>CM062227.1:20611501-21147374 GCA_031216235.1 Syzygium jambos
CCGAGAGGCCTTCCCCATCCAATCCCCATGGCCGGTCGGACTTGTCCGGGGTCGACGTGATGGTGTCGACGGCCAACCCAGAAAAAGAGCCGCCTCTTGTCACCGCCAACACGATCCTCTCAATTCTTGCAGTCGATTACCCCATTGAGAAGCTTTCATGCTACATTTCGGATGATGGCGTGGCGATTCTCACCTTCGAGGCAATGGCTGAAGCCATCAACTTCGCTCAGGTACTTCTCTGCTTAGATAAACTATCTCGGCAGTGCTCAAATCCATTCAATGAAGTAAGACAAAGTCACAGAACATTGTGTCCTCTATTTTTTCCCAATGCAACAGGTATGGGTGCCCTTTTGCAGAAAGCACAACATTGAGCCTAGAAATCCAGAGAGTTACTTCAGTTTAAAATCCGACCCCACGAAGAACAAGAAGCGGCTCGGTTTCGTAAAAGACCGACGTTGCATCAAGAGGGAGTATGATGGATTTAAAGTCAGAATCAATGGCCTTCCCGAGGTGATACGATGACGCTGCGATTCGTACAATTTGAGGGAAGAAAAAAAAGAGAAGCAGCTTGCTCGGGAAAAGAATGGAGGAGTCCTGCCACAGGAACCGATCAAGGTCACGAAGGCTACGTGGATGGCCGACGGGACTCATTGGCCAGGGACATGGTTCAATTCAAGTGCAAAGCAGCTTTATATTTGATGTAGTGCAAAGCCGCAACGACCCTCATATATATGCATTATAAATTCTCGAGATCGGTTCACAAATATATGTTAAATGATTGTTACGACGACTTAGACATATAGACTTATTAAACAACTACATCTCAAAGTGCTAGAGCAAGCATAAACAATCAACTTATTTCCTCGTTCTTCTCAAGAAAGTTAGAGAAGGCCAAGGCGGGGAAGAGAAAATCAAAGAGGAACAAAAAAAATAGCACTTACAAGGTTGCTAGGATATTTTAATCTTCTCGGATCATCTCTCTCACAGCCCGACAAGATGCTTATAGGATATCCTCGTGCTGGGAAAACCTCCCTAACCACAAAACCATCAATTTCTCGTCATTAATTGATAAATGCAGGTGTTATTTTATTTTAGATAATGTTGATACAAGGGATATTTCATCGCCATCAACGAAGAGAAAAGCAGATGGCGTTTTCAAGGTTGTCCGGAGATGTAGTCGCTCAAATCATCTCTTTCATCCCGTCGGATGATTTTATCCGGGTTATATCCCTCCTATATTTGTCTTTATCCTGTCTTGGACAGACATTAAACACGAGATAAGATAAAATATATTATATCTTGAATTTTATCCCAACTATCAAACGTAGTCTTTGAGTTTTGCTTTCTAACGACGGCCCTCTTTTGGGCTCTGCTGGCGAAGTCCAACTTATGATATAAATAAAATTCCTTCACGACCAAGAAAAGAAAAAAAAAAGGTTCATTAATCCGCTTCCAATGACCTTGACATAGAGTCAAATTAAATACTATGCTTATTCCCTCGATCTCATCAAGAAAGTTAGCGAAAGCCAAGGCAAAGAAAGAGAGAACGAAGAGGCAAAGCAGATGGCGTTTTCGAGGTTGTCTGAAGATGTAATCGCTCAAATCATCTCTCTCACCACTCCACAAGATGCTTGTACCATGTCGTCCGTCTCTACCAACTTCAGATCAATTGCAGATTGAGATCAAGTGTGGGCTAATTTCTTGCCTCCTGGCTGCGAGAACTTGATCCCTCAAATATCACCCAAAAAGGCTCTCTATCGCCATCTCTGCAATCATCCGGTCCCGATCGATGGCCGGAACATGGTAAGCTCGTTGTCGAGAAATTGGTGGCTCGTGTGCACCCAGCGTGTGATTGTTGGTTACTGTAGTCGTTGAACTAGAGGATATATTCATGTGAGGTGGGTTCGATTTTGAATGATTTCGCATAGAAGAGTTTGGAGAAATTTCTACCACGTATGATCTAAGTGGGTAATTCTATTCTTCTTTGGTTTCCCCGAGAATTGGAGTATAGTCCGATTGGTGCCATTTGATTTAATCAGCTATCAAAATAAAGGCCATGAAGTGGTTATATCTCAGATGAATTGAGCTATGTACTATTTCAAACATCATTGACCATTTAATAGATTTTATCAGACATTTGAGAAATCTTATCTAGCTTAAGAAGAAGACTGATTGATGAGTGTTGATGAGGCCTAGATCGAACTAGGATTCATACGAGAATATTCTCAAAATATAAGAAAGGGGTTTCTTCATTGAATTTCACTGGCGAAAGTATCTTGTGTAACTTCTGTTTGATGGAATTGTAAAGTAGAATTGATTTGCATGTAGCATATCTCGATGTCGACATACCCTCATTTTTGTTCAATAGATAGAAAAGTTGAATAGTACCATGAAGTATATTCATATTGGATGTTGGTTGATGTTTTTGAAAGTAAGATCAAGGGTGAAATTGAACTTATTTGCAACTTTCAAGTGAGTAATTTGTAAATTCTTTTACGTTTTCTTTTTGGTCTGAAAATTCTTTAATGTTGTCAAGTAGAGTCTTTCACTGGATAAGAAGAGTGGCAAAAAATGTTTTATGTTGGGAGCAAGAGACCTAACAATCGCATGGGGAGATGACCGGAATTATTGGAAATGGATAGCTATGCCGGAATCCAGGTCTTGTATGCTTTCTCTTCTCATCTCCGTCAGCTGACTAACTTAAATTAGTAAAAATGCACTTTCCAAGATACTTATAATTTACTTCGAAAGATGTTTCGGGACACTCTTCGTTATACTTCTAAGGGATAATGACATAAATGATCCCTGAATTTTTGCCCAACGTGTAATGTGGTTTCTGAATTTTTAATTTGTTCAATATGGTTCTTGAACTTTATCTCAGTATATAATGTGATCTCTGAATTTTTAATTTATTCAATGTGATTCCCAAATTTTTGAATTATATGAAAATGTTCAATATTGTCCTTCCATTAATTCAAGTTTAGGGACAACATTAAATATTTTCATATGGTCTGGAGACTAAACTGAATATGTACTAAAAATCTAGAGACTACATTAGACAAATTAAAAGTTCAGTGACGATATTGCACATTAGGTTAAATTTTAGGGATCACATTGGGCAAATTAAAAGTTTAGGGACCACATTGCACATTAGACGGAAGTTTAGTGACTATTTATGTCATTTTCCTTACTCTAAGGATAAATTATTGGACAGGTTTAATGAAGCGGCTCAGCTCCGGTATGTGTGGTGGTTTTACATCATTGGAAGAATCAAGACCTTTATATGCTCTCATCCTGAACAAATTATGCAGCTTATTTCGTATTCCAGTTCAAAGGCCACAAGGACGGATTTGATCGACCAGTAAAGTCGCACGTTTGTATCGACAACGACAACCTCGATGAAGGGCAATCCGTGACGCTGGATCCTAAAGAAGGCGAGCCTAGTGCGATCCGCGAACGTGCAGATAGATGGATGGAGATCAAGATGGATGAGTTCTACAGTAAAAATGGAGATGATGGAACACTGGTGCGTAGTCTGCGGGAGGCTGTCAGATGCAAGAGCGGTCTCATTGTTGAAGGGATCGAACTTAGACCTACTGAAATGCTCTAGATCGCAAGACGAACACGCGTCTTTTTGTCACGTGGATGTGGTGATTGCTCGTTCTAGTCATTTAGGTGTGTGCTTGTATCGATGATATACACTGCCTGCGCTCGAATCCAAGCTAATCTATGCAAAGAATTCTAAATAATTACGCTAAAATTTTTGTCTTTTCCTCTATTAGATCATTGAGTCATGGTTGCATACAGTTAGTGGGATGGGACATATTTTGACCTTCAGTTATGTTGGAAATCTCATAATTTACAGCAATTCGTACGCCTTCTTTTTTTAAATTTCTTTATTCTTTAAAGAAATTGCTTGGAAGCTTCTTAAGAATCGTTTCATGCATATAGTAATATCCGTAAATTTATTAATTTTAAATGTGGTCTAAAGCTTTTTCTAAAGGAACGTAAGTCTAAATGTATTTTAGGAAGTTAGTCTTTCACATGGATTAGTAATTTGCTTTATTTGAAGCGTAAGTTGGTGACCAGTATTTTGCCACCATTTTTAGTAATTTTCTTTGAGTTAATAAGAAACTTTTTCTATTAAAAAAATCATTTCTCCTATTTGTTAATTTTTTTCATATTAGAAAATTTGCTTACCTCTTTGAAATTGGGCATCAAAACACAATTTCGTCTGTCAAGTGAAAATGATGGGTTTTGTCTGATGAAGGAATAGCCCTGAGATGCATCATAAAATCTTGAGATTGGTCATGAACAAATTAATTAATGAGATAAGCGCACCAAAAGTCCTATAGTTTGTTATGAAACTGTAATCGAGTCTTAAAACTTTTAAAAAGTGCAATCAATTTCTAGTCAGATTGATGCAATTAAGTCAAGCCTTTAGCTTCATCCAATTTGTATAACATATATAAAATGTTGATGTAGCAATTTCAATTGATTTTCAGCGTTGATGTGGTGCCACATCTCAAAAAAGCTTGAAAACCTTACAAAGAAAAATGAGAGGATTCATGTGATAGTTTGATTTTTGGAATAATTTGGCATACCAAAAGTTTGGATATACTTCCACCACATATCGTGGTATTCTTCCCAAAAATATGTAATTTTTCTTTTTATCAAACTTCGTGAGACAATTGTTTTTCCTATATGGTGAATTTGCATGACAAAGCATGATTATCTAAATAAATCATTTTATTCTTCTTAGGCTTCCAAGAAAATTTTATTATAATCTATTTGATGTCATATAATTTATCCTGGGTTTAAATGATGCGTGATTCCGATGGTAGGTCTCATGTTCCGGTCGTCATCCTAAATAATTAGTTTGCCGAACTTTCACACAAGTTTTTGTCTTTCTTTTAACACATATCAAGTCGCCTAAGTGATTGCATGTTACACACCCTCCATTTAACTCAACAAAATGACGCACCGTTCAGCGAATAATTCAAGTAAAACCTTGCTTAGAGAGAAAAATCTCAAAATTCAATATTGATGATAATAATGTTCTTTTTTCAAAACAAACCCTAAACACTATTTTATAGAGGTTAAACTTAATTACAATAGGAAACCTAATCATAATAGGAAAGTTACCTAATCTGAATTGGAAACCTAATCATAATAGAAAAGTTAATAAGCATCAAATAGCAAAATTACAAAAAAAAAATCTTTACCAAAAAAAAAATTACAAAAAAAAACGACCCTTAAAATTAACTCATAAAAAAATACTAAAATAATAGAAAAAAACCATCTAATCGCATTACCATTTCGCTTTCTATTTGGACTTATGTTTGTCCAATCGGTTCAGAAACGCTCTACTAATAAATTCCGCATCACAAAACCTAATTAATTTCAGGCAGCCAACATAGGAATTCTAAATATAATTTCATTAAATAGTTAGGAAAATTACACAATACCATGAACTATCAATTATGGAGGTTGGTGTTGGTACGTTTGCAAGCAATTTTAATGGTGAAATGGTGTTGAACTTATTTGCAATTTGCAAGAATTTTTTCCCTTCATTAATTAAATTGAACTTATTGAATGATTTCACGAACAATTCGTCATTTCAAACTAGGGATAATGATATGGGTAGTCCCTAAACTTCTTTTTCATTATTCAATATGGTCCATAAATCCTTTTTGTTTTTCAATTTGGTCCTTGAACTTTCAAACATCTACCCAGTGCAGTCCTTCCCTTGAAAACTCTAAAACAGCTAACCGGGGAAGGGGTAGCCTCGAGATGAATTACAAAATCTCTAAAACCGTAAAACTTTTGGCATGCTGAGAAAGGTTCCAAACCTTCATGGAGTTGGCAAAGTCTTCTTTTGCGAAGAGATGCGATATCAAACTCAGTGATCTGGTCTATTGGAAATGGGGAATAGGTCAGCATTAGAACGGATAAGTGGCTGAAGAGGGGACTAATCGGGGGAACCAGCGAATAGAAATGATCCGCAACCAGTCTCGGGGTTGATGAATTTTGAAAACAAACATCAAAATGAACAGCTCCTTAACTATCTGTTTGACGAACAAACGACACAAGAAATGCTTGCTATTCCAATCAAGCGTCATCACACAGATGAATTGGTGAGGGCATTTGTGGTTGCCGAGGGCGCGACGCCCTCGTCGGCCAAGGTTTGGGAAAAAAAAATAAGGAAGGAAAAAGAAAATAAAATAAAAGAAAGGAAAAATTAATTAAAAATTCGAAAAAAATTAAAATACTATTAAAAATTATTTACGTCAGTGCCGGTTGTGCCTCGTAGGATGGTCGGCGTCTACGTCAATGATTTCCGATCAAAACTGAAGGGATGGAGTGAATTGGCGAAACATAAAATTATTTAGGACTCAACCGGCAAAAAGCACAAATATGATAATTTACTTTGTGTCAAATGATGAGTGTGTAGTGCGTTATCATGACTGAGACTTTTACTTTGTTAATATTTCATATTATTCAAGTGTCTAAATATAAGCTGTGAAGTAGATTGTGGTAAATGGAGATAATCAAATATGATAATTTACTGCAATCATTCAATTAAGAGTACCAGCTGGAACCTAGGTAGGCCTTTGAACCGACCCTGAAATCTGAGACAAGATAGGTTCCAACTTCATGGGCATGCAATGTGGGTTCCGTGTTCAAAAAATTAGGGAAAGTGTTTCGATCGGTAGGTTCTAGGTTCCAAGGGGAATTTCAACGAAACTTGAAAACGCTCACCCTTACTTGCAGTACTTACAAAAATGAACGAACGAAAATAATTTTCATCGTTTATGAATATGTTGAGACATTAATTATTATTGATAATAAATATGGTTTTTATTAACTAATTATTTTAAGCTATACAAGTGGTCATCATCTAAATTATTCATTTTTCGTAGAACAAATGAAGATAATGGATTGCCAAATAAGGAGGAAAAAGTAAAGGAAGCTTGCAACATTCTTCTTTTTAATTTTTGGTGTTGTGGGGGCACAAGCGCAGAAACTCCGCTTCGTGAAGTTCCCCGAGCCTCCTTTCTCCTCGGTCCACAAAGATGAACGCATGCGGCACCGCGTATGCTTCGTGAACTGATCAAGTTCAAATCTTCGGCCTGTGCGGGGCAGCTCTCGTACAGAGCAATTCGCACATAGTTGGCGGGATCAAACAAGCAAATGACATCCAGTTCCGTCGAACGTATCTCGATCTAGAGCAGTTTGCACGCTGCTTTTTTATTTTATTTCTTTCTTTGTTCTATGAGGAAATTGCTCGGAAGTTTCTTAAGAGGTGTTTTCATTCAAAGCATGCAAACGACTTCCATCTCTAAAACGACAATGAAGACCAATGGAGGATTGAGTTATATTGCGTAAATTAGTATCGCATCGAGAATGGAAATTGACGGTGGTTATTAGGGGTGTGCAAAACGAACCGCCTAAACATGGAAGTGTCAGTCAATTCCCGGTTCCTAAAAGCAGGTCCGGTTTCTAGTTCCAAGGGAAATCGGACCGAACCGGACCAATCAGACCGGATACTTTTTTTGTGATTATGTGTAGTCGGCATGTGGAATATAATTTCAATTTTAGAATATGTGTAGTCGGCACGAAGAACACAATTTGTCATCGTATTGGCTTGAATTACACTTATTTTGTGATTATGTGTAATCAGTATAGAGAACACAATTCTAATTTCAAAATACACGGTATCAAGTAGTGAAAAAAAAAAAAGTGATCGGTTCTATTGAACTGATCCGATCCTCGGTTCCTAATTTTAGAAATCGGATCGGGAACCGATTATTCATAGTGATTATGTGAGGGAACGGAGTTTTCATAAAAGAGCGTCGCTAGTAGGATGGGGCCACCATGCTGAATTTCTAGCGGTTGCGTGTCGACTTCAATTTTCCAATTGGTGGGGGAGGTGGCCAGCGACCGGATTAGAGAATGTGGGGAAGGAAGGTTTTGTTTACTTTATTTTATTTATTTAAGGAATAATGTCACATTCGATCCTTTTGTTTTCTTTTTCTTTTTCAGAGATTAAAATCGCCCTCTATCTTCTTCTTCTTCTTTTAAAGCCTCTTTCGACCTTCGAGAAAATGTTGGCGCAAGTCCTCCCGCTATACTTTTTTTCTTGTCCGTTGATTTTTGTTAACATATGTCGCGCTGCGCTTTTTTGGAGTTTTTGGGATTTGCGCGCTAAGGAGGTATTTCCATATAAGGGTCTTTCCCAGACCATACCTCACGTGATAGTGAAAGGTGATTTTTTTTATTTAGTCTAAATTTGTGATTTTGGAGTCGCCACTAGTCATGGTAGGTAGACTAGAAACCTAATTGAGGTACGGGAGAAATACCGAGATTCTACGAACCAAAGATTCTGAGTACGGGGACTTGGTTACGTTATTGATCCCAAATTGAGATTCTTAATGCCCTTTCGGTACCCAAAACGATATGATATCTAATGTGTCATGCGATTTTTCGAGGCTTACCCACTAATCCTATTCGTTCTAATCGCAAAAAAGGCCAAACAATTATTAAATGCACAATCAAAATCAATCAAGTCAATCAATTCTAAGTAGTCTCTAAAACAAAAATCAATCAAAACAACCCAAATCCTAATGAAGCTCTGATAGCTTGTTCATTTCATGATTTACATATTTTTAGGGTTTTTGGGTTTTTTAGGGGTTATAACCCTTGAATTTGGAATTTTCTAAAAATACCATTTAAGTACTTCCAAAAATTCAAATTTCACTTTGTATGATTGGCCACGATGATTTTGGATTGTTCTATGAATTTTCAAAACTTTTGATTTTTTGATTTTTTTAATGCCATTTAGACATTTCCAAAAATTCAAATTTCACTTTTTATCACTGGCCGTGAAGATTTTGGGCCATTCTGTGAGTTTTTTGATTTTTTGATTTTTTTTGGACAAAATTTTTAAACTAAGAATTGATTTTTTTATGATTTTCTGAAAATTTTTATGAATTTTTTTAATTTTTTCAATTTTTATTGATTTTCCGATTTTTTATATTTTATTTGAATTTTCTGAATTTTTATGAATTTTTTGAAATTTTTTCCTTGATTTTTCTGAATTTTCTAAATTTTTTTTTGAATTTTTATGAAATTTTCTAATTTTGTGATTTTCTAAAAAATTATCTATTTTTTTATGATTTTTGTGATTTATTATTTTTTAGAATTTTATGATTTTTTTATTTTTTTTCAAATTTTCCCGTCGGGGAAAACGAACCGGACTGGCCCAGTTTGGCTTGGTCGAACCGGGCGTTGCTGGCGCCGGTCGCCAATGTCTCTTCCAGTGAGCAAGGTGCCCAAAACGGCACCATTAACAACACTGTTTTGGCTCAGATTCTTTGGGGGCATTGTGTCGAACAATTGGCGGGCACTAAATTGGACTTAATGTTCTCGAGGCCGCCGGTTCAGGCCCATCACAGGTGACCTTCCGACGACTATTGCGCCGTTTCGTTTGCACCATCATCAAGTCCACATGTTCTAGTATCAGTTTAGTCCTATTAGATTGCCGTCGGACGTTCGCTGGCCGACGAAGAACCGATTGGAAAATCCTAACATAACACTAACCTAAACAAGATTTTTCAGAATACTAATCCTAATATTAGCCGCCCTAGCTGTCTAAATCGGTTCTAATGACCATCAAAACATCAAACAAGGTCAGGGAAAACTAACTTGAATGGCCCTACGGCTATGGCAATGCTCTGGCGAGGCTTCGGGTTTTCCGGCGAGAGGGTTTAATGCACAGCCGACTGGGTTTGTGCATTTTTAACCATTCAAAGTGCAAACAAGCATACAAAAAGTGATTAAAATAAGTTTTAGGCATCGATGTAACAAAATCAAATGGAAATATGCACAAGCAAACCTAAAACCTATTCTGGAATTTCTGGAGAAAACATGATCGTGAGCGAAGTTTATGTTCTTCGTCTTATGATTAAACAAAATTGTTGAAGTGATCTGCGCCTGCAGTGTTGTTCCTTGACACTTGATCTTCACTCTGGTGGCCGTGGCTTTGCCGGAATAGGTCTGGATGTGCCGAAAAATGCCCAGTTTCAGGCCTTCACAGTCAGACTTTCCCGACTGGAACGGTGAGGGGAGGTCTCGATCAACTCACGATTCGCGCACTCCGCTGTCTAGGGCAACACTGGACACTCGTGGGAGGACCTACAACCCTTTCTCTCTGATTCTCTCTCTTTGGTTTTGCTCTGTTCTCTCTCTTTTCTCTCTTCCCTTCCCCTTTAGTTTTTCTTTGTTTTTCGTTGATTGATTTCCCGCTCAAAACTTGTTGGAACCGAATTTCGATCGGTTGGGTTGATTAATTGGTGCCAGTTGGACATTTTTCAGCTGGCCAAATCAATTAAAACGTGCTGATTTGATCCAAAATGATTGGTGAAGTCGCAGGTTTGATTTGGTTTTCTAGGTTTAGTGCAAGTTGTAACAATCCGGGTGAAGAAGATGAGTAATCCGGGTCGGGTTGGGTTGACCCGTTCGACCCTACAGACCCGGATTGGCCTAAATTCTCAAATTCGACCAGATTTTGACTCAATTTTCCAAAATTAACCCCAAAATTGAATTTTCTATCATATTCCGAACCCAAATATATAATTTGCCCCAATTTTTATTATAATTGTGTCCAAGATTTTCTCATTTTTAAATTCGGATTAATAGGATTTTGTTTAATTTGATATCCTAAAGACCTTATTAGGAAAAATTGATACCAAAATTGAATTACCCACACTTGATTAACCCTAGAAATGATGGTCTCACATTTCGACAGTTTCATACTAGGGCATGATTTCCAATTTGGGTTCAAAATTCTTAATTTTCAATCAAATTTTGATGATTTTTGATTTTTATGTCAAATTGTGCAATTGGACTGACCATTATGCAATTCAAGGTTCCAGAATTAATTGTTTTGAAGACACTATGAATTAAAAATGACTAGAAAAAATTTAATTTCATTTTTGGTTCAATTCGGGTTTAATTTTGTCCAATTTTTGGGGAAACATATACCCGATTGAGATTTTTCAAAATTGACAAGGTATTCATGAAATTGGATTTAAAATAAGACTAATGACTATTTTTATGGAAATTTCTGATTCCATTTGCTATTTTTCTTGATTTTCTCGCTTATTTTGACTAAAAAAATTGAGGAAAAATGCAGAAAAAATGCTAAAAAATTATTTTTTGGGTTTAGAAATAGGTTTCTAGGCTTGGCCAAGATTCCTAGACCTAATTTGAAAATTTTGAAATATGAAAAAAATAAGCTAAAAATTAGATGTCAACAACTGCCCCTATTTGAGATTGAGCTCATTAAAGGTTGATCTCAAAGATAAGGCGACACCTGAATTTTTAGTCGACTCACTGAACAAGATAAGACAGAAATTTCATCACGACTTATTAGGGTTCTTGCTTTTGAAATCCATAATCTAGTCCAAAGGTTTTCTTTTCAGAACATAATTCGAAAGATTCTTAATGATTGAAAAAGAGAAACTTACTTGTTTGTGAGAGTTTCCTTGTTGTTTATCCAAGGACATGAATTGATGGTGGTGATGATTATGATCGTTATTTTGATTTCACGATTTAAGGACGAATTCACGAACCATGAACACTTGAGGCTCCTAGTCTGAGGATTTTGAATTTGTCTAGTGATTCCTCATCAGTAGAACTTAAATTTGCCTAGTGATTCCTTACCAGTAGGATTTGAATTTGGAGACTTTCCATGTAATTCCTCACCCGCAAGATTTTGAAAATTACCTAGTGGTTCCTTACCAGTAGGATTTTAGAAATTGCCTAGAGGCTCCTTACCTGTAGGACTTTGGATTTGGAGACTTTCCATGTGGTTCATCACCCGTAGGATTTTGAAAATTGCCTAGTGGTTCCTCATCAGTAGGACTTTAATTTTGGAGACTTTCCATGTGATTCCTCACCTGTAGGATTTTGGAAATTGCCTAGTAATTCCTCCCCAGTAGGACTTTAATTTTGGATACTTTCCATGTGATTCCTCACCCATAGGGCTTGGAAATTGTCTAGAGGCTCCTCGCCAGTAAGTCTTTAATTTTGGAGACTTTCCATGTGATTCCTCATTCGTAGGGCTTGCAAATTACCTAGAGGCTTCTTGCCAATAAGACTTTAATTTTGGAGACTTTCCATGTGATTTCTCACCCGTAGGGTTTGGAAATTGCCTAGAGGCTCCTTGCCTGTAGGACTTGAATTTTAGAGACTTGCCATATGATTTCTCACTCGTAGGGTTTGGAAATTGCCAAGAGATTTCTCGCCAATAGGACTTGAATTTTGGAGACTTGCCATGTGATTCCTCACCCGTAGGTTTGGAAATTGCCTAGAGGCTCATTGCCTGTAGGACTTGAATTTTGGAGACTTGCTATGTAGTTCCTCATCCGCAAGTTTTGGAAATTGCCTAGAGGCTCCTTGCCAGTAGGACTTTGGATTTTGGAGACTTTCCGTGTGATTCCTCACCCGTAGGGCTTGGAAATTGCCTAGAGGCTCCTTATCAGTAGGACTTTAGATTTGCCTAATGGTTCTTTAACAGTAGGACTTTGGGAAGGCTTCAAACAATGAATGCCTTGACCGAAAATTATGTGATTTTGAGGTTTCACTAACCTTTATATAGTTTTTAGTTAACCAAAAACTAATTTTGAAAAGTAGTTTTGAAATTGATCAAAACTGTTTGAAACGTGGTTTTTTTAGCTTACCACAAACTATTTGAAAACTTGATTTTAAGTTGACCAAAAACTTTTGAAACTTGGTTTTGAAATATGCATTCTTTGTATTAGATGCATTTCAGGCAATCAAAATTCCTTTTTAAGGAATTAATTGAACAAAATGCTTGCAAACTTTCAAGAAATACTTGAAATGATTATTTGGAAGACCTTCATTAAAAAGGATTTGTTTCGATATATGAACTTGGTCTTTTCTTCATTTGATTGAAAGGGGACGGATCTGGTATCCCTTAATTTTTTCTCTCTTAATCAATCCTTAGGTGTTTGGAGATATTCGCAATGTATACAATCCAATTGATTTGATAAAGTCTTTCAAAAGGTTGTAATGTTGGCTTAGTCAATGGCTATTCAAAGGATATGCATGCTAAGGCCAAGAAAAGGATTTTATCATATTTGACTTCGGGTCTACAAGTTAATAACCTCGAGGATAAGACAAGATAGTATTGCATACACTTCTTTGAGTGATCACTTCTTGTCATAAAGTCATATTTCTACTCTTAACATCCCAATCTAAAGAGTCTTTAGGGAGATATTGTATTGTTGGTATTGGGTAAGCTCAAAAGCTCATTTTTTTGAATTCAGGGTTTTCATGAAATTAGTGATCTTCTTGGCATCACCACCCTTTTTCTCTCTTTTTTCACTAGAGATCTTTTTTTTATGAACATCAGAGTCCTCTAAACATTTATCATAATCTCTTTCTTTTGATCACTCTTACTTGCTGTGATCTATGATCTCTCATGATCTTGACTTTGCTTTGTCACGACTTTTTGTTGTTTTGAGCTTTCTTTCGCACTCTCTTTTCTTTTTATTTTTCTTGGGCATTTGGCCTTATTTTTACCAGGCACACTACTTTTTCATGCCCCAAACTCTTGTCTTTGATCTTTTTTGAATTCTAAGGACTCTGCATTCTACCCTTTTGTTTTCTATTTATTAAAGTGGATCATATGCTCATGCTCCAGTGTGAAGAGATGATCACCAATTTAGGGTTCTGAAATGAATATTAAAGCTCAATTGGGTTTTGCCAAAGGTAATGTGTTTTGGTAGAAGAAATGAAGTGCTTTTCTTCCTCTTGGGATGTTTTGAGCTCCCATATGACTTTATATAAAGTTATCTCAGAAAGATTGATGCAATCGTATGCAATAAAATCTTTCTTGATCCTACTCTCCATAGCTATCAATTCACAAACCTCCTGATTTGCTCCAGTGTGGGGTGGTTCTTAACAGGGTTATTTTGGGAAAACTTCTCTACTATTTTGGCTCAAATTTGGTTTGCAAGGGATAAACATGTGTTTGGGATAATGAAATGATTGCCTTTCATCATTTCAATTTATGTAATCATTGCGAATATCCCTTATTTCCTTCGGATGAGTTTTTTTTACTCACTTCTACACTTTGACTTTGAGTGTACATGGGACGTCTTTGAATATGGCTTACCTTTCATTATTTGAAGGTCTTTTCATTCAATTTGATCTAAACTTTTGCTATGAAATTTTTCAAAGCCTTTTGTTAAATTATCCCCTTTTAGGGAATTTTGATGCTCAGTGCATTTTCAAAGAAAACGTGTTTCAAAATCTTTGATTGAAACATTTCTGAGGTATTTTTCTTTTCAAAACAATTTGTTTTGTTTTTGCTCAGTTTAGTGTTATTTCGCTTGGGGAAAAAGAAGTTCATTTTTCTCTTAGAAATACGACTTCTTTAACACAAATTCTCATGATTTGAGGATACTTGTCTGATCAACTTACCAAGATCCTTCCCGTTTGCATGTTTTGATGACACTGGAGATTCTTTTGTTATTGCTCCATTTTCTTTGTCTCTCTGGAGATGATAAAAAGGAAAGCACATTAGAGAGTATTAATGGAAAATAGAATAAGAAGTGATACTTCCCTCTACTGTTTGACAACTCCATTGGAAATTCTGAAATCATCGACTGATTCAGATTCATTTTGCTTTCTTCTGCAAAACAGATAAACATGTTTATGAAATGCATAGCATGTGTGATATGCATGGTATGCACAAGTGATCGGAATCTTTTCTTGAATGTTCGTCTTCATTTTATGGGTAGAAAATCTTGACAGCATCTGTATATACAGGATAGGCTAGTTTTGTTCCTATCATATCTACAAGGATCAATGCTCCTCCAGGAAGAACCTTCTTGACAATGTGTGGACCCTCATAATTGTGAGTGAATTTGCCACGAGAATCTGAATTGTTGAAGATGACTTTCCTTACTACTAAATCTTCTGTTTTGAAATTCCTCAGTTTCACCTTTCGATTAAAAGATTTAGCCACTCGTCTTTGATAAATTTGCCTATGGCATATAGCTCTTAATCTCTTTTCATCGATCATGTTTAGTTGTTCATAGCTTTGTTGGATCCACTCAGCTTCGGAGAGCTTTAACTGAGATAGTATCCTTAATGAAGGAATTTCTACTTCAACAGGTAGCACTGCTTCCATTTCGTAAATCAAGAAAAATGGAGTTACTCCAGTTGATGCTCGAATTGAAGTTAGGTATGCCATCAGAGTATACGTCAACCTTTCATGTCAGTCACGATAATTTTTTGCTGTCTTGGCCAGTATCTTCTTGATATTCTTTTTTGCCGTTTCAACTGTTCCATTCATTTATGGACGCTATGGAGATAAGCTCATATGTCGGACATGGAAATGCTCAAGTTAATCATCTACGATCTTGTTGTTTAGATTTGAGCCATTGTCCGTGATTATTGCTTGTGGAACTCCGTACCTAGTAATGATGTTCCGTCTAATGAATCTTGTCAACATTCTTTACAGTAATATTCGTGTAGGAGTTTGCTTCAATCCATTTAGTGAAATAGCCGATAGCAACCAGGATAAACCGGTGTCCATTTGAGGCTTTGGGGTTGATTGGACCAATCACGTTAATGCCCCATATTGAAAATGGCCATGACTCGGACATTTGATGTAGCTCATTTGGCGGTGCATTGATTTTATCTCCATAAACCTGACATTGATGGCAACATCTCACATGTTGGATGCAATCTGATTCCATTGTCATCTAATAATATCACAATCTCATAATCTTTCGTGCTAGAAGATGTCCATTCATGTGTGATCCACATTATGAATTTCTTTCATGATCAGTTCAACTTCTGTAGCATCCACACATCTTAACAGGATTGAATCAAATGATTTCTTGTAGAGAGTTTGACCACCGAGGAAGAATTTGTTGACTATCTTCCTTATAAATTTCCTGTCACCTAGTTGGCTTTTTTCAGGAAATTCTCCTGATCGAATATATCTTTTGATGTCATGATACCATGGTTTATTGTCGAACTCTACTTGGACCATCATGTAATGAACTGGTTGTTCAAGAATATTGATTCTTGATAGTTTTATATTCATACCATCTTCAGCCTGTAGTAAGGATCACAAAGTTGCAAGAGTATCCACAAAATGATTTTGAGCTCTTGGGAGATAATTGAATGTTACCTCTTCGAAACTTTCTATTATTTCTTCTAAATATCTGTGATAAGGAATCAATTTGGCATCTCGAGTTTTCCATTCACCAATTGTTTGCAATATGATGAACATGGAATCTCCATATACTTGCAACCTTTTTACCTTCATTGAAAGGGCTAATTGTAAGCCGATAATGCATGCTTCGTATTCAGCGACATTATTGGTGCATGGAAATACCAATTTCGCAGATACCAGATAGTGTTGGCCTTTTGGGGAGATCGATACTGCCCTAGTTCCTGATCCAGATAAGTTGATTACACCATCAAAATACATGGTCTATTTATCATCGACCAGTGTCAATATATGATCATTAAGTTGTTCTTTAGGATTGGCAATATTCTGCGAATTTTCTACCAACATGTCTGCTATCGCTCATCCTTTAACTGACTTTTGCGATGAACTTCTGATATCGGATTCTGATAACAAAACTTGCCATTTTGCTAATTTCCCAACCAAGGAGGATTTCTCAAGAAAATACTTGATCGGATCATTCTCGGTCACTAGCAAAATTTGGTGATGAAGGGTATATTGTCTTAATCTGTGTAATACCCAAATCAATGTGACGCATGTCTTCTCAACTATTGGGTAATTCATTTATGATATTGTGAATTTCTTGTTCAAGTAATAAATGGCTTGTTCTTTATCATCATTTGGTCTTCTTTGTACAAGCACCACTCCAAACGACTTATAGTGAATCGTTAAATATAAGATCAGTGGGACTCTAGAAATTAGTGGTACCAACATTGGTGGGCATAACCACCCGCCTGGGTGGCGCTGTTGGAGCGCGCACTCTTCCTCTCGTAAAAAGTTGAGTGTTCGAATCCCGGACGCCGCAAGGTGATTTAATCGGTGGCACGTGTGTGGTGGCTAGCACGTGTCGCCCCCAAGGTTTACTCCCCGGCTGTCGGCCGTGCGGGGGTTTCCTTGGGTTACAAAAAAAAAAAAACATTGGTGGGAATATTATATATTCTTTGATCTTATCAAAGACTTGTTGACATTCTGCATCCCACTTTACTTTGGCATTTTTCTTCAACAGTTTAAAGAATGGTTTAGCAGTCTCGGACAGCTGATAGATGAAACGGATAATGTAGTTTAATCGCCCCGCCAGACTTCTCATTTCTTTTACCATAGAAGGGGTCTTTAAGTCATATATTGCTTTAATCTTGGAAGGATCAATTTCGATTCCTCTGTTGCTGACCACAAATCCTAGCAGTTTGCCAGATTTTGCCCCAAATACACATTCGTTCGGGTTCAGCCGTAACTTGTACTTTCTAAGTATTTCGAACAATTTGCGGAGCACCTTAACATGATCCTCTCCTTGTTTGGATTTTGCAATTATGTCATCCATGTATACCTCAATTTCTTTATACATCATGTCATGGAACAAAGTTACCATTGCCCTTTGATATGTGGCACCAACATTTTTCAAACCGAAAGGCATCACCTTGTAACAAAATGTGCCCTATGATGTTATGAAGGACGTTTTCACCTTATCTTCTTTCTTCATAAGGATTTAATTATATCTTGAGAAACTATCCATGAATGAAAATGTTTCGAACCCAGCAGTGCTATCCACTAATACATCGATATGTGGAAGCGGGAAATCATCCTTAGGGCTTGCTTTATTTAGGTCACGGTAATCAACGTACACCCGCACCCGACCATCTTTCTTCATTACGGGCACTATGTTGGCAATCCATTCTGGATATGGCACTATTTCGATAAAACCGACCTTGAGCAATTTCATCACTTCTTCCTCTATTTTCTTCGCCAATTTCGGCTTTGTTCGCCTCAGTTTTTGCTTCTTTGGTGGAATACTTAGATCAATTGGCAAAGTATGTTCAACTATGCCTGGATCAAGGCCTAGCATGTTAGCATAAGACCATGCAAATACATCCTGATATTCCTTGAGCAAATTTGTGATTCTTTCTACTTCTAATGAGGGAAAACTTTCTCCAATCTTAACCTCTTTAGAATTCTTTTTATCACCAAGATTAACAGTAATCGTTTTCTTTAACGTGAATGGTTTTGATTATTCATGATGGATCCATTCTCTTTTGATTCATTCCTCATCTTCATTATCCACTTCAATATCGCAAGTGATCTCCTTAGAAAGATTTGGGTCACATATGAACCTATTATGGATGTGCGAATGCTCATGCCTGACATGTAACAAACATGATTAATATTTGCATATAAAGTAACGCGCATGGCTTATGAAAATTTTCTTTTGGAAATTCATTTTGAAACTTGTTTTGAAAAAACATAAAGACAGAACTAGTCCTCACATCATCGGACTTCCTTGCTCTTAAAATTATTTTCACAATGAGGAGCAATATAGAAACCCAAAGCCTCAAGCCTCACGAATAAGGATACTGTTCGTCATAGGTTTGATTTTGTTTCTACATGTCCTTAACAAAACATTTGACCACTTTTATTGAATTGAAAAATGCGATTACATTTACATCAAAAGGAATGTAAATTGCAACTGTACTGAAATCACAAGAAAATTGAACTGGCAAATAACAAAATGAAAAGAAAAACAAGCAACAAAGGTCAAGAGAATCTTCCTACTCTAGTGCGTAGGTAATTTCTACCTCAATTATGATAACATTGATGGTATTCTCCTCAAATAAACTTGGTAGAATAGACTCTTCCTCTACATGTAAATCCTCTTCTTGAAATAGTTTGGAAGGTCTAGGAAAAGTTTTCTTGATGTGGATATGATAATAGGGAATCTTTTTAGCTTTGCCCTTCCATATAGATGGATTAATGAGTCAATCACCTCAGTCTTTACGGCCTCCATGGTTCTTTCGACCTTGGCCTCGGCCTCCATAGTGATCTTTAGAGTTACTTGGGATATAACCTATTCCGTACTTCGTCCTTGTAGAGAGTGGAGTGGTAAGTTCTTTGATTCCTTGAGACTTTGATCCAAGACCATTACCAGGAATAAATCCATACTGACATAACATCCTTCTAGACATAATGGATGATGCTAAGAATTCCGGGGATTTTATTATGTAACCAGCAGGAATTTGCACATTGAGATCATTTCGAAGGAATAATAACTTGGTTCTTCTTTCACTTCGGGTTCGACATACGGTATTGCACTCTCCTTGTAGGTAGTGAAATCTGTCCCCCCGTGTACAGTGATCATCTTACTGGTAATGACAAACCGAACCTTCTGATGGAGACTTGAAGGAATGGTGCCAGCCATATGAATCCAAGGTCTTTCGAGTAGCAGGTTGAAAGTCCTTGAGATATCTACTACTTGGAAGTCGATCAGGAAAGGCACGGGGCCTATGTTTATCTCGAGCTCGATATCGCCAATAACGTCTTTCTTCATTCCATCAAACGAGCGCACCGTTACCTTAAAAAGTTTAATGAGCTCTTCACTAATCCCCAAGCGAAGCAGTGTGCTTAGTGGACGCAAATTAAGTGCAGAGCCATTATCAATCAGCACCCGTGACACCTCCTTGTCTCGGCATTTGATAGTAATATACAGGGTTTTATTGTGGGAACGCCCGTCAATTAGAAAGTCTTCATTAGAGAAGGCAATTTGATCTTTCATAAGAATAGCACCAACAAAGTCTTCTAATTGTATCTCATTAATCATCTCTGGGACGTGCACCTCATTGAGAAGCTTCATAAGCATCATTTTGTGACTTTTTGAAGTCTTGAAGAAATCCAATAGAGAAATCTGTACTGGCATCTTTCTTAACTGTTCAATTACCTCAAATTCACTCGTCTTCATGATCGAAAGTAACTGTTTAACATCTTCTTTAGTCACTCCTTTCTTTTCGTGTTCACTGTCCTTCAGGGCATTGCATCTCCCTGATCGAGTTATGGCATCAACTTCTTTGGGAGAGTAATCCCAAGGTACACACTTGATGTCGAACTTTTCTTTTGGAGAGAGAGTGATGATCACAGGCCGCGTTTCTTCTTCTTCAATCTTTAGCTGATCAATGAGAAGTTGAATAGTGATTAGTGTGATAGGACCTACCTCCTCCTTATATTTATCTACCTCATCAAGATTGATTAGAAATGATGTAATCATGGATACCATGTTTCTGTTGGCTTCATCAGCATCCATTCCACCCCAACCATTAGGTGTGATTTTTTTCGTTTTTGAATACCCATGAAGGTGTATATTTTGATACGGTAATTGTTTTTACCGCTGTCTTGACCCAGATAATCAATAACTTTACCTTGTTTTCGTGCTTTTTGGACAAATCGTCTATCACCTCGGTGAGTCTTTTTCTTCTTTTTCTTTTCCTGATCTTCATTCTCCTCGAGATTCACTTGACTGATCGGGACTTCATCTATGCCACCCCATCTATCCAGTACAATGTCTTCATTTTTGAATGCCTATGGTGGTAGGGTACATTTGACACGGTAGTTGTACTTACCGTTGTCTTGACCAAATAGGTCTACAGTTTCGTTTTCCCTGGTCGCTTTCTAGGTGAAACGCCTTTCACCTTGACGGACTTTTTCTTTCTTCTTTTCATCCGAATCTATTTCATCTTGAAACATTTCTTTCTTGTGTAGAGTTTTCTCCGCAGGACTGATTTCATCGTCCATACCACCCAACCATCAGGCATATTTACCTTATTTTTTAATGCCCATGGCGGTAGGGTATATTTCACTTGGAAATTATATTTTCCGGAGTCTTCTCTCAAGTTGTCTACAATTTCGCCTTTTAAGAGTGCTTCTTGACGAAAGCGAGCATCTCCTAATCCAGAAGCTTTAATCTTGACTTCATATTCATCTTCATTATCGGACTCGACTACTGTTTCTTCATCCTTGATCATGTTTACTATATTATGTTCAGGAAGAGGATTCTAATGTACATTTGGCTCGGGCTCTTGGAAGTTCAATATCTTCTTGTCAATGAGCTGTTGAACCTTGTACTTTAGAACGGGACAATTATCCATATCATGTCCCCTTTCTCCTATGTGATAGGCACAAGTCTTTGACTTATCATACTAAGAAATCTTGCAGGATTGTCTCTTGATATTTCCTTGGCCACCAAATGCCTTTTCAGAAGTATTGATAATAGCTTTGACAAGGGTCGAGGCAACGGTGTATATTGCCTCACGGGCCTTTTATTTGGCTCAAATTGCTTTGGAATTTTTCCAAGCAACATTTGATTGTCTTAGAAATGATGCTTGACGAGTACTTGGGCTCGACACCATGGCCACTTCTCGAATGGATTCTTTGTTTTTTTTCCTAGGGTAAGGCCTTCGTGCTGCTGTTTCTTGAGCCTTCTTTTCTTTTAAACCCCATTCAATTCTCTCACCTACTTTGACCAACTTGGCGAATGTCTGACAGCCTGATACATGAAGCTTGTCGTAATACTCAGTTGACAATGATTTTAGAAAGAGTTCAATGAGCTCGTTTTCACTTATGGCAAGTTTTACTTGTGAGGCAACATCTTTCCATCTCTGAGCATAAGCTTTGAACCCTTCATTCTTCCGTTTCTCGGTTTTGACGAAATCCTCTCTAGTTGGGAGTACTTTAACATTAAACTTATACTGGCGAAGAAATTTTTCTGCCAAATGATCCTATTCAGTGAAGTCTTCCATGTCAAAGGTTGTATATCATGCAAGGGTTGCCCCTTTTAAACTATCTTGAAATGTGCTAATAAGAAGTGGCGTGTTATCTGAATATCTTATCATTTTACGGAGATAATACTTCAAATGGCTTTTGAGACAACCAGTGCCATCTTACTTGCTCACAAATTCTGGTTCTTTATAGTTTTCTGGAACAACCACATTTGCGTATGATGAGAATTTAACAAACCTTTGAAGCTTATAGCCTTGACTTGCTAAGCATTCTTCAATTTTGGCCAACCTCTTGGTCTCTTCTTCATCTTTTGCTTTGGATGTCTTCTTGATTTAATCATCTTCTTCCAAATTCACTACTTCAGGCGTAGTCTTTGGAGGATTTTCTTGAACTAGTTCTTTGTTTCTAATTGGGTTTTTAATTGGTATTTTGGTTGTATTCGAAGTTCCTACACTTGGAATAGTAGGACAAGATCCTCGAGATGCGTGAATAAGAATCTTCATTTCTGCCATCATGGCAGCCATTTGAGTTATTTGATTCTCGACTTTAGCTAGTCGAGCATAGGTTTCTTCTTCTACCATTCTAACTTGTAGGCGAGTCCGAGGTCTTTTACTTTCCGTTGCTAAACAACATGATCTATAAAAAAGACCCAATATTAGCATAGTAAAATGATCATGAAACCCTACATTCTTTTAATTGTATGATTTCATGAGATTGTCAAGGATAAGAACTTCTATACAAGTCTTAGCCCTGTATAAAATTCTTTATCAATGTCTTTCTCAAGGAATCGTACAATTTAAAGAATTGCAATATATGGTGATTCCTTTATGTTTTAAAATTGTATTCTGAAATTATCTATGCATGTTTAGAAAATGATCAATCCATCATTGCATATAAGGTTTGAAATTGTTTGATATCATGGTTTTGAACTCAAATGGGAACTTAAATCATCCAATTCTAAGCTTCTTGCTAGCTAAGATAACTTCCGCCTTTTGGTATTCTTCCCATTCTTTAGTTCAAGCCTCTCATTCTTCCACATCGATCACGACCTCTTCCGGGACGTAGGGCTCTACTCCAGGCATGTTTAGAACGATGTATTCTAGGACATACTCATCCACCGGATTTAGTACTATACTCAACGGAACATATGGCTTGACATCAATTGGACGCTTATTTTCTATCCATTTGATGTATTCTTTGCAGGCCATGCAAATTTTCATGTCTTCTTCCAAGCTTTTTGGCCACTCGATTATTTGTTCGAGTGGATTATCCAAAGATAAGATGATCTTGTGAATTTTGGCTTGAAGGATATTCTTCTCCTCTTATGATAAGGTTCCACTTGGGATGTTAAAGGTGAACTCTTCGGGATTCCATACCAGTGGTACTTGCTGAAGTACCCCAAATTGTCTAATAACCCTTAGAGGGTAATAAGCCGATCCTCCTCTCAAACCGAGCAATGGTACTGCATTTCCCTCCCGGCTTGTAATCTTCGTCTTACTAATCTTTGGCCAATTGATCCATCATTAGATTTGACTAGAAGCTAAGGCTCTAATGATTGGCCCAATCTAAGAAAGATTGTTTAGGTAATTTGCTTTGGATACGAATGTATCGCTCAATTGGATTTATCGCCGAACAAATTTCGCGAATGTTCATGAAACAACACCAAGGTCGAATGTGTGAGATGAACCATAATGACAAAAGACCAGTAGAAGCTTGAAAGATTCCCTTCCTATGATTTTGGTATGTATTTTGAGAAATGACGGTTTGAGCAAGAAGCATATTAGAGAAATCCCATTTAAGATATGCTTGTCTTGCAATTACAGCCACTAAAGGATCTAATCATATTCTAGACACGGGGAATAGAACAATAACAAAGAAAGCTAGAATGAATACTCGAGCTGAAGTGTTTCCCATTTCCTTAGGAAGTTTTGAAAAGTTATCCACTAGGAAGGATAACGGAAATCTACTCGTGTTTGATTTGATTAACTTTTCGATTTTGGAAGTTTTGAGGTTAAGGGATTCGGCTAAAAGGCTCACATGATTAAGTCCAACGAATGGCTCTACGACCCTAGGTTTAGAGTTAATTCCAATGGCGGCTTGATATTCATCTAATATTAGTACCAATTCATACTTTCCAAGATGGAATGTGGTGGTGGAAGCCTCCTAAAAATGTGCCAAAGCTTGGACTAAATTGACTTGATGTTCCACATGCATAAGCTCGAGAAGGTATTCAAGCCTTTTTTGGACATAAGTTTGGTTATCCTTGGACATGCCTTTCCACCAAGCGACAAGTTCCTTTTGAGGAATGGAAATTACTTAGATGTCTAGTTTTTCCATTGAGCCTAATCATGCAACAAGATTTGTCATTAATCATCTTGGATTGCGAATCAATTTTAATACTTCCATTTCAATCATATGTCCTTTTGGGGTAAAACGAAGGTAAAGTACATTTGCATGCTTCGAGAGTAATACAAATGTCATTTTGATTCTATTGCATGCCTCGAGAGTAATACAAATGACAAAAAAAAGAGCTTTCTTCTTACTCTGTTGACAGCGCAATCCATTCGCAAAAAAGGCAGAACGCACCAAGAAGTAGAAGCGATGCAGAAGGGCAGGCTGATCAACGGCAGCATTGAGCTGAAAATAGAAAGAAAAAGAGCTGGCTTCGTTGACTGATCGGGGACCATTTTGAAGGGACAACAAAGAGAGAGGACCGGCGAGAATCTAAAAGGAGAAGGCTTGGCAAGAGATAGAGGGGGAGAGTTTTCTAGAGACAGGGAGAATAGAGGTGAAACCGTGAGAGAATAGAGAGCGGGGAGAGGGACCAAGAAACAAGAAAAAAAAAAAAAGGAGAGAGTTTCAAGAGAGAAAGGGGAGACCGAGAGAAAGTTGAAGTGAATCGAAGAGGCTCGAGCCTCGTTCGCTCTTGCGGAGTACCGTCTGACCCATCGCCAAGCCCCCCCAGCCATCGTGCCTCGCTCCGGTTGACCGCGAACCAGGTGGGTACTAGCTCAGGTCCCCCATTTTTGCTTCCCCTTCCCCTGCCTCTTGGGTGCCGGGCACACCGAGCCTATTCGGTGGTCACCCGGCCCCGTCGACGGAGGCAAACATTTTTTTTGGCACCCAATGAAGTTGTTCTAAGTGTTATATATTGAAAATCAACTGTAAACTTCGTCGAAATCGGATTTGGGATCCCATCTTTCAAACACTCCTCACATGTTTGATGAAATGCCCGAGTGAGGATCGAAGCTGAAAAAACACGAAAATAGTCCGTAGAACCTTTGATTTATGCTTTATTAATTGGAGATTGATGTTTGGTCACTGCCTCCTTGATTTCGTGTGATTTTATGGCATGTTAACTCCGGTACGAGTCGACCATGTGTACATTCCGTACCCGCCGGAAAGCTTTTCGTTGCCGGAGCGAGGCCTGCGATTGAGGCTGCCCCTCGTTAGTTTTCGATATTTGCTGCTTGGCTGTATGTTGGGTTGTTTGGTTTTAGCGCGTTTCTTTGGGGCCGAACGTTGGACGATTGAAAAGTGTATTTTGAGTCGCCCGCGAGGAAATGTGGTTTTTCTCCCAGTCGCCGGTGCGGTTGCCGAAGTGTCGACCGTCGGCGATGGCGTAAGGCCAGCGTCCGCCATTGACGTTGGCGGCTCGAGTCGACGGCCGGCGGTGGGCTTCCTCGGCGATGGTTATCTTCGGTGATGTCTCCGTGAGTTCTTGGTTGAAGAAGCCCAGAAGAAAACGTTCTGGGGAAGACGTGCATGGGCAAGGCATAAAGGGGACAAAGAAGAGTAATAAAAAAATAGAAAAAGTAAAGAAACAAAAGAAAAAGAAAAAAAGAAAAAAGGAAAATCAAAAGAAAAGAAGAAAAAATAGAAAAGGAGAGGGAATGCGGATCCCGGGTCAGGTGTCGGGCGGATCGGGTCAGGGGACCCGATCCAGAATTTTTTTTTTTTTTTTGATAACCCAGGAAACCCCCGCACGGCCGACAGCCGGAAAGTAAACCTTGGGGGCGACACGTAGCCACCACACACATGCCACCGGTTAAGTCACTCTGCGGCGCCCGGGATTCGAACACTCAACCTTTTGCGAGAGGAAGAGTGCGCGCTCCAGGAGCGCCACCCAGAACATTAAAAATATTTAAAAATTCAAAAAAAAAATTTAAAAATAAAAAATATTAAAAATTCAAAAAAAATTCGAAAATGTTAAAAAAACCCAAAAATAAAAAATCCAAAAAATATTAAAAAAATTTAGAAAATTCAAAAAATTTAAAAATTCTGAAAATTAGGAAATGTTCAAAAATCACTTTTTGGGCTTGATTTCACTAGACATTTGTTTTAATTTCATTCTAGGCTTAGTTTAAAATTCGTAAAAATTGAGAAAATTCTTTAAAAAATTCTCAAAAATCGAACAAGCCATTAGGGCTTTACCTTGGGGCTTTTGATTGCCTTTTCCTTTCTAGAGACGATGATAGGTCGCTGGTTGTTTATTTTGGTTGTGCACTTTAAATACATTGGTTTTTATTTTCCATTTTTAGCATGGTTAAGACGAGCTTTAGGCTTTTCGATAGGCTGCCCGGTATGTTAGTTTGCGAATGTTCAAGTTTAGATACCGAAAGGGCACTAGTTAGATCACTAGTGTAATCAAGTCTCTGAGTTTTGGAATCTCTAGTTTTCGCACGCATTGAGACGATGCTCCCGCGTCTCAATTAGGATTTCTAGCCGACCCTTAATCATGGCTAGTGGCGACTCCATTCAAATGCGTAAATTAGAAAATTCTCGTCGCACGAGTATGAGGCTTAGGAGTGCCTTAGTCTTTGGATTAATGAACCATTTGGTTTGTCTTTTGAACGAATCAATCGTTGTTCACATCCATCGACAAATACCTCTTGGCCTAAACCCGATCGGTTCGGGTAGATTGCGACACATATCTCCTAAGGGTAATCCTAAATGTAACCGAGGTTAGGCCACAGGTGGTGTGTGCTAATGGTGTAGTGCTAAAGCAATTAAAAAGCATGCATAGCAATAAATAACCAAACAGTACTTCTAAAATTCATTCAAACACATTCAATACCAATACTATTCTACAAAACAAAGGTAAGCAAAGACAATACCCCTTATAACACCCACATGCAAAACCATTTAATACTAACATTAGTGGGACGTACCTAGGATCCTTGTAAGCACAAAACACAAGTATATCGTTCTATCTAGGCCTAAGTTCACTTAAAAAGGTAGGTTTCCCTAGTGGAGTCACCAAGTTTGTCGCGCCGCGCTTTTTTGGGGTTTTTGGGATTTGCACGCTAAGAAGGTATTCCATATAAGGGGTTCTCCCAGACCATACCTCACGTGACAGTGAAAGGTAATTTTTTTTATTTAGTCTAAATTTGTGATTTTGGAGTCGCCACTAGTCATTATTGGTAGATACACTAGAAACCTAATCGAGATACGAGAGAAATACCACGATTCTATGAACCAGAGATTCTGAGTACGGTGACTTGGTTACGTTATTGATTCCAAATTGAGATCCCTAACACCCTTTCGGTACCTAAGAACGATATGATGTATAATGTGTCATGTGGTTTTCCGAGGCTTACCCACTAATCCTATCCGTTCTAATCGCAGAAAAGGCCAAACAATTATTAAATGCACAATCAAAATCAATCAAGTCAATCAATCCTAAGTGGTCTCTAAAATAAAAATCAATCAAAACAACCGAAATCTTAATGAAGCTCTAATAGCTTGTTCATCTCATGATTTATACATTTTTAGGGTTTTAGGATTTTTTAGGGGTTATAACTCCTGAATTTGGAATTATCTAAAAATGCCACTTCGGCACTTTCAAAAATTCAAATTTCACTTTTTATGCTCGGCCATGATGATTTTGGACTGTTCTGTGAATTTTTAAAATTTTTGATTTTTTGATTTTTTTTAATGTCATTCAGACATTTTCAAACATTCAAATTTCACTTTTTATGATTGGCACGATGATTTTGGGCCATGCTGTGAGTTTTCAAATTTTTTGACTTTTTCTTTTTTTTTTCGAAAAAATTTTTAAACCAAGAATTGATTTTTTATGATTTTTTGAACATTTTTATGAATTTTTCAATTTTTTCAATTTTTATTGATTTTCCAATTTTTATTTTTTTATTTGAATTTTCTGAATTTTTTTTGGATTTTTTCTGAAATTTCTGAATTTTTTTTGAATTTTTATCAAATTTTATAATTTTTTGATTTTCTAAAAAAATTTCTAATTTTTTTATGATTTTTGTGATTTATTTTTTTAGAATTTTCTGATTTTTTTATTATTATTTTTATTTTTTTCCGAATTTTCCCGTTGGGGAAAATGAACTAGACCGGCCCGGAAGCCGAACCGGGCATTGCCAGCGCCGGTAACCAGTGTCTCTTCCGGCGAGCAAGGTGCCCAAAGCGGCACCGTTTTGGCTCCAATTCTTTGGGACATTGTGTCGAGCAATTGACGGGCACTAAACTAGACTTAATGTTCTCGAGGCTACCGGTTCGGGCCCATCGCCGGCGACCTTCCGGCGACTATTTCGCCATTCCATTTATACCATCATCAAGTCCACATGTTCTAGTATCAGTTTAGTCCTATTAGATCACCGTTGGACGTTCGTCGGCCGGCGAAGAACCGATTGGAAAATCCTAACATAACACTAACCTAAACAAGATTTTTTAGAACACTAATCCTGACACTAGCCGCCCTAGCCATCTAAATCGGTTCTAATGACCATCAAAACATCAAACAAGGTCAGGGAAAACTAACTTGAATGGCCCTACGGCCATGGCAATGCTCCGGCAAGGCTTTGGTTTTTCCGGAGAGGGGGTTTAATGCACGGCCGACTCGGTTTGTGCATTTTTAACCATTCAAAGTGCAAACAAGCATACAAAAAGTGATTAGAACAAGTTTTAGGCATCAATGTAACAAAATCAAGAAGAAATATGCACAAGCAAACCTAAAACCTATTCTGGAATTTCTGGAGAAAACATGATAGTGAGCGAAGTTTACCTTCTTCATCCGATGATTAAACAAAATTGTTGAAGTGATCCGCGCCTGCAGTATTGTTCCATGACACTTGATCTTCACTCTGGTGGCCGTGGCTTCGCCGGAATAGGTCTGGATACGCCAGAAAATGCTCGATTTCGGGCCTTCACGATCATACTTTCTCGACTGGAACAGTGAGAGGAGGTCTCGATCAACTCACGATTCACTGGCACTTCGCCGTTTACGGCAGCGCCGGACATTCGTGGGAGGACCTACAACCCTCTATCTTTGGTTTTGCTCCGTTCTTTCTCTTCTCTCTCTTCGAAATTTCGTTGAATACCTCTCTTCTCTTCCCCTTCAGTTTTTCTGTGTTTTTCGTTGATTGATTTCCCTCTCAAAACTTGTTGGAACCGAATTCCAATCGGTTGGGGTGGTTAACTGGTGCCAACTGGACATTGTCCAGCTGGCCAAATCAATTAAAATGCACTGGTTTCATCCAAAATGAACGGTGAAGTTGTGGGTTTGATTTGGTTTTCTGGGTTTAGTGCACGTTTTAACAATCCGGGTGAAGAAGATGAGTAATCTGGGTCGGGTCGGGTTGACCCATTCGACCTAACAGACCCGGATTGGCCTAAATTCTCAAATTCAACCCGATTTTGACTCAATTTTTCAAATTTAACCCCAAAATTGAATTTCCCATCATATTCCGAACCCAAATATATAATTTGCCCCAATTTTTATTATAATTGTGTCCAAGATTTTCTCATTTTTAAATTCGAGTTAATAGGGTTTTGTTTAATTTGATGTCCTAATGATCTGATTAGGCAAAATTGATGCCAAAATTGAATTATCCACACCTGATTAACCCTAGAAATGATGGTCTCACATTTTGACAATTTCATATTGGGGCACGATTTCCAATTTGGGTTCAAAATTCTTAATTTTCAATCAAATTTTGGGGATTTTTGATTTTTATGTCAAATTGTGCAATTGGACTGACCATTATGCAATTCAAGGTTCCATAATCAATTGTTGCGAAGACACTATGAATTAAAAATGACTAGAAAAAACTTAATTTCATTTTTGGTTCAATTCGGGTTTAATTTTGTCCAATTTTTGGGGAAACATATACCCGATTGAGATTTTTCAAAATTGACAACGTATTCATGAAATTGGATTTAAAATAAGACTAATAAATATTTTTATGGAATTTTCTGATTCCATTTTCTATTTTTCTTGATTTTCTCGCTTATTTTGACTAAAAGAAATTGAGGGAAAATGCAGAAAAAATGCTAAAAAATTATTTTTTGGGTTTAGAAATAGGTTTCTAGGCTTGGCCAAGATTCCTAGACCTAATTTTGAAATTTTTGAAAATATGAAAAAAAAATGAGCTAAAAATTAAGTGTCAACAACATATATTGCGGAATTGCTGACACGAATGCTAGAATACACGTGCCGTGCTATGATTTGCTCAAGTTATTATATGACGATATTTGGCACCATATAAAAATATAAATGAAGACAACATTAAGAGAGAGAAAATGTCGTTGTGAGTCCTTCCGCTATACTTTTTTCTTATTGGTCGAATTTGGCACCATATCGAAAAAACATAAATGAACGAAGACAACATGAATGAGAGAGAGAGAGAGAGATGGAGGTCCATTCTAGCCGCCATAGCCACTTGAGCCGAGAACTATGGTCACCCGATTTGAACTCGCGACAGCCACGGGCATAAGATTTTTTGAGTCATGAAGCTCGCGGCGGTTATGTCCGTTGAATCTTTTTGAGCCATGAAACTTTAGGTCACATGATTGCTCGAGCTTCGAGCTTGTAGCGGCTATGGCCACTTGAGTTTTGAGTCGCGGAGCTCGGGGTCATGGTTGCTCGATTTGCGCTCTTGGTCATGATCACTCAATTGGTTATCGTGAATAGTTAGTTACAACATCATGAATTTCCATACTGTCGTGGGTGTTTTATTGGTTTTCTTCATGTTGATCTTTTCCTTTATTTTATTTAAATTAGGGTTAAAACGATGAAAAACTTCAAACTGATATACATATGATCAATTTACAACAAATTAATTTTTTGATCACAAAAAATCTCAAACTGGTACACCTGTGACAAATTTTATCATAGACTAATTTTTTTATCACCAAAAAACCTAAACTAGTACATTTGTGATAAATTTGCCCTATGTTAAATTGAATTAATACCATGAGAAACTTCAAACCAGTATATCTGTAATAAATGAAGGGTAAATCCCCAAATTGGTACATCCCAAATTAATACACACCGTCAACTGTCACGTATCATCCAACTCACGAATTTGACTTTAAAATTTAATGAAAAATAACGGAGAGTGAAATTATTATAAGTGTATCGATTTAAAGTTTTTTGTGGTCAAAAAATTAATTTGGGTAAATTTGTTACATGTATATTAATTTGAGATTTTTCGTGATATTAACCCATTGAAATTATATTCACATGCAAGGAATCTCACCGTTGGATTAAAGAAAATCTCAATAAGACAGATTTTCTTTCCACTAAGGAAACCGAATAAACAATTTAATAAAGGCAAAGAAGGCAGAGTCTCTTTTTTAAGAGGGACGATGCCGGTAGTAGGTAGAGATGGCCACGGGCCGGTTTTGGCCCGGAACCGGCCCGATCAAACTCGGGCCCGTGGTTTGGAACCGGAACCGCCGGTTCCGGTTTCGGTTCCAATTTATTTAAAAAATATAATAATAATAATAATAAATTTCATTATTTAATTTATTTTATAAAACAAATTGAACTCTAATTGCCATGCATTGTAAGTGCATTGATTTTCAAATGCAATGCTTGGCTTGGGTGTATTGAACTCTAATTACAAGGCTTGGCTTGGATTTTATAAACAACTCCTTTGATGGTCTCTTCATTCCCATTCGATGTGGGACTCTCGGTTTGCCTTGAACGCCTTCAATATGAGACTCTTGGCTTGTCTTCATGCAAATGCCAAGAGTCCCACATCGAATGGGAATGGAGAGACCATCAAAGGGATTGTTTATAAAATCCAAGCCAAGCCAAGCCATAAGCATGTGAAGTTGTATGCCTTTTACGGCTACGATCCTTTGCTAGTTAAGAGCAAAGGGTTCCATTGGACTGCTTAGAATCGAACCGGACCAATGGTCCGGTTCCCGATTCTATGGTTTGCCGGTCCGGTTCCTAGTTCTAAAATTAAAAGACTAGTCATACAGGTTCGGTTCCCGGCTCCGACCGGGAACCGATCATCCCTATAGTTTTCATTTTGATTATAATTTATATTGAATAATTCATTATTTCATAATTACGAATCGGAACCGGTCGGACCGGAACCGAACCGGAACCGGCCGGTTCACATGTGGCCACGAACCGGAACCGGCCGGTCTAGTAGTAGGTGATCTTTCCTTTTTGTAAATTGATATTGAAAATGATTTGTCGAGAACTGCAAATGAAGTGACACCAAATTAAAAGCCTCCGGCTTAAAAAGTAGTATTAAAATTTACTTTTTTTTATATGTAATGTTATTAAGTTAGATTGTGTTTGGTAGTCCGAATTTAAGTTCGGATAGGATAACATATTATCCTATTCGGTGTTTGGTGATGTTCTCTGAATCGGATAAACCCATATACATTCGGATAAAATGCCAGATAAGAAATTCATCTTAAGGGGTGGAATAAACTCGGATTGGATATAAAATTTTAAAAATAACTAAAAAAATTATATTTTACCATTTAAGAGAGTAATAAAGTGACGCATCGGATATTGTTTCGTTGGCACCGCTTGCCCGGGGACCACCACCAAAATACCGATCATCATCACTTTCGACCGCATGATCACAGTCGCTTCCGACCACGCCGGTCATCATTGCCAGCCAGCCATTACAAGGTTGCTAGGATATTTTAATCTCTCAGATCATCTCTCTCACAATCCGACAAGATGCTTGTAGGATATGGTTGTGCTGGGAAAACCTCCCTAACCACAAAACCATCAATTTCTCGTCATTAATTGATAAATGTAGATGTTATTTTATTTCAAATAAGGGTTAATACCATCAAAAACCTCAAACTGGTATGCGTGTGATAATTTTACCCCGAACTATTTTTTTGATCATAAAAAACCCCAAATTGGTATACTTGTGATAATTTTATCCTGAACATACCACAAAAATCCCAAATTGGTATACTTGTGGCAATTTTATCCTGAACAAACCACAAAAAACTTTAAACTGATACATATGTGACAATTTTATCCCGAACTAAAATTTTAATATTATTTTTTTCAAAATTTTATTAATTTTTTTTGTTTTTTCTTTTTTTCTTCATCTTCAACCTTTGATCGGTCGTCGAACAAATCGCTGGTTCGGCGATCGGCCAAAGGCAGAAGCCGGCGAGGGTGACCCTCGCTTAAGTTCGGCGAGGGCTGTCCTCGCCGGCGTCGGGCGAGGGCTGTCCTCGCCGGCGTCGGGCGAGGACAGCTCTTGCCCGACGCTTGCGAGGGTGGCCCTCGCCGGCGTCAAGTGAGAGCTATCCTCGTTCGCCCTTGCAAGGGTGACCCTCGCCCGACGCCGGCGAGGGCAGCCCTCACTCGATGCCGGCGAGGTCGAGCCTCACCAGCGACCGGTGGGGCCAACCTCGCTAGCTTCCACCTCTGGCCGGTCTTCGGTCCGGCGACTGGCCAAATGTTGAAGATAAAGAAAAAAAGAAAAGAAAAGAAAAAATAAAAAATTAATAAAAAAATTCAAAAAATAAAATATTAAAAATTTATTAGTTCGGGGTAAAATTGTCACAGGTATACCAGTTTGGGATTTTTCGTGGTCAAAAAAATAGTTTAGGGTAAATTTATCACAGGTTTACCAATTTGGAGTAAAATTGTCACAAGTGTACTAATTTGGGGTCTTTGGTAGAAAAAAAAAGGTTGGGATAAAATTGTCACAAGTATACCAGTTTGGAGGTTTTTGGTGGTAAAAAAAAGTTTGGGGTAAAATTGTCACATGCGGGGTAAAATTGTCACATGCGTATCAGTTTTGAGTTTTTGGTAGTATTAACCCTTAACGTAGATACAAGGACCATTTCATCGCCATCAACAGAATATGATCTGTGCGTTTACAGGCCGTATTGACCTCGATGGGGGATGGTACAAATTGGTTGCGTAATCGAATAATTGCTTGTGTGAGTTTCGTGTCATTACGGTATTATAGTTGTTAAAACGAGCAAATTCATGTGATAGTTTGATTTTTTGGATAATTCGGCATACCAAAAGTTTGGAGAAACTCTCACCACATATTGTGGTATTCTTCCCAAAATTATATATTTTTTCTTTTTATCAAACTCTGTATTTGACTGTGGGTCAACTTTTTTACCTATACGATTGATCTGCATAACAGAGCAGGATTATCTAAGTAAATCATTTTGTTCTTCTTATGCTTTCAAGAAAATTATATTGTAATCCATTTGATGCCATTTACTTTATCCTGGTTTTGAATCACGCATGATTTCGAGGTTCATGGGTATCATGCTCTAGTTGTCATCCTGAATCACGCGAAAGTTTGCTGAACTTTCGCGTGTGCTTTATCTTTCTTTTAAGATATATCATGTCGCCTATTTGATTGAATATTACACATCATCCATTTAACTTAATAAAATCTAATTAACTTCACGCAGGCTACTGAGGAAATGTAATTTCATTAGATAGTTAGGAAAATTAAACAATACCATGGACTACAAATTTTGGAGGATGGTGTTGGTACGTTTACAAGCATTATAAAAGGTGAGATGCAATTGAACCTTTTTGCAAACTCCCAACAAAGTAGTTCACATTTTATCCCTTCATTAATTAAATTGAACTTATCGAATGATTTCGCCGTTTCAAATTCAGGATAATGATACGGGTGATCTTTAAATTTCTTTTTCAATATTTAATGTGGTAGTTAAAGTTCTCCCTGCAACTTTCAAACGTCTTCCTAAAATTGAAAAGTCTAAAACCGTGTGCTGGCCTTGAGATGTATTACGAAATTTCGAGATTGGTGCATGGCAAATTAAATAATATTCTTTCATTTTTTTTTGGTCTAATTATAATATTCTTCCATTGACGTTGACATTGACTTGATCAACTGCTGTACTCAATTCCCTCTGCCTTGTCCAGAAAGCTAGGGAAAGCCAAGGCAAGCAAGAGAAAACGAAGAGAAAAGCAGATGGCAATTCCAAGGTTGCCCGGAGATGTGGTCGCTCAAATCATCTCTTTCACCACACCACAAGATGCTTGTGCCATGTCGTCCGTCTCTACCAATTTCAGATCGATTGCAGATTCGGATCTAGTGTGGGCTAATTTCTTGCCTCCTGGCTGCGACAACTTGATCCCTCACGTATCACCCAAGAAGGCTCTCTATCGCTATCTCTGCCAGCATCCGGTCCCGATCGATGGCCGGAACTTGGTAAGCTCGTTTTCGAGGAATCGATGGCTCGTGTGCACCTGGCATGTGATTGTTGGTTACTGTAGTAGTTGAACTAGAGGATATATTCATGTGAGGTGGGTTCGATTTTGAATGATTTCGCATAGAAGAGTTTGGAAAAATTTGTACCAGGGATGATCTAAGTGGGTATTTCTATTCTTCTTTGGTTTCCCCAAGAATTGGAGTATAGTCTGACTGGTGCCATTTGATTTGATCAACTATCAAAATAAAAGGCCACGAATTGGTTATATCTCAGACGAATTGAGATATGTACTATTTCAAACATCATTGACCATGTCATAGGTTTTAGCAGACATTTGAGAAATCTTATCGATATTAAGGCTCCGTTCATTCGACGAAAAATAATTTCTGAAAAAATATTTTTCGGTGTTCGTTTCACGGAAAACATTTGGCCCCATGGCCAAAATACTTTCACTTTTAAGGAAAATGTTTTTCTCTTTCTGATAAAAGGAAATCATTTTCCCCCTCCTTCTTTCACCATTCTTTTTTCTTTTTTTTTTTTTCCTTCTTCTTCTTCTTCCTTAGCCGGTCATCGGCCACGGCAATGGCCGCGCGATCGGCTAGGTCGAGCCTCGCTTGATCTGGCACAGCCGAGCTCGCCCAAGGCCGGTCGGGTGAGCTCGGGCCTCACTAGATCCGGCAAGTTGGGCGAGGTGAGCCTTGCCCAGCTCGCCGGATCTGGCCGAATCTGGCAGCTCAAGCCTCGCCGCTACCGCTGCTCGACGGCCAAATTTGGCAAGGCTCGAGCTCCCCTAACCGGCCTTGGGCGAGCTTGGCTACATCGAATCAGGCGAGCCAAAGCCTCGCCACAGGCCGGTGAGGCTCGACTTGGCCGGTTGCCGGCCGCCGCCGTGGCCGACAACTGCTGAGGAAGAAGAAGGAGGAGGAAAAAAAAAGGAAAAAAAGAAAAGAAAAAAGAAAATTAAAAATGATTTAACCAAAAAAAATATTAATAGCAGTGCAAGGAAGAAAATTTTTTCCATACCGAACAATGGAAAATATTTTTCAAAAATTTTTCAGATTTTAGCCCAACACCGAAAAATTGTGTCATTTTCCAGAAAAATGACTTCCTGAAAAACATTTTCCAGAAACGTAACATTTTTTGCGAAATGAACGGAGCCTCATAAGAAGACTGATTGACGAATATTGATGAGACCTAGATCGAACTGGGATTCATACGAGCATATTCTCAAAATACAAGAAGGGGCCTCTCCATTGAATTTCACTCGCCAATGTATAGAGGGTGTTTACGAAACTTCTATTTGATGGAATTGTTGAGTTAAATTGATTTGTACGTAGCATATCTCGATGTCGATTGTCGACGTATAGCATACGATCATTCTTCATTCGATAGATAGGAAAGTTGATTTGTATCATGAAGTATTATCCACATTGGAGGTTGGTCTAAGATAAATGGTGAAAATTTGAACTTGTTTGCAGCTTGCAAGTGATTGTGGTGTTATAGTGATTAAAACTAGAGGATTCATGTGATGGTTTTGATTTCCAATGATTTTGCATATTTGACTGGGGTGTCAACTTTTCTTTTCCCTATAAGGTGAATCTGGATAATAGAGCGCGATTCCAAAAATACCGGGTTATAATTTAGTCAATGTACTTGATTTGAGCTATCAAAAGGGCATGAAGTGGTTATTGAAGTGTCATAACTTGTTCGCACAGGACTAAAGTACAGAGGATGTGTAAAAAGACGAAATTTCTTTTCGCTTTTTCGCCTCGATTGATGTTGAATTGCTATTAAAATCTCTGATGATCTATGACATATTGTCACGTAGAGCTGGTCATTGGATGCGAGGAGTGGAAAGAAATGCTTCATGATTGGATCAAGAGGGCTGCGGATCATATGGGGAAATGACCAGCGTTACTGGAAATGGATTGATGAGCCAAATTCCAGGTCCTACACGCTTCTCCCTTTTATCTTCTATCATTAATTTATTTTTGTTGGTTAATTTATTTTGTAAGCGAGACGAGCCATCGTTTTAAGAGTATTGTTTTCTGAATTATTCATTTTTTGCCGTAAAAAGCGAACCCTTAGGATGAATTTTGGCGCATGTCGTTAGTTGCATTTCGCGGACGGACGCCTCTTTCGACATGAATACCCTCCATGTTCCATCAATCTTCTTCCTCCTGGCTCTTCTTTCTACAGGTTTGGTCAAGTGGCTCAGCTCTGGATCGTGTGGTGGTTTCACATCACGGGAAAGATCAAAACGAACATGCTGTCGCCCAAGACGCGCTACGCGGCGTACCTCGTCTTCAGGTTTGAAGACTTCAAGAGGGGATTTCAACGGCCTGCGGCGTCGCGCGTGTCGGTCAAAAGCAACGAGCGCGGACAATGGCCGAACGTGATCCTCGACCCCCAGGAAGGGGAGCCTCGGTCGGCCCGCGAGCGCGGAGACGGGTGGCTGGAGATCGAGATGGGGGAGTTCTACAACGAGAATGGAGACCATGGGACTCTGGTGTGTAGTCTCAAGGAGGTTGACAATTACACTGCAAAGAGGGGAATCGTTGTTGAAGGGATCGAACTTAGGCCCAAAGAAACGTGAACTCTGGTGTGTATGGTCATCAACTCTGTGCGTACTAGTAACAACAATATACAGAGCTTGAGCTTTGATTCAAGCCAATCTATATGAAGGATTCTGTAGAATCGCACTAAGTTTGTCTTTTTGGTCTTTTACATCATTAATTTAAGGTTTAATTACTAAAAAACATCTATACTTTTGTTTCGAATCTTAGTGTTCATCAAGTTATATCCCCATTGCTAACACGCATACTCACATATGTAATTAAAGGTCGACCGGGGGCAAGGTCGCCAGCACTGCCTCCGACCTGCTCGACGCCGCCTGCCACTACGGCGAGCTTGAGAACAGAATGAGCCTTCGAGCGGTCTGCGAGCGCGGCGACGGATGGTTGCAGTTCGAGATGGGGTAGTCCTACAGTGAAAATGGGAGATGATCGCAATGTAAAGAGAGGACCCATTGTTGAAGGGATCGAACTTAGACCTAACGAAATGTACTAAGTACTTTAGCCATTTATGCGTTTGCTTGTATGGCTTGATCTTTGATCCAAGCAATCAAAGTGAGAAATAGATCACACTAAATTGTCTTAAAATATTATGTATGTTTCGCTCAATCCTAAAGAGAACCCTCATTTTAAGGAGAGAGAGAGAGAGAGAGAGAGAGAGAGAGAGAGAGAGAGAGAGAGAGAGAGAGAGAGAGAGAGAGAGAGAGAGAGAGGCCAACCTTGAAATTAGGCAGAAACCTTCTCTTAACAAAAACCTAACTATAGTAAAAAGATGCAAGCCACTAAATTGGGAACCTCCTCACTCTTCCTTTCCATCCATTCAACACAATTCTCTAGCAAGCCCAAACAACTTTCATGACCCAAGACTCTCTATTGCTTCTTACCATCCCCCATGAAATCCCACAAATGGCTTGCATTCACAGTGATGAAGATTGAATGCGCAGAGGCGAGGTAAACATACGATGGCAACCCCGACAAGCCCCACGAAAAGATCATCCTCCCTGTCGTCGCCGGCCGCGGGCCGGCCGCCTCAGGCGGTCAAGTTCTCGAGACGGACGTCCAGCGGCCGCATCGTCAGCCTGTCCCGAGATGACGAGCTGGACATGTCCGGCGAGTTCTCGGGCCAAAACGATTACATCAACTACACGGTGCTCATGCCGCCCACGCCGGACAACCAGCCGATGGGGGAGTCGACGGGGCCGAGCACATCCTCGGACTCCAAAAAGGAAACTTCGAGGGGGTACAAATCTACCCGGTTTGGATCCGACACGCAACGGCCGGGAGATGGGGGCGGAGGCGGGAGCAGTGGGGCGAAAATGGACCGCAGGTTGTCCCTGATGAAGTCGAACAACAAGTCTATGCTCCTGAGGAGCCAGACCGGGGACTTCGACCACACGCGATGGCTGTTCGAAAGCAAAGGAAAGTATGGAATTGGGAATGCATATTGGCAAGAGGACCAGGAGGATGCTTATGATGGCGGGATGAGCATGGAGGACTTCATGGACAAGCCTTGGAAGCCTCTCACGAGGAAGATCAAGGTTCCACCAGGTGTTCTTAGCCCTTACAGGTTCATATGCTTATTGAAACTCTCTGACATGAACTCAAAAATTCACGGAACATCATCGGTAGCTCCAGAAAATGTCCCTTCGTTAGGCCCAAAGAGATCTCAATAGAAGCATACCATATCAAATGCAGCTCATACATTACCAAAGAAAAAGATGCAGCTCATAAAGCTTGTTCATTGACCCATGAACCAGCCAAACAGCACATTGGACAGAGCAGATTATTGCGGCAAAATTATGAACTCAAAGTTATTAATGAGCTTGAGATTGAAGCCATATGTTTGTAGCACTATAATTACCACCTAAACTGATTCTTTCGAATCTAATCACGCAAAATTTCCTGGCATGCAGTATGAATTGTGCCGTTTTATTTTATCGATAGGCAGAAAAATCATGATATGCACTTTCGGATACTAGTTAAAACCCGTTCCTGATAGCTGACATAGAAAAAGATCCTCACTTTCCGCAGCACGGTACCTCTAATCCCTCCCTTAATGCCTTTTTGGATATTCCTCAATGTCCCGGCTAGAGTTGATCAAGATCAAAAGCATGCAACATGAATTGTGCCATTTTATGTGTTGGAAACAGGCTACTGATAATGGTGCGGATGGTGGCATTAGTCCTGTTTCTTTACTGGAGAGTCGCGAACCCAAATCAAGACGCGATGTGGCTATGGGGCATGTCCATCGTTTGTGAGCTTTGGTTCGCCTTCTCGTGGCTGTTGGACATATTGCCCAAGTTCAATCCCATAAATCGAGCGACCGATCTCGCGGCCCTCACTGATAAGTTTGAGAGGCCTTCCCCATCCAATCCCCATGGCCGGTCGGACTTGCCCGGGGTCGACGTGATGGTGTCGACGGCCGACCCAGAAAAAGAGCCGCCTCTTGTCACCGCCAACACGATCCTCTCAATTCTTGCAGTTGATTACCCCGTTGAGAAGCTGTCATGCTACATTTCGGATGATGGCGGGGCGATTCTCACCTTCGAGGCAATGGCTGAAGCCATCAACTTCGCTCAGGTACTTCTCTGCTTAGATAAACTATCTCGGCAGTGCTCAAATCCATTCAATGAAGTAAGACAAAGTCACAGAACATTGTGTCCTCTATTTTTTCCCAATGCAACAGGTATGGGTGCCCTTTTGCAGAAAGCACAACATTGAGCCTAGAAATCCAGAGAGTTACTTCAGTTTAAAATCTGACCCCACGAAGAACAAGAAGCGGCTCGATTTCGTAAAAGACCGACGTTGGATCAAGAGGGAGTATGATGAATTTAAAGTCAGAATCAATGGCCTTCCCGAGGTGATCCGAAGACGCTGCGATTTGTACAATTTGAGGGAAGACAAAAAAGAGAAGCAGCTTGCTAGGGAAAAGAATGGAGGAGTCCTGCCACAGGAACCGATCAAGGTCACGAAGGCTACGTGGATGGCCGACGGGACTCACTGGCCAGGGACATGGTTCAATTCAAGTGCTGATCACGCTAAAGGAGACCATGCCGGGATATTGCAGGTAACGAGTTGATCATCAAATGAATGGGCAGTTGAATTCGGTACTAAACGCAATTCCCATTTCTCTTATTGTCCACAATGCAGATAATGAGTAAGGTCCCGGAGAACGAACCCGTGATGGGCCATCCGGATGAGAAGAAATTGGATTTCTCCGGTATCGACATTCGGTTGCCGATGTTTGCATATGTGTCGAGGGAGAAAAGACCCGGGTACGACCACAACAAGAAGGCTGGAGCGATGAATGCCTTGGTTAGAGCATCGGCGATACTATCCAACGGACCGTTCATACTCAATTTGGATTGCGACCACTATATTTACAACTCGAAAGCTATAAAGGAAGGCATGTGTTTCATGATGGACCGTGGCGGAGATCGCATTTGCTACATTCAGTTTCCACAGAGATTTGAAGGGATCGATCCATCAGATCGATATGCCAATCACAACACCGTCTTCTTTGACGGTAATGTCATCTTCTGCGGTCAACAGATTCACTTAATCCTGTGACAAACCAAAATATGAGCATTGCTGCATACCAACATGTGAAGTTTTATCTTTCATTTTGATCGTGACAGGTAATATGCGAGCGCTCGATGGTCTCCAAGGGCCAGTATACGTGGGAACTGGTTGTATGTTCCGGCGATTTGCGCTTTACGGGTTTCAACCGCCAAGAGCACACGAGTATGACGGTCTCTTTGGACAAATCAAGACTCCGGCACAGAATGTTCAGATGCAAAGTGAGGATGAGGACTCGGACACGCAACCCCTGACGTCGCACCCGGACTTAAGTTTACCAAAGAAATTCGGAAATTCATCCATGCTCACTGAATCGATCCCCATTGCGGAGTTTCAGGGGCGACCGCTCGCTGATCATATTTCGATAAAGAATGGCAGGCCTCCTGGAGCCCTTCTTCTTCCTCGCCCGCCATTGGATGCGCCTACAGTTGCTGAGGCAGTGGCTGTCATCTCCTGCTGGTAATTGCTTTCAATGTTAATTGGAGTCATTGCAATAATGTGATAAGCTTTCGAATAATTTGAGACGAGGCGATGCTTGTATCTAAGTCAAGATACAATTCCAGTTGGCTTTTTAAGGAACTGTTTCTGTCAGCTACTTTTTGTAGTAATCTACCCTTTTTACGCGCCTGCAGGTATGAAGACAAGACTGAATGGGGTGACAGGATAGGATGGATTTACGGGTCGGTGACCGAAGACGTGGTCACTGGATACCGTATGCACAACCGCGGGTGGCGGTCCGTGTATTGCATCACAAAGCGCGATGCTTTCCGCGGCTCCGCACCGATCAACCTCACCGACCGCCTCCACCAGGTGCTCCGATGGGCAACAGGGTCCGTAGAGATCTTCTTCTCTCGAAACAATGCTTTGCTCGGGAGCCGGCGCCTCAAGTTCCTGCAACGCATTGCGTACCTAAACGTCGGCATATACCCGTTCACCTCGGTCTTCCTCTCGGTCTATTGCTTTCTCCCCGCGCTTTCCCTCTTCTCGGGCCAATTCATTGTCCAAAGCCTCAATATCGCATTCCTTACTTACCTGCTCATCATCACAGTCACACTCACCCTCATCTCCCTCCTCGAAGTGAAGTGGTCTGGGGTGGGCCTCGAGGAATGGTGGCGGAATGAGCAGTTCTGGGTCATAGGCGGCACGAGTGCCCACCTTGCCGCTGTCCTCCAGGGCCTGCTCAAGGTAATAGCCGGCATCGAGATCTCCTTCACATTGACATCCAAATCCACCGCCGAGGACGAGGACGACATCTATGCCGATCTCTACGTCATCAAGTGGACAAGCCTCTTCATCATGCCCCTGACCATAATGGTGGTCAACATCGTGGCGGTCGTGATTGGGTTCTCGAGGACGATTTACAGCGAGATCCCGCAGTGGAGCAAGCTCCTAGGAGGGGTGTTCTTCAGCTTCTGGGTGTTGGCTCACATGTATCCATTTGCCAAGGGGCTGATGGGCAGGAGAGGGCGAGTCCCAACCATTGTCTATGTCTGGTCAGGCCTGGTCTCAATCACAGTCTCTCTGCTCTGGATCTCAATCAGCCCTCCTGATGATTCATCTACTACTTCTGGCGGTAATGTACAAATCTAGTCCCAGCAGAAAGAAAAGAAGAATCAGAAGCTCGAGTTACTTGTGCATCACCAGAAAAAAAACACGGGCATTTCTTGGATGGCATCCTCGGTGAATCGCTCAAAACAGCTCGACTTGCGACCGGGGCGAATCGGGTATGAGAGGATATGCATGATTTATTGTTTAGCAAAATGTAGGGTTGAACTTTTGTCACTTGGGTGTGTAGATGCAGTAGTCGAAGTACATAACAGTATACGATAGGGCAGATCATCTGTTCCATATGGAGATGCTGAACAGAGCCCAGAATTCTGATCACGTTCTCACGTTTTTGGCCTTTGAATTTCATTACCTCCGGGACCAAAATTTACAAGGAGGACTTAAACGCAACGTCTTTTGGATATGAATATGGAATTTCATCTTTATGATCAAAATCTGTGAACTTGTCGCTGTGAATTTTCCATTGGGTTTTCCATGCCAAAAACAGGGAAGGAAGCTGAAAAACGTTCCTGCATTTGTGAACAACTTCTCTTTTTCTTGGAAGGAGTTCATGGCATTTTAATTACTCAATTTGTGAGCATTCACTGCCTACTACTGCAAACTCCGCCCAGCTAGTTGAATCTGCAAATAAACTGGGGAAAAATTACACGAACAGTCCCTGAATTTTGGTTTAATGTGCAATTTGATTTCTGAACTTTTAATCTGTTCAATGTGGTCCCTAGACTTTTTAGTACATGTTCAATTTAGTCCATGAACTATATAAAAATGTTCAATGTAGGCTAAAGTCCAGGGACTACATTGAATAAATTAAAAGTTCAGGGATCAAATTGCACATTAAACCAAAGTTCAGGAACTGTTTGTTTCGTTATCCCTAAACTGAGGGAAAATTTATAATTTGCCCCTCGGTTGTTAAGTGCATTGCAAATTGGTCCCCAACATCTCAATTTTGGCTACCCCGATGATTTCAAATCAATTTCAATGTCCCCCCAGTGTTGACTCTAGCCGCATTGTCACCTGAAAACCAATCACGTGATCCGACGGCGAGAACGTGAGGGCAAATTGTCCTCAAGAATTACATTTTGCTCCCAATATTTGTTACATAATTACAAGTTACCCCCTTTTGTTTTGAAATTTTAGCTATAGGCCGCCGGATCAGTTGAAATTCGTCGTAATCTTCCCTTTGAAGTAATTGCAAATTTAGAAGAAATGGACTACAACTAAAAAAGAAGATGAAAGAAAGCTGAAAAAGGACATGAAGAGGGGAAGGTGATCTTGACCCTTTTTTCAGTCTCAAAGTGATTTCCGTCTCACATTCACGTTTGCTAGACTTGTTAAAATGGGTCAATTCCCTCTTCTTTTTAGCACTATAATGTGAATAAGATAGATAGTTTTTCAACTCATGTGTTAAGGTAGATGGTACGACGGGAACTAATTGATTTGCATGAAGTTGGAAGAGTTAAAGGTGAACACTGATCCAGATTCAATCTAGGAACCGGATCAAATCAAACCGATTTCTTGTGCTGGACCGGACCGACGGACCAAACCAGTTGAACCGGTAAGTGATGGGATTTGCATCATCTCGCAGCTGGCACATATTGGAGAAGAAGGGAAAACAACAACCGAGTTTTCTAAGGAGAGATTAAGAGGGCAAAAGACAAACTCTCGAAATTTTGGAGTCTCCTTAAGGTGGAGAGTTTGGAGTCGAGCAAAACCAATAAGAGAATTCTGGCGGTGGAGTTTTGAGGAGAGTATGAGAGATTGAAAAACGGGGGCCACAAAGTGAACTTAAGAAGATCTAAAGTTTTGTGAGTCCCATTGTTTCCTGAGTAGCATTAAGTGATTGTCCGCTTGATAGGTAAGCAAGGAGATTTGGTTATTGTTGGTTCTCAATCCAAGTGATGATACTAAAGAAAAGCACCCGGCAAGCTTTTAGGTTGACCTAGAATCGGCCCAAAATTAGTTGGTTTGGTTCAGTTCGATTTCAGAGTAAAAAAGGTCGGTTTCCAGTTCCACGAATAAGGAATTGGCTCTACTTTTCGCAAAACTGATCACCCTTAAAATGAATAATAAAAGAATTGACAATGGAATTTATAAAGGCTTTAGAAAATGAAATATTGTATGGATGAAAACTACATATCCAAACCAACAACTTAATTCGATTGTGGTGGTTCGTGCGGCAACTTAATCTTTGTAAGCAAGGATCAGATCTACTGAGGGGAGAATGTTTAATTGGTTGTCTTTGACGAAGTGTACATGAATTTTCATAGGTTATTATCATCGTACGAAGATGTCATTAACACTTCGGATCAAGATATGTATAATGGAAGTCTTGAAACTTATTTTGAAAGCACAATCAAGTTTAAAAACTCTTAATCCGTACCGTCAAGTCCCAAAATTTGTCTAACATTTTACTTTTAAAGTATTAATTGTGCATATTAAACAAAATAAAAGTGATAAGTGCACTGAAAGTCATAAAACTTGTCATGAAAGTGCATGAAAGTGCAATTGAGTTTTTAAACTTTAAAAAAGTACAATCGAGTCCTAAAATTTATCATGAAGTGCGATTTAATTTTAAAACTTATCATGAAGTGCGATTTAATTCTGAAACTTATCAAATTGATCCAATCAATTCTTTCCGTTGATTACACTTTTCAGAGTTCTAAGATTCGATTGCACATCCGCGACTAGTTTTACAGCTTGATTGCCCATTTTGAAAGTTTTAGGACTAGAATGTACTTTCATGACAAGTTTTAGGATTTGATTACACTTTACAAAAATTTTAGGACTCGATTACACCTTCACAACAAATTTTAGGAGTTGATTGTACTTTTTGATAATTTTAAAATCTAATTATACTTTCGTGATAAGTTTTAGGATCATTTGCCGCAATTATCCCTCGAAACAAAATTTAAGGTACTCGAAATCAAGTTGAAAACACGCATCGTTTGTAGAGGAAGTACTTCCCGAAAACGACTCGTCGTTTCGGCTTGTATACCGGGTCTCCTCGGCCCCTTCTCTCTCTTCTCTCTCTCTCTCTCTCTCTAGAATACGCCAGCAGGAAGCGCTCTCTCTCCTCGGGGATCGACTGAACCAGAAGGGTAGGCGAAACCCTAACAAAGGAAGACCGACCCAGCCATCATCAGTCTCTCCGCCGGGAGACCTCCCCTCGCGCCCTCTCCACCATGGCCATCAAGCACTTGCTGGCCCTCGCCGTACGCTCCCGCGGCTCCCGCGCCGCGGCGTCGCTGCCCTCCCGGACCGCCGCCCGATCCCAATCGACCGCGCCCGCCGCCGTCGCGGCCGCCCCTTCGCCGGAGGCCGCCCCCGCCCCGCCGCCCCCCGACGCCATGGTCTACGACCGCCTCGCCGAGTCCGTGAAGTCGAAGCTGAAGCAGCTGGAGAACCCGGATCCGAGGTTCCTCCGGTACGCCTCCCCGCACCCGGCCGTCGCCGACCACACCCGCATCCTCGCCGCCCCCCAGACGCGCGTCACCACGCTCGCCAACGGCCTCCGCGTCGCCACCGAGTCGAACCTCGCCGCCCGCACCGCCACCGTCGGGGTGTGGATCGACGCCGGGTCGCGATTCGAGACCGACGACACCAACGGGACCGCCCATTTCCTCGAGCATATGATTTTCAAGGGTATTGAATCGATTGGCATCTCTTTGTATATTCTGTGTTGTTTTTTATGATTGAAATTTGCTCAAATCGGAGCCTTTTTTTGTTTGGTTCCTTTTCGGCGTTGTTGTAGGGACTGAGAAGAGAACGGCAAGGCAGTTGGAGGAAGAGATAGAGAACATGGGAGGACACTTGAATGCCTACACTTCTAGGGAGCAGACCACTTACTATGCCAAGGTGATGGATAAGGATGTCAATAATGCCCTCGACATCTTGGCCGATATCCTGCAGAACTCCAAGTTTGATGAGAACCGAATCAACCGGGAGCGCGATGTGATCTTACGTGAGATGGAAGAGGTAATTCTTTTGATATGCGGTGTTCTGTGAATTTGCTTGTTATTTATCGGATCAGTTCATGTTTCTAGTTCAGCATTAGTTGTTGAATAGCATCATTGTCTTGAGCTACTCTTTTTTTTTTTGTGTGTGTGTAATACTGGGAATCAGTCTGCCTTGGTGGCATTAGTGTCCATTTAATCTTTTATCAGATATTTCTTCTGTCTAAATATGAAATAAGGGTGTGTTTGTTTCATAGAAAACGGATGATTCGGAAAACATTTTCCTAAAAATGATTACTTGTATCACTTATAAAAATGAACGAAGGAAAAATATTTCGTCAAGCGATATAAGTGAAAAATTTTTGGAAAATTTTTTCCAAAATCATTCATTTTCTGCGAAACAAACGGAGCCTAAATATTAAATTTGGGTTTAGTTGGGTTAATTGAGAATGTTCTAAAAGGTCGAGTGGAATTGCTGGGGTAAACGGGCTTGCATTGAGTTTTTAGCAATTTCACATTCTCATTGAAATTTTAGCGAACTTATATAGGGTGCTCATACTTGGCATTGCAATAGAAAATAGTAATAGATGGTAAGGAAACTGCAGTACCTTCTGAGCTCTTTTAACTGGCTCTGAACTTGTCATGATGCATTGTCATTTGTTTATTGGTTGCCTCATTAGCCTTCAGTATTCTAATGCTGATAGCCTCCCTCACCATGATGCTTTCTTTGCAGTAAGTTTGTCTCTTTAAATGCTGTAGGTTGAAGGCCAAACTGAGGAGGTGATATTTGATCATTTGCATGCAACAGCATTCCAGTACTCTCCTCTGGGAAGGACTATTCTTGGACCTGCTCAAAATATCAAGACAATTACAAAGGAACATCTTCAGAACTACATAAAAACACACTACACAGCTCCTAGAATGGTAATATTCGAGATGCAACCTTTCTTTTTGCCTGTTTTTACCACCTCACTTCTCTTTTCACAACCAATAAAAGAGCAAATGACAATAAAAGAAGAGAATTAGGACATGAGAAATGAGAGTACGATGTATGCCTGCTTTACTAAATTGACTGGATACTCTTATTGTCTCCAGAAGGTAGCAATGGGTACTAGCTGCCACAAGCATTTCTTTTTAATAACTCCTTATTTGTGTTTTTGTGTTTTAGGTTATCGCTGCATCTGGAGCTGTGAAGCACGAAGATGTTGTTGAGCAAGTAAAGAAATTGTTTATGAAGCTCTCTGCTGATCCAATCACTGCTTCCCAGTTAGCTGCAAAGGAGCCTGCAATTTTTACTGGTTCGGAGGTGGGAGATTTGATTGTGTAGCAGCCCCCTAATGTGATATGATCTGTATCATATGTTTCCCATGATATATTCATTTTTGAAGTAATGCAATAACAGGTTAGGATAATCGACGACGATATTCCTCTGGCACAATTTGCAGTCGCTTTCAGTGGAGCATCTTGGACGGATCCAGATTCCATTGCTCTGATGGTGATGCAGGCGATGTTAGGCTCATGGAACAAAAACACTGGAGGTGGAAAGCACATGGGGTGGGCAATTTATGTTAACCTTGTACTTGTATATCAAGAATTAGTTTTGCTTGTTTTCAAGCACTTACATGGTGCAGTAGTATCATTTAATATATGTTACAAACTTTTCAACAGTTCTGAACTGGCACAAAGAGCTGCAATTAACGAAATAGCAGAATCTATTATGGCATTCAATACCAACTATAAGGACACTGGTCTCTTTGGTGTTTACGCTGTTGCCAAGGTGAGCTAAACATACATTTGTGAAAATAGGTTATGACTTTGTGATATATGGGTAGTGGAAGAGTTTCTCTTCAGTCATGAGAATGGAGCAGTAAAATTGAATTTCATTTTCATGCATGGGAGGATGAAACTTAAGAGAAAATTGGACACTTTGAAAATTTATATGGCTGATCTTTATCTAACTTCCTCTGTTCATGATGTGACCACACCCTGTTACCCTTGCTCACTTATTTTGATCTTTCATCTTTCATAGTCATAGCATAAGGAGTGGCTTAAAGACAGCTAGGGTCTGAAAGTTTTGCATGGAGGTGAAGGAAACTAAAATGAGCTGAGGGAAGTTACTGAGTGGAATAGTCCCGGTATTTTGCTTCTTAAGAACAATGAAATATTTCAAAAGCAGAGAATGAGATTATATGGAAGATCTTTGAGATGGAATGAAGCCTTTGATTATACTAAAAAATCCATCCTATGATTAGTTTTCCAACCACAGACAACCATGGTCTTTGAGCTTTTATCGCATATATTGTGCCAAAGTTGAACTTTTGATGAAGAATTTTGAGTTGAATGTTAATTTTCTGTTTCAGCCGGATTGCTTAGATGATTTGGCTTATGCAATAATGTATGAGACAACCAAGTTGGCTCATCGTGTTTCTGAAGCTGATGTTACTCGAGCTAGAAATCAGGTATTCTTTCACCTCTTACAACTCTTTGTATTTGTAGTTTCTACATGTCTCAGTAAATTGTAAGCATTCCTAATGGTAGAAAGGCTTCTGATTTGAAGGTTGTGCCGTAAAGTAGGGTTTTATCTTGGGTGGGATAGCATCTTCTACATGGATGAGAATAATCCTTATTTTTATCTTATTGCTCCTATTCTCATTTTATGCATAAGTTTGATCTGACCTCTTTTCAATTCATCCCATGGACCATAGCCTGCTCTTTTCAATTCCAGATAAGATTTGAAATTTAACCCAAAGAAGGTCAATTTATTCTAAATTTTAGGCCATAGGCTATTTTCCTTTGCCTTTTGAGAGTAATGTCTGGGGAGTGCTCTTTGGGCATCATATACAGATGCTTATTTTGCATGAATAAGACTGATAGGGATCTATTAATTTTTCTTTTGCTAAATGAGGGTAATGTTTCAGATAGAATATGTTTTCATCTAAGAAATTGCTTGAGCATCTTAATATTGAAGCTGGTTTTCGAGTGGAGACCCTTATTTTTTTCTGTTTCCATTCAATGGAATTATGTGTAGACTAAATATTGCTTGATTATCTGAAGCGCACTGCTTATGGATCTCCAAATGCGGGCTTGTTTAATGTTTTGCGATACAAATGATGTTGGCAAAACGAAAATTACAGTGATTATTTCTTATTCTAATGGCCCTACACTTATTCATGTCCTCTGTTGCAGTTGAAATCTTCTCTGCTGCTTCACATTGATGGAACAAGTCCTGTGGCTGAAGATATTGGACGCCAGGTAAGGTTTTCTTGTAACAAGTGAATTATTACTTTACATATGATTTAAATTTTTCTTTTTTTATGTCATATTTCATAGAAAATGGAATATGCTGATACTGTTAGAAAATGGCTCATACTGTTATCTCAAAGTTTGACAATTCACTGAGGTTACAGCCATAGCTGGCCTGCCTGTTGCCTACAAGGCGTCCCTTGGTAGTTTGGAACTACGCAATTTTCTTCAAGCCTAATGAGTATTAAAAGGCAATATCAATATGTTCTTTAGTTGTTTCAAAATGTTGTGGCTGTTGAAATGAGGAAGATTAAATTTTTATCGTCATTTTATCCATCCAAAAGAAGATATGTAGTACCAAGTTACCTGCACACGCTTTCGTTTTTAGAGCATATAGAAAGTGTTAGTTTTGTGATTTAGATATTAGACGTATCTCCTTACGGGTCTTCGCTTCAAAATGTCTCAATGTACTTAATTTAGAGCATTTGCTGAATAGTTATCTGGGTACATATTGTCAACCTATTGTATTGTGTCAAATGAGTTGGGGCTAACTCCTGCATGAAATTAGGGTAGCATGTGAACAAATTAAAGAGAGAATGGTAACTAAGAGTTATGGTTCTACAGTGTTATCTATTAGCTGCAGAAGGTGTTGGAGCAGTGATGAAGTAGCTACCATTGATAGTACTGATAAACTAGTGTTTGCCTGTGCCCCACAACATAGAATTACTTTCTTAATTTTCCTAAGAACTCAAACACCTATCTTGAAATACACAAGAGCCATAAAGTCATATCCCTGCTCTCGCTTGATGACGTGTCGTATTGGAACATCTTTAAAAGTTTATTAAACTGATCACAGATAATATCCTTCAAGCCTGATCGCAAGCATTTTTTGAGATTAACCAAAGCAGGATTAGAGGCCTTTTTGCAATTAACTTATCAACAAATGTCGCTGTATGAAATCTGTACATGTTATAATTTAAGCTAGTTCATCGCACAGACTTCAGAACTATCTCAGTTATTTCTTTACTAACGATGGTGGATGACTGGAAGTTGCGGGCTTTTTTTCCAGCCTCATTTGATTGTTATAAATTAAAGATAAAATAAAGAGTTATGTCTGCCTAAAATGATCGTTTGGAAGGAGTAGAAGCTCTGTGCATCACAGATCAACTGGCTCTTTTTAAGATATGAAGGGAAACAAACAATATGTATCAAATTGTGCAAAAAACCTCGTGAAGAACATGAAGAGGTGCGGGTGATCAAAGTTTGGTCAATGTACCAATTATAGTGCATTCAGATGTTGGATGTTAAGTGCTCCCTGTTGCAGTTATCTACATATTTCTGTGGAATAAATAAAATAGTGTGCTTTCTCTATTCTTCGATTGGTTAAATTTGTCTTCCGTTGATTCATGACTGCAATACATGATGTACGCTTTGGGATGAGAATGATGTATGTTTTGAGGTAGACTGTTATAGGATGAGGTATCATAACCAGTATCTGGGCACTTGCATCTAAGTTCCACAGCTGACCATGTATGACGCGTTGCACAGAAATTTTATGGTGCAGTCCTTCGATGATTCATATTATTTATCTTCTGTTCTTCCAGCTTCTGACTTATGGCCGGAGAATTCCTTTTGCCGAATTGTTCGCCAGGATTGATGCTGTTGATGCCAGCACTGTCAAACGTGTAGCAAATAGATTCATCTATGATAGGGTGAGAACGAGAAAGATACCTGATCTCCTTTTTGCTTTTAAGGTTGGATTCGGCATTCTCATGTTGTCTTTTTCCTTCTCTTCTTTATAGGATATTGCTATTGCTGCAATGGGCCCAATCCAAGGCTTGCCTGATTACAACTGGTTCAGACGCAGGACCTACTGGAACCGATACTAGTCTCACTTTTTTCTTTTCATCATTACCTTCTCTGGCAATTTGCTTAGATATTTTTTCGTGACTCTACCAATTTTCAGTGGCAAGCCTCGAGGGCTCGTACTTCTCTCTTTATCGCTCTACTTCTTTTGGTCTTTGTACAATTCTCATAATAATTATGTTGTATCCAGTGACAGATTCGCCCACTATTCTTGAGGTGCTCTCTGCGAGTACATGATCCTCATTGATGTTGAGTTGCTTCAAATAATTTTGCCTTCTCCTCTGTCCTTCAGGGCTATTGGGTCATGTTGAAGGGTATATTGATCTCTATTTCATGTGTAATTATGCAAGTACCGAGCACGATGTAAGGTGTTTGCGCTTTATGCTTAGGTTTGTGCGAGATTGCGTATTTTGTAGATTGAGCTTGTCTTCTTGGCGGTTACAATTAATGAAGAAATGGCAATTCTGGTGGTATACTCTGCATCGTCTGTAGTTGGTAGTCCTTGATTTTTCTTTTCGCAAGTGAATATGCTCGTCTTCATCGCGCTTTAAGGTGAAAGTTGATATGCATTAACCCTCCAGGATCCACGGATTGAAAACGGGAATTTGTCTATTGCAGTAAATAGAATGTAAATGCTCTATAAGGTTGATTTGTCCTCGTTTGTTCTGTTATGCCGAACGATGAGTCATACCAATTGTATCGAGCCAATGAGATTCGATTCGCCGTCGATATCTTTGATGAAAGAACAGCGCCGTCCGATTCGAGAGATGCTTCCTAAAACATCTTCACATAGAGAAAGAGGAAAAGCCAAAGGGATGGGGACATGCTTTGCTTTTAAAGGGACCAAACGACGTCCCATGACTTCAGGGCAAGAACGCAAAAAGGACCCCACAAGTGAAGCTGATCCATGTCCATCCCAAAGTTGCAAAGATCGAAGAAGGAGACGGTGCACTTTACGTACTAGATTTCAATTGGGTACGCAAATGGCCAGCCACCCGTGAAATTTATATGCTTGGACACAGCAGAGGGGCAGCTACTTTGTGAGAGCAAGAGGAACGAGAGTCGGCCAATTTCATGATTATCTCCTATACTAGTCTTCACATGCTCGGATGCACATGAACATATTGTGCTTGTTTGTACAAGTATGTGATGTCTTCTTGAAAGGGCTTAAAACGTGTGTATTTTGAGCCAAATACGAAGGCGCTGTACGTTTTGAAAGTGAGACGGTGATTCGAGGCCGCTTGAGCGTTGACAATGTCCCACATTACTTGAATAAGCAGAGGTCACGAGGCCTCGTTTGTTCCCTTGTGGTTCTTGAGGGACGCTTCCAATACTAGTAATGCTTCGAATTGACGTATTCATCCCTTGATAGGTTAGAAATTTCTTCTCGTAAGTATCTTCAATATAGAGGTCGGTGGATTTGTAATGTTTCAAAAGAAAAATTCCGCGCATACCATATGCACGATCAGATGAGCGCCACGCAAACTTATATTTCAGTTGATTGCAAAATGTCCTTCAAGAACCTTAATCCCACAACCTTCCTCATCACTCTCCTCTCTTTGCCATTAGAGCATGCCGCCATCGTCTATCCGTGCCGCGGTCATTGTTCTTCACTTCCGATATTGCCGACTTCAACCCCTCTCTCTCTCTCTCTCTCTCTCTCTCTCTCTCTCTCTCTCTCTCTCTCTCTGTTGCGTCCTTCGTCAATGACGGCGATGACATGCCTCAAGTTTCTTTGTGAAAAGACCTGAGGCTCGTGTTTGACGTCGAATTTACGTCACTTGGGGTTGGCACTGACAGTTGCGGAGGTGACAGTGGAGGCAACCCTGGCTTCGATAGTTGTAGATCAATATGAAATATCCTAATTATCTCGTCACATATTATTTTAAATAATGACATAGAAAATGCCATCTATACAACCGTTCTATTAGACTCTACACGTCATCAATAGAATGTGTCTAAATAGAATTTTGCCTTTTACTTACTCTAAATCCTGCGGCGGGTGCAATATGTCTTTCCCTTAGCCCGCAACACCCCCAAATATTTAGCAAATCAAGTTTCGGCTTTCACCTTAGCTCATATTAACATGGCTCATCCCCCAAAAAAATAAAAAAATATATATATCCTCTTAACAAACCTAAAATTATCAAGGCGAAATAGAAAACTTAAAAAACCCAACTTGAAAATATCTATTAATAATACTATTAATTTCTCTCCGCGACGTTTCTTCTAATAAAATTCCAGATATTCTTCTTGTTTTGTTCATATAAAATATATATATATATATATTTAATGGACTGGGGCCCAATTAATATTGCCAAGGGAGGATCACGTGCATCCCAGTACCCAAAGACAATAGAAAAATGGGGGGGAATTCAGAGACCGTGGGAGAGACAGACAGAGAGGAACATCAGCAACGGACAAATGAAAACGGAGATGGGCATCTCCTCCTCCTCCTCCTCCCCATTGTTTGTATGAAACTCTTCGCATGATTTGTCCATGTCGTTCATTCGAGCGCGCCCCCCCTGTTTTGTCGTTTCCTTTCTCTTTCTTGTTTTCTTGGGGATGGTTTTGTTGTCTGAGGAAGGTCCTCAATTCCTTCAACCAAGAAAATCCCCCGCCCCCCCTCGATGTTTTCTAGAGTTGAATGAGGTTCCAAAGCCAAAAGAGCTCTTTATTCCCCTGAATCTTCCCTCTCTCTCTCCATCTCTCTCTTGCCCTCCAGCTCTCCCCCTTTGAAGTCCTCCCCCCCCCCCCCCCCCCCCACCTTCCCTTTCTTTTTTTGTGTCCCCTTTAAATCTCTCCTGCTCATGGCCATTCAAAGCGTTCATCATGTGGAATCTGCTTTCCAGTGGCACACGAAGTGAGAAGAAGGTACTTGCTCCGTAACCCTTCACTCCGTTTGCTCTGTGCAATGAAACTTTGGGTGACCCATGTTGTGAAGTTCTTGTCTTGCGCTGTGAATGTTGGAGCTTGGGCAGCTTGTGTGGTTTTGCCTTCTGGGTTTTGGGTTGTACTGAATCGCGCGAGCAAGGCACCCGCATTATGGACTCTTTGCGTTCTCGTCGCCCGCTGATGTAGCCGAAAAAAGGTAGCTTGAGCTGTTTTATGTCTGGTTTCGTTGAGTTCGGTTTTGGTTTTCGAGTAATTCTGGTGTGAGCAGGACACGGAGGATTGTGGATTTTTCCAGGAGGTTATATGGCATTCGCGCAAAGATTTGGGGGAGTTAAAGCTGCCTTGTTTTGACCGATAATTTATATAAACATGGGAAGGGAACTGAGGAAAAGAGCATATGATTGTTGGGACTTAAGTAAATTTTCCCTTGAGTAATGTGATATTGTGCTTTATATTTTTTGGTTTTGTTTGGAGTAATCTGTTATGACATCTGGCAACGAATCTATTGCTATATAAATGAGTTGTGAGGAGCTTGGGTTTCTGTTGGGTTTGTGATATTTGGCTAGGTAAGACTAGACCTTTGAAGGATGCGATGCGATGCGATGTGTTCTTGGTCGATGTTTATTGCTCTTGGCGCCATTGACCAATGAAAGAGATGCTAAGCTTACTTTCGACGGTGTATTAGCCATCCGATTTTGATTGCTAGTTCCATCTTGACTCTTGAGCGGTTGGATTTTGTTCTGTCACACGAATATGCCTCTCCATGTGCAATATGATTATCATGAGGCATGAACGGCACTTGCAGGCTGTTTTGAAGTTTTGTATCTCTTGTACTTCCAGCAAACATAACTTAACTTCTCCAGACAATCTTGAGTTTCTTCTGTGTAGATTGCTCTCAATGGAATTTGAATGTCAAGTTGATCAAAATTTGGGTTCCTATGAAAGCATCAAATTATTTGTTTCAGGATTTCTGTCTCCTGATTTTATCTGGCTGTGCTGTCATTGAGTCACTGCTGTTTGAAAATCTGGATCTTGTTTTTTAGCATTTGGAAACTTTATCTCCGATATTTGTAAAGCTAGTCGAGAGATTCTATTCTCACAGATAATTTATTTCTGATAGCTATTAATCATTCCTTCTGCTAAGGAAACAGATTATATTTCTATGTGTTTTGTTTGCACTGCAAGTTGAAGGGAATCATCTGTCAACTGTTCTAGAAAATTAGATAGTGAGAGTATCTTTGCTTCCACAGTGTGAACTGTGAACAACAGTGATATCTGTGCTAGAACATAAACCTCACAGATTGTCCTACTATTTGGTGAAAGTCCGTGTTGCTACTGTCTTGACTATGTGTGATCTTGGCAGTCATTACGGACAAAAGCAAAATCTTTTTTATGTGAAAATTACCTATTATCGTCCTTTTGCTGATTGTCAGCCCTTTTTTGCTTGAGAAAGGGTGGGTGGGGGGGGGGGGGAATATTTGCAAATTTTGGTGGGTAGGGATTTAGTGTTTTCCACAGGTGCTCTAATAATTGACTAAATTTTCTCTCTTTCCACTAGGAAGATTCCCTAACAAGCCATTAAACTTTATGTTTCTGTTGTACTTGTATATTTATGAGCAACTGAATCCATGAAGTGCTGGTCCTTGCCACTTGGTTTATATTTTCCCCATAATTTTGAATTTTGACCAGCCTTTTATTAGAAAACTCTCGTTCAGACTTGGTTTTCTTTAACGCTCTTTAAAAAACAAAAAAACCAGTCATTTTCCTGGTTTGTCTCAATTACTTGAAGTAGTCTGTTATTTTCATTGCTTGTTTTGGAATTCGTCTATTCCATGTGCTTGCTTTTTATTCAGTATCAAAGAGCAAGATCGTTGTTAATTGTTTTGTTGGCGTACGATGCTATGCCGTACATAATGGAAGCCATTCTTAGATCTTGCCCATGTATTCCTTATCTGATAAATTAAAGAAACAGTTGATATACAACATAAATTAACTTAGTTGCTCGGGATAAAAAAGGAAACATCCTTACCCAAAAAAAAAAAAAAGGAAACATGCATTGGCATTGGATGTTCCCTGAGCAAGGATGAAAGCGTTCGAAATGTTCAAAGTATCTATAAGTCTTTACATAATTAGCTAGAGAAGTTTTCTTTACTGACAATTTGTGATTTTCCAAATTCTCCTCTATTAGCTGGGAAAATTGTTGACTACTTAGACAGAACGTCAACATAAAAAACAATGCCTAGGTGAGCATACTTGACTGCATTTTCTCCTTGCACATTGCAGATTGCATGATTTGCCAGCAGTTGGAATTGGAGAAACCATCATTAGACATGGAGTTGACACCACCCATCAATGGCCACACTTCCCTCAATTCTTTCACTTCTAGCTTTACAAAATTCAATTCTGCTCTCACAGCTGGGCTGTTGAACCCAATGTCACCGCCACCCCGATCAAGCCCAACCTTGTTTGAGATGATGGCTAGCGAGCCAGACATCCAACCTAGTACTCATATTCTTCCAAACCCTTCTGTGCCTCTAGTGCCAAAGCCCCAAATATCAGCTGAAGACAGGCAGGCCTTGACTATGCAAAGATTATCAGATATTTTGGCCGCCAGAAGTCCTGGGAACCAGTTCAATGATGCTTCATCAAGTGACATCAAGCTAGCATTGACTTCCAAGGATGGGATCACCGTCAGCATGAACGTGCACAGGCCGATACTTGTGGCACACAGTCGCTTTTTCGCCGTGAAGTTGTCTGACAGATTAATAAAGCAGCAGCGAGTTTCGGGGCCATACATCATTGAGATCGCTGATTGTGACGATGTTGAGGTATATATCGAGACATTGCGCTTGATGTATTGCAAGGATTTGAGGAAGAAGCTTATGAAGGAGGATGTCACCAGAGTCCTTGGTATCTTGAAGGTGATAGTTAGATCTATTAGTCGCTTTCCGTTCCATCTATTAGTCGAATTCCAAATTTGTGTACACTTCCTTTTGTTCTCTCTCTCTCTCTCTCTCTCTCTCTCTCTCTGTAAGTGATTTGGATGGAAACAAACGACTTGAGATTGTAAAATATTGTAGTTTATAATCTTGTTACTGTTCTACAGGTTTCAGCTGCCATTGGATTCGATGCTGGGGTCCTATCTTGCTTGGAGTACTTAGAAGCTGCTCCGTGGGCTGAGGATGAAGAAGAGAAGGTTGTTTCGTTATTAACCGAACTTCGTCTTGATGGAGCCGGGGCGGCTGAAGTTCTAAAGAGAGTCTCTTTTGAAGTCAACCATCGGATAGAAGAGGAAAGAAGCGAGAATGGAGACGTGCTGCTCAATCTTTTACACGTAGTTCTAGGAGGAAAAGATGAGAGGGCGAGGCGGGACATAAAAGGACTAGTCTCAAAGATGCTCCGGGAGAATCCTTCTCTCAGCGATCTGCGAAAGGAATCTTTATATTCAGCATGCGACATGTGTCTTCAATCGCTGCGTCGTCATTTCCTACAGGCTGCAGTGTCAGATTTTAAGGAAGTAGGCCAGATTTCACGTCAGGCCGATAACTTGCATTGGATGCTGGACATTCTAATAGACCGGCAGATTGCGGAGGAGTTTCTCAGAAAATGGGCTTCTCAATTTGAACTCTCCAAGGCACATTCTTCTATCCCTGCCATTCATAGGTACGAGGTCAGCCGAGTGACAGCTCGATTGTTCGTTGGCGTCGGGAAGGGGCAGATATTGGTCCCTAAGGACACAAGGAGCTTGCTCTTGGAAACATGGCTGGTCCCATTTTACGGGGATTTCCCATGGATGAGGAAGGCGTCAAAGGGTCTCGACCGGCACCTGATCGAAGAGGGTCTTGGTAGCATGATCCTCACTCTGCCTCTGGCTCAGCAACAGGAGATTTTCCTGGGTTGGTTCGAGAGGTTCTTGAACTCAGGCGAGGATTGTCCGAATATTCAAAGAGGGTTCGAGGTTTGGTGGAAACGGGCATTCTGGAGACGCAATGGGGAGCAAGGACAGCCGCGGCCATTACGGATTACGGTTGCAACTATCGATAAGCGATTATAACAGAAACTTAATGTTGTTTCATTTTGCAGCACATATCTTTGATTGAGAAGCTTGCCTGGCACATACAGTCCATCTTTTATTCTTAATGCTGTATACTTTTGATAATTTTGTTCCACGACGCAGTATTTGTCTTTCTCTGGTAAGCTATCTTTTGCTTTTCTTTTTTTCCTTTTGCCATTTTCAGGGTTATATACACCTGACCTGAGCAGTACTTCAGGTGTTCTTATCCAGTGTGCCTCACCATTCTTTTAAATTGGAGATATATTTGGAAGTGCACGGGTTAAGTATGCAGATAGAACTTTATCTGTCCCTATCTTGTGGGCGGACTTCATGGATGTTTTTCTTATTTTGTCCGCACCTTTTGCACCCTGAATTCCCTCCGAATCTTTTTGTGACTTTACATTATGAAAATCCCAAAATCCGAATGAGGCTCGAGATTAAATAGTTTACCGTTCTTTTAAGTTGGAGATATATTTGGAAGTGCATGGCTAAGTGTACAGATATAACTCTGTCTACATGTTAGAAAGTGAAAAATTTTCCCCTTAATTAATTTTTCCCTACCTTTTACTTTCCCTCAAATATAGAAAAGGGAAAAGAATATTGTAAGTTTTAGAAATGTACTAGTAAAAGAGAAGTACAATTCGACAAGTCGATAGTTATATAGACGCCTCGCCATCTTCTAAATCATTTTGTTTCCAGCTAAGCAAGTAAGGCTAATATTTGATATTGATGCTAAGCTGCTACCTTTTTTTATGTGCATAATCTAGTCATATGCATGTCAAAACGAGACCTTTTGGATTTTATTATTTTCTTGAAGTGTTGAGCATAAGGGTTGGCCCAAAAGCCAAAAAGTATGGTGAGAGTTCGTGGTCAGCGCCATTGCAAAAATCGCGCAATTTCAGCAAATTGACTACTGAAAATTAATTAACAAGTGAGATTAAATTAATATTAAGAAAAGGAAAAGGGGGGGAATTGGGGTGAGAGAGGCTCGAACTCTCGACCTCAGGATAACTCAGAAGCTATGAGACCTACGCGCTAGCCAACTGCGCCACCACCCCATGATGTTCGCTTCTCCGCCATACGACATATTTAATGACTGAAGTTTGATTATTCGATGTTTAGAAATGGGTAAATAACACAAATGGTTCCTAAAATTTGACCCAATGTGCAATATCATCCTTAATTTTTAATTTTTTTAATGCGGTCCCTAGACTTTTGATATATTTTCAATTTAGAAAAATGTTCAATGTTGTGTCTGAACTTGAATTAATTGAAAGATAATATTAACACATTTTATACAATCCATGGACTAAATTGAACATGAACCAAAAGTACATGAACCATATTGAACAAATTTAAAATTTAGGAATTTCATTACACATTTGACCAAAGTTCATGACCATTTGTATCATTATCGCTTTAAAAATTATACGTCATATTATTTAGTAATACGGTGGTAAATGTACTGAAACTGATATAGAAATTGATTTAGAAAATTGTCACCTAGCTTCTAAGTAATTGGATAGTGTGAAATCACCGATAAGAATCTGTTTCGTGCGGATCATTTGGAAAATTAGTTCAAGGAACAACATTGCATGTGTCATTTCTCGTAGTGTACAAGTTTGTTTTTTTTTTTCAAAGCTAGTTCAATTTGCTAATTCCTATTGGCATTGTAGAGATCTTTCACATTGATCTTCATGGTGATGGTAACTTATCGACTTCGGAGGTTTTGACAAAGTGTGGTAAGATGGAAGGAGACTTCAAGCCTCATAAAAAAATCAAATCTCGGGCTCAATTTTATTTTTTTAACGTAGTTGTTGATTATTTATGCCAAGAAAATGTGCATATGATTGCATCAAGCAATGTTCACATTGACCGAGTTTATAGTAATGATTTATCAACTTTGAAGGACGTTGTGCCCCAAAAAGCATGAAGTTTCAATTGTTGGATTTTTATCGAAGTCAATTTTTTTAATGCACCAATGACCTCAATCTCATATTATTGATTTTACATTTGGACAGTTTCGAAGACCTACTATCAAAGAAATGAGATCATCTACCTATATGGGCTAATTGTATCCGGTAAAGTTACTCCCTAGTTCAAAATTCCTATGTCTTTAGAGAAATCAAAATCAAAGTATCAATTTGCCAAACACTCTCTAGACCCCCCCTCTCTCTCTCTCCACCACTGCCATCGATGCGCCGGTGCCACCTTCCATCAAAACGCCGCTATCACACCTTGTCCCATGTTGCTACTTCGGTCGTCGTTGCTTGGGTTGCCATCAGCAGTCGCGCTCCGTCTCCCCTCCCCGTTGTCCCGACCCGATGGTCATAGCCTCACTACAGTTGAGGTCGCGACCATCCCAACATAACCCCCTAGCCTCGAGCGGCCCCTAGCCTTTGGGAACGTCCGAGGCTGGTGCCTCTCTTCCTTTTACCTTGTTTAGGACAGAGGAGGGACCGATGGGGTTACGACCTCGCTGCTATTCCAATCCATTGTTATTAAAACCAAAAACAATGACTAGTAAGTGGACTTAGAACATGCGAGTCATTAATAAGGACATGAAGCACAGATCGACCGATGTCTGGCCAATTCAATTTTTGTCAAGACAAAAGAAGTTGATGATCACTAAGGAAAAAGGACAAGCGAAAGACAAATGACTTAGTGGAAAACCTACTCAAAAAAGGAGGAGATGCTCCGCTCGCTTTTAAGCCATCTAAAGAACCAATCGATGCGTTTTTTCTTCATTGGCGTGCTCAATCATTGAGATTTATTTAAAAAGAAAAAGAAAATCCATCGAAGCAGACTAATTTAAGAAAAAAAAAATTTCCCAATTTTATCAAAACGAAGGTCCGAAAACAACATCGATAGCTTCTTCCCACCGGCCTTGATAAGGCTGACGGTTTGTGCCTTCATATTATAATCACTGCCGTACCATAATTGAATCTTATTGAATTTTCGTCCGATCCGAACACGACGTGCTTATTCCATATATCTTTGAAAATCAGGCAACATGCCGAATACGCTTAAGGTATGAAATCTTAGATAAATGTATAAAAAAAATTATTCTTAGACGTGTGTTAACGGGTCAATACGCACCTAAATAGGCCAAATTAACACGAGTAACATGTCAAATTGTTTGACTAAAAATGCTCGGGAGTTTCATTAACCCAATTGAAAGGGCCGACTCGGGAACGGCGATTCGAGGCATCTAACTTGTCCGACCCATTTGTGTACAAATACGAGTAACTACGTATTGTGTACCGCGTCGTATAAACGCGCTAATCTTTGCTAATATCCTTTCTTTGTATACACTATGCCGTTTTTATTTATCTAATTACTATTTTTTATGGCAAGATTCTCCTTCATTATGGTTGGCTTCTTTATCTTGTCAGCGAGCAAAGGTGATATGATAAAATAATCAATTGATTTAATTTCGTACCAAAGATTGACATCAACATTTTTATCTGCTTTCGCATATGAAAGATGTATCAAGAACTAGTGCAAGCTTTATTGATATCAGAATTTTGAAAAGTTGCAGATTACCCCCGTCATCTTTAACACCGTTATGCCGGTAGCCTCGGAACTTAGAAAAATTACTTATTACCTCCCGTTAACTTTGGTTTTTTGCTATAATCGTTTGGTTTTTTTTGGTTTGGAAAACCGTTTAACGTTCCTTAAAAATAGAATTTTTCATTTGTATTGACCAAAATAACCTCTCGTATAGTTTAATTCATTTCATCAACCGTGTATCCTCTCGATGTCATTGCCCATGTGATATAGGTTATTTTGGTAAAAAAAATACGAATAAGTTCATTTTGAAATGACACTTTACGACTAGGTAAGCATGTTAGTTGACTACTGCAATAGAATTCAAAGTTTAGAGGAATTGAATTTAACTTTTCAAAGTTGGATGGCTAGTTTGCAACGGTATCGAACGGTATCAAAGTTGAGAAAAGGGCTATCTGTAACTTTGAAAAATTTGGGATTTGTTGTGCAACGGTGCTCAAGTTTTAGAGTGGGTAGGAGGGTTTGAGCACTTTTCTGTCTTCCATTACACGAGTAAAAGCGCGAGGAAAGGCGACCAACGCCATCGATTCGTCCCCCAACGATATATAGAATGTTCAAATTGAGTCATATTTAGTCGGCCTCAACCGCGATTCGAAGGCCAGAGGCTGGCAGGCCCATCATCGCAGCCCACCAAGATGCTAGCAGACAGAAAGCCTCTCCACACAAAAACGTATGTCGACTAGACGACAATGCAACACAGGCCGTTCACATGAATCGAATTCATGATCTCGTAGAAGACAAAGTAAGCAAACCATGCCCTCACGTCGCAATCATGAATCGACTTGAGGGAGATGTCGGGTTTGAATTTGGGTGCTCTTGGGTATTCTGTCAAGGAAGAGGGTCAAGAAGAGAAGCCTAATAAGACAGGAAACGAAAGAGACTAGAAACAGTGCATGGATGAGAACGCGTTCAACTGTTTGGCTTCTAGAAGGAAGAAGACCTCGGAGAGCAACGAGGATAGATGATGAATTTTCAGCAGTTTGGACCGGGCACGACTAGCAGAAGATGCGCAAGAGGAGCATTTCTTGATAGTCTAACTTGGACTTTCTTCGCGTATGATCAAATAATGAAAAGAACGAGATATATCACAACAAAATCTAGAAGATCATCCTATAGGATTAGGACCTGTTTTGAATACCATTATGTATAAAGTGGCTAGGAAAGCTATGGCTACGTTGAGGCATGTATACATAGATGCGTGCGCACATAAATGGTTTGTGTTTCATGCAAATATAGAAGGAACGCGGTCATGTTCACGCCACCAAGACCTTCTGCCATCGACCATTACTGGCAATGTCGTGTTGCTTACTGACATCACCGATGCAGTGAAAATTTTTCGGCGGTACCAATCCGAGCATCCACAAAGAGCCACAATCAGTAAGGCATTCGATGCCAATCGAGTATTCGATCGGATTCTGAAACCTGGCTCGAAAGTCCATAATCTAATCGAATTTCGATTCTTCGATCCGAACCGGCTTTCTGTTGAGATGCAAGTGTAAGTTGTTTTACAAAAGTTCCACATCGAAAAATTGATATGATGTGTAACAGTTAATACATCTTAATTGGCCAACAACTCATAAACCTAAGCTTTTGAGCAAATGTAGGTCCAGCTAAATATGTTGACGGGCTAAAACTTTGACTTCCTCTTGGCGATCTCCTTCGAGGAAAGTATCGGGTTTCTGCTGCGCGCTACCAACAAATGATATCGGAGCATAAAGCAGATTGGTGGCCCTCACGATCTGTTCCGTTGTTTGGAGATTAAGGATGAAAGTGGACGCTAAAAATTCAAGTCGAGATAAATTGATGCATCGGAGAATTGGTGCGGTGGGCGGCTCCAACTTGATATGTTGACGGGCACGGACTTAGATTTTCTCCTGGCGATCTCTCCCGACGAAGGTATCGGGTTTCTTTATCGGCTCTACAGTAGGATTTTCTTTTTACGCCTAGGCACTCGGGCTCGCCTCCAACCAAAATAAGAAGGCGAGAAAGAAAAAAAAAGAGAATAAGATGGAAAACGCACGCTGAAAAGAGGAATTAGAAAAGGGGAGAGGCTATAAATCGCCGACCTCATGTCCAAATTTCCACTAGCGCCTAACGGATCGTAGCAAGTCAATACCCCTCGTCGCGTTCACATTTTGCAATGGCGCCCCCCTTGCTCCGACCTTTTGGACGAGGTCGAGTCAAACAAAGTGACCTCTCGCAAATGACGCTGACCCGCTTGTCGCTGCCTTTCTTCCATTTTGCAGAAATGCCCCCCGTCCATCCCGCAACCTGATTTTTCCATTGGCATATTTTTACTCTCTTTTTTTCTAATTTCTCTAACCTCACTCTAACACTTCACAAACCCTCTCCCTCTCTCTCTCGACTCACCCTCCTTTTTGCTCGCCCTTGCTCCTTCGGGCCTGACAAGCTTCGCTCGCTCACCTTCATTTACCTCTGAATCGTTTCATCGCTCATATTATTTTCCAGTAAAAAATACGGAACCAATACAAGGAACAAAACAAAAACAGGGTTCTTGGTAGACCCTGAACAGGACTGGAAAACGCACGATAGGTTTCAGGGCAAACGAGGCAGGTTCCGGTCCGGAACTTACCTATCCTAGACCGGAACCTACCTATCCTGGACCCGGAACCTTAGACTCTGGAACCGAGCATCCCTAATAGAATGGAATAGCATGCTCCTACGCGCGTCGCCTTTTCTCACCGAGCCACGTGGCGACCCGAGAGGCGCCCAGCGGACAAGTCCAGCTCCAGGCGGCTCCTTCCACTACCACCACCACCACCACCGTCGCTTATTTAGTGCCCAGCCGCTTTCAATCAAACTCTCTCTCTCTCTCTCTCTATCGGCGACTTCCATTCTCCTCGGGCGATTTGCCGATCCTCTCCGCCGATTCATCGGGCGCTTCGGATTCCGCGATCCCCGGCGATCCCTCCGCCGTCTTCGCGCGACCGGGAGCCGGACGGGGGGAAGCGAAGGTCGATGGCGGGGCGGCCCCGGTCGGGCTCTGCTGCGGCGGCGGGCGGCAGCTGAATCGAGCTCGTTGTTCGCGGCGGAGGCGGGGGCGGTGGTTCTTGGGTGGGGGAGTGCGCTGGGTTGCTTTCGAGTAAGTCGACATGATGGGCGGGAGCTTGTTCCATCACCGGAAGCATTCGTGGCCGACGGAAGAGTACATCAACAGATCGACTCTGCAGCAGGCGAGTGTCTCGTTCCTTTTTTTCTTTTTCTCCTATCAATAGAACCCCGTGTGTTTTGGTTTTTTTTGTTTTGCTAAGCTGTCTTGCTGATTCTCTTGTTCGGGGAAATTAAGCATTCTGTTCCTGCGACGATTCGAGTGAAGTGGCAGGGGATCGAGAGCCGTGGCTTGACAGCTTCTTTTTTAACGCTTTGTGTCGTCGTCACCTGTTCAATCTATGGGGTGATGGGTATGGTTCAACATTTTGCTTCCGATGAAGTGCGTGATGAGCAAATTATGGATCTTGTTGCAGAGTGCCCGTCCGTCATGCATAATCCAAAGCTTCTTTGAATTTTCCTTCTTCTTCTTTTTTTTTTTCTTTTTTGGGTATTGTTTGTTTGCTAAGGACTCGGGGTGCTCAATCTTAGATGCTTTCCTTTTGCTGATCGATTTGATGGTGTTCTGCAGTTTGACTTCGATAGCGCTGCTCCTCCGGAGCAAGCATGGAGAAGGAGATTAGACAGTCATGCGAATATTCTCAAAGAATTCAGCGTTACCTTTAGGGAGGCTGTACAGATGGTATATTTCCTGCCATCTTTCTTACATTTGTTTCTTGTGTCGATTTTGTCCATGATGCTGCTGTGCATCTCCGCATGCGCTTTTCGAACCTTTCTCTTCCTTGGATTCTATAGCTGGCCTTTTCCATCTTTCATGAGTTTTTGATCTCCAAAATTGTAGGTTCGACTGGGCATACGCCTTTGGTCTTACGTTAGAGAAGAGGCATCCCATGGAAGGGTACTTTCCCTTTTAGTTAAAGCAATTTTCTTTTTCAGTTTATTCTATGAGATTCTATCAATTCTCTGTAGTAAGTTGTGATATTACAATTTACTTGTCGATATTCTATATGCCATGTGCAGAAAGCACCTATTGATCCTTTCACTCGAGGGAGTTGCAAGCCATCTGCATCTCAAGGGGTTCCTCTAGGAGGGATGGGGTATGTCCTTGGTAAAGCATGATCTTTTGTCCCTTCATAGAACTTCTCAATCTTTTCGTCTCATTGGTTTTATTTTGCAGAAGTGGTAGCATATCTAGAGGGTTTAGAGGCGAGTTCAGGCAGTGGCAAATAATTCCTGGTACACGTGAAGCTTCACCTGTCATGGCTAATCAGTTCTCTGTAAAGCTCTGCTCTTCATATAGTATAAAAACCTATTGCATGCTTTTCAGTTTACGTATGATGCTGTGAGTGATTTTCAAGGGTGAGTTTACAGCTCATGTTATAATGCGATTTAGATAACCCAAAGATTTCAGATGTTTAAATTATGAAGTCTTCCCTTTTGATGTTTAAACTTCTGTTGGATAATTTGGTTATTGGGGTTCTACAGATTTTCATATCTCGGGATGGGGGAAATAAAAGTTATGCATCAGTCTTGGCTCCAGGCCAGCATGAAGGGCTGGGGTGAGATAAAAAACCTTTTGCATTTGAATATTTTCTGATGATCTAACTGCTTGTCCTGTGGTGAAGTTTTCACAAGGCCTTCATGTTGTTAATGTGAAATACTGCCTGCCCACCAATTATAACTGTTTTATCACATTTAGAGTTGTTAGAATAATTAAATATTAAACCATGCCTTCATCTAACAGTTTAAGCTTTTAGAACAATTGGCACTGGTCCCACCAAAATCTAACATGGTATCAGAGCACGAGGTCCTGAGTTAAAATCTTTCTAGGTTCCATTTGCCTCCCCAATTTAATATGTCCATGCTTAGTATTAGGCAAAAAAATCAGACTAAGCGTGAGGGGGAGTGTTAGAATAATTAAATATTAAATCATGCCTTTGTCTAATAGCTTAAGCTTTTAGAACAGTTGGCAGTGGTCCCATAAAATCTCATAAGAGTGTTGGTTGTGAAGGCGCGGACCAAAGGAAATAAAAAAAAAAAAGAGAAAAAGAATGGGATACTCTCTTGACAAGTTAGCACTCCCTATATTTCCAAGAACAAAAATTATGGATTGTATGTGAAGCTTTCTAGCACTCCTCGTATAATTGCTAATCAAATTCTTTGGAAAGTTAAACTAGCTTGGGTAGGACATTGATGTTTCATGATTGGAGGATGGATTCTAAAATTGGCTTCGGTTTCTTTGACTATGTTATCATATATCTACTTCCAAAGGATTGCTGGTTTTCTTGGAGTCTAATATTCTGCTGTTAAATTTATGAACCGAGGAGACTGGTTTCTTGTCTAGTTAATGCAAATTGATGAAGTGTTTTCCTGGTTATATGAAGGTATATCAACATATACAAGCAGTAGATTGGATAGAGAATCATTAATAGTTGTTGGAGGGTTGTGTGTTATTCTGGGCCCAATGAGTAGCACTGTTGATCTTGCAGGAAAAACAACGATGAGGGTATATCATCATGGGGTTGGAATTTGAGCGGTCAGCGTTCAACATACCATGCTCTATTTCCTAGAGCATGGACAGTTTATGATGGTACGTTGTTTTTGTCACTTGATTTTGGAATATTCAGCTAATGATTTTTCATCTCTCTCCAAAGCTGCATTTCTTTCTCTAGTCATACTGAAATACTTATTTATCAGGTGAGCCAGACCCAGATTTGAAGGTGTCTTGCCGGCAGATATCACCATTTGTACCTCATAATTATAGAGATAGCAGTCTTCCTACTGCAGTATTTGTTTACACGGTACAGTTTTTTTTTTTTTTTTCGAACTTGATTACATGAACTTCCTTTTTCCAGCAGCACCAAAAGTCCTTTCATGTATTTTCACACTCCTAGCCTTCTACTGTGATAAAGGAAAGCCAACAAATCCAGCCTTAACAACTAACTCTAAACACAATTTATTTTAAATGATGGTTAACCCACATAAAATCAGAAATACAAGTCCCAGGTGACTTTGACATTTCAAAATCAGCTAACATCATTCTCCTACTTCAATTGAAACTTGCAATTCTGCTAACAGATGATTTTTGCTTTCGGGTATCACAAACATAGAGCAAACTCCATATTGCGGCTAGGATTCTATTTACTAATCCTAGCTTGGCGGGCAGTCTATCTAGCATAATCGACCAAGCTAAAATTAGTGTTTTGGAATAGGTGTAAACCATATAAGTTTTCACCAATCAACGTTATGGTTTTTTATTTGTCAATCATTCCTAGTAATAGGAACAGAGAAAGCTCTCTTCTGGCTGGACGTGGGGGGACTCTTATCTGCTCTTGAATCTATCAAAGAAGCTGCAAATTTCACAATGGAATTGACAACTTTTATGGATTCTATCACGGACATTCTTCAGCTTTTATTACGTGTAGGAGATCCTCTATGGCTAGTTAAAATAAAGTTCGGTGGAAGATCAATTTTATTAGTTAGTGGTAGAATGAGCTCATAAAGTGGTAGGAACTGAGGGAACAATGCACATTTGATTCGAGATAGATTGTTGGGTGGTTCAATATTTACTTGTCTGCCTTATTGCTGATCCTACCATCTCTGAAATCCCTTATCTAGAGTAGGATATGTGTCGGCCAAATAATTTATAGGTCCGCTGCTGTTATATGTTTGCTCATTGTGGCTATTATTCTTGTTTTAGTTGGTCAACACTGGGAAGGAAAGGGCAAAAGTCAGCCTTCTCTTTACATGGGCGGTAAGCTTTCTTTTCTGTTGGAGAAATTCACAGAACCTTTTTCTGTTTGAGTTAGGATGCATCTTTTCTTCTGCAGAACTCAATTGGAGGGGTCTCACACATGTCAGGAGATCATGTAAATGAACCCTTTATGTGAGTATCTAGTTCTATGCACTTAGTTTTTTATTCTGCAACATGTGCTGATATGCACTCTTTGGGCTCGTCTTTTGTTTTTTTTTGCTAGTGGAGAAGATGGAGTTTCTGGTGTCCTTCTGCATCACAGGCAAGTCATTAAAACCATGTCAGAGATGGAGATTGGGAGTTATTACCATATTCTGCATTATCAATTGCTTTGTCCTTCCTCTTTCCTACTTTTAAAAGACGACCAAATGTTTCTGAGGCTCGAGCACTTGCTGCAGGACTGCGAAAGGGGGCCCACCTGTGACTTTTTCGATAGCTGCCTGTGAAACTCAAAATGTGAGTGTAACTGTTTTGCCCTGCTTTGGGCTTTCTCAAGAAAGCTCTATAACTGCAAAGGACATGTGGGATACTATGGCTCGAGTAAGTGTTCTTATTTGTACTGGGAGCTATTTTGTTGGGCTGGATGTACATTTTCTCTTGCTTTGCACGTTTGATTGGATTCATTGCACCCTTTTTGCAGCCATGATTCAAAATTTGCAACTTTCATTTTCTCTTTGGCCAAAGATTGACTTCATTTTTGATAGAGAATTTTAAGATGACTGGTTTCTCCAGTTGTGTGAAGCAGTGTCAAAATCTCCTCACACTAGGTATTGTCTTTTCATTTGGTTGTGCCTCAAGGATGGTCAATTTGATAGGGAGAACTTCAATTCTGGGCTAAGCACGCCTTCATCACCAGGAGAAACGATTTGTGCTGCAGTGTCAGCTACTGCATGGGTGGAACCCCATGGGAAGTGCACTGTTGTGTTTGGTCTTGCGTGGTCTTCTCCAAAAGTAAAATTCCTTAAGGGAAGCTCCTATAATAGGTCTCTCTCTCTCTCTCTCTGTGGAGTACAAGTGTCTTGGTTGGATGTTTTACTACTCTTGTTAGTTTGTTGGATTCCCTTAATGGACATGCTCTACAATTTTACAGGAGGTACACTAAATTTTATGGGACATCAGAAACAGCTGCTGTGGACTTGGTTCATGATGCATTAACAAGTAATCTCCTCTTCACTTGCTTTTCTTCAATTCTTTTCCCTTATTTTCTTGGTTTGTCAAATCACTTGTCTAGTTTTTGCACTACTTTTTAGGTTGGGTTCATGACTTGGTAAAAATTTCTCTTTTGCAGTTTGTATTTTGGAACTTGTAAAGAGGATTCCTAATTCTTATATGTGTTTGATGTATGACACTGTGCATAGAGACCTTTAGTACTGAGGTTTCAAGCTAAGGTCTTTCATCTTTTAGTTCATCCTAACATTTTAATTTTGCTTTGTCAGATTATAAACGATGGGAAGAAGAGATTGAAAAATGGCAAGCTCCTATTCTTAAGGACGATAAGCTTCCAGAATGGTAATTCACTGCTTTTTGTATATATAGGTGTCAATTGTCAAGCATCTTGCCTGGGCATTGCACCATGTTAGTGGGATGAGAAGCTCGCTTATCATGCATTGCGTTCCTTGAGATTGCTCGTGCAAGCAAATTACAAGCACTTCACTCGGGCTGTCAGTTGGACCTGACAGAATGATAGATTCAGTATAAACAAACGCTTAATTCTCATCAAGACTTTTATGATAGGAATCTATAGGTAGTTGAAGTTAACGAACCGTTGCTTATAAAGGATATCATCAATTAAATTTTGGACATCATCGAACCGCAGACCATATGCATTCTTTATAGAAGCTGGATTATTTGGTGATGACTCCACTGAGGCTGCAATGGGGTAGGGCTGGAGCACAGCATGACTCACCCGTTAGAGAATGACTCTAGAAATGATTATATCTGGTCGCAAGAATTCTGGTTTTTGTCAGCCCTGTATCCAATCATCTTTTTGTTCTTTGCAGGTACAAGTTTACTCTATTCAATGAGCTTTACTTCTTGGTCGCTGGTGGAACGGTCTGGATTGGTATTCTACTCTTCTTAAATGGAAACACTCCTCATCTCCATCTCTGTACTCCCTCCCTTCCCCTCAAAAAGAAGAAGAAAAAACATGCATGCATGTGCCTCCACACACACACACACACACACACAGAGAATTAACTTGCTGACACAAATAGATGCATTCAGAACACTCATTGGCAGGAATAAAGGAAAATAAGATAATACAAAGAGATGAAAACAAGTAAATCAGACTCGTGATGTCACATTGTCTTGAAGGTTCTTATCCTCTTTTTGAGTTTTGAACAAATGGAAAGAAGCATTCGATCCTTTTTGGGGATGTTTTAATCCATTCTATTGCATATGAATAACATAAGTAAAAACTGTCTCTTATAATTTCACTTTGGCCTGAACAATGATATGGTTCCTTTGCAACTATTGTAGACTCCTCATTGCCAAGTGAAGGCATGACAGTTGATCATCGTCCAGCAAGGAAAATGGAAAAAGGAGATAAAGCAGTAGTTGAAGCCAAATTGAACTGTGGAGAAAGGGGAGTAGGGCATACTTTCAGCGTTGAAAGTGAAACAAAAACTTTCCCTCAATTATCAGGGGAAGATATGTCAATGATCCCATGGAAGGTGGATGAGTCTCGGAATTCTTCCCAGTTGTCAACAGTGCATGATGTGCACACTGAAATGGATGATGTTGGTAGGTTCTTGTACTTGGAAGGGGTCGAATACGTTATGTGGTGTACATATGATGTGCATTTTTATGCATCTTTTGCCCTTCTTGAGCTGTTTCCCAAAATTGAACTTAGCATTCAACGTGATTTTGCTAAAGCAGTCTTATGTGAGGATGGAAGAAAAGTGAAATTTCTTGCCGAGGGGAAGTCGGGAATTCGTAAGGTTAGAGGTGCAATTCCTCATGATCTTGGAACACATGATCCATGGCACGAAATGAATGCCTATAACATTCATGACACAAGCAAGTGGAAGGATCTGAACCCAAAATTCGTGCTTCAAGCATATAGGGATTTCGCAGCAACAGGAGACATGTCCTTTGGAGTAGATGTATGGCCATCTGTTCGTGCTGCTATGGAATACATGAAACAGTTTGATCGGGACGATGATGGTCTTATTGAAAATGATGGATTTCCAGATCAAACATATGATGCCTGGACGGTTCATGGTGTTAGTGCTTACTGTGGTGGCTTGTGGCTTGCTGCACTTCAAGCTGCAGGTGCCATGGCCCTTCAGCTGGGAGACAGGGAGTTCGCCGATTGGTGCAAAAGCACTTTTTTGAGGGCTAAACCTGTATTCGAAGAAAAGCTGTGGAATGGTTCGTATTTTAACTATGACAGTGGGTCAAGTAGTAATAGTAAATCTATACAAGCGGATCAGCTTGCGGGGCAATGGTACACTGCCTCGTCTGGATTGCCTCCGCTTTTTGATGAATGTAAAATAAGAAGCTCTCTACAGAAGGTATATGATTTTAACGTCATGAAAGTGAAGGGTGGAATGATGGGTGCAGTGAATGGAATGCATCCCAACGGAAAAGTGGACGATACATGCATGCAATCACGAGAAGTATGGACCGGTGTGACTTATGCTGTGGCGGCTACCATGATCTTCTCTGGAATGAAAGACGAAGCATTTGCCACTGCTGAAGGAATTTTCACTGCTGGCTGGTCTGAAGAGGGATATGGGTAATTCCTTGCACTCACATTTCGAATTTAGTAGTCATATCACTTCAGAGGTTTACTTTGTGTTTGAGTCCAGTTTATATGTTTGTCAAGCTAATTGCTTGGTTTCTTGCCTTTAATTGAAGAGGTTGGTGGAGTTTCATTGTCCTATGATGCATGTTATAAAAATGGATTTGCGAATGTGTTTTGTTCTCCATGATGTGATGATACCTTGTGTGTAGATATTATTTAGGACTGTTATTATTCAGATTATGCCCTTAGAGCAAATGGACCTCAATCAAACCTCTTCATTAGTGGAGGGAAGAGGATAGCTTGGAATACTTTGTTTATGATTATTTTCTTAATATCCTCATGGAGAGATGTTAAAAGGCACGTTTCACTGAGAAAAAAAACAAAAGAAGGAAATTGCGTCTATATGATTTCTTTATAAATATCTAGTCAATGTTTCTAGTTTTTTAAATAAACTTCTGAATCTGATTATACATCAATGACACTACCAGATTTTTCAGTCTTTTTCTGCAAGGAATGCATCAGAAACTTAATTTTTAGTTAACAAGGTAGGGTCTGGAAAGGGAAATTCAATTTTTGTCAGGTCTACTTCGACCTCATAATCTCTGTTGTGAATAGATGTAGGTCATCCTAACATGGAGTATGTATCATTGTTTGAACTTTGACTAGGGACAGCTCTTCTTGATTCTCAGGATGAAAAATTGTATGCTTTTATATGCGCCCGTCATTCTTCTTGTTACTCTACTACGTGGCAAATGCTCTTTCTGATGTAATGTATAGTAATTCGGTAAATTCTCTGTGAACAGGTACTGGTTCCAGACTCCAGAGGGTTGGACAATGGACGGTCACTTCCGATCACTAATGTATATGAGGCCGCTTTCCATCTGGGGCATGCAATGGGCTTTGAACCCGCGCAAGGTCATTCTCGAGGCTCCTACAATAAATACGATGGACAGGATGTACATTCCTCCTGCTCCTTTAAGGTCCTGCCAGCACGAGACGAGCGCTAGGAACGTCGCGAAAAAGGCAAGGTGCTTCAGGAATTCCGTTTTCCACTGTTCATGCCAATGATGATCTACTGCGAGTTTGTCCGCAAAGGAAAAGAGCATGTAGTGTGTGCTTGCTTCCTCTGACTCTCTTCAGGTGGAAAAGAATGCTGGAGGTGGGTCTCGGGCGGTCTTCCCCTAGGAACTAATAGTGTAAATTAAGCAAGACGTATGGTACGGATTCCGTTCCATGCCCCCAATGGGAGATTGATGACAAATTGGGTTCGTTCTTTTTCTTGATTGCCAGGATCGGTAATTGAGAACTGAAGACAATAAGAGTGAGATTCTCAAATGCAACCTTTTACTGAATTTTGAGTTTGCCAGGATGGAGGAATGATAAAATCTCTGGCTAACACCGTACTGCAATCATTCCTCCCTCTTTCTTAATCCTTGTTTTGGTTACGGCGCTCATTCCATCAAAGTACAGGAGTGGCGTGTTTGTATGCCTTCACATGTAGTTGACTCCCTTGTCCTAAAGCATTAACTCTGTTTGGTTCACCTTTCCTAACGGGCTTTGAGCCCTTTGAGAAAAATATGAGGTATTTGACAAGCATTTTTGGGACTTTATTGGTCAAATGCTAGCATTGGGAATGTCGAAAGCCCAAAAGCCCAAAGTAAGTCCCTGAATGCTGCAATAGCAGTTTAATGACTTTTTTTTTATTTTTAATATTATCCTTACTAATAATTATGTGTTTCACTTTTGCCCTAAAAAATCACCATTCATCTTCTTTCTCAAGTTTGCTATCGCATGTGCCGTTGAGTTGTTGTCTTCCTCGAAGGCGCTATCTTTGCCGGAGGCGCTATCTTTGCCAGGGCTGTTGTGGGTTGAGGGTTGAGGTCAAGATTTAGGGTCGAGCGACCCAGATATGGCCGACGCAAGGGCGACCCAGATCTGGCCGACCATGCATCCTCGGCGTCGCCCATCCTTGGTGACCCTAGGCAATGGTCGTCTAAGGTCGCGCAACCACCTAGGTGCTGTCGGCTTGGGTCGCGCAACCCTTGCCGGTGGTCGACCGACCTCAGGTGACGGCCGTCGGCGGTTGCCTGATCTCAAGCATCGGCCGCCATAGCCCTTCGCCGGAGCCTTTTTTTTAATAAAAAAGAATATCTCAAAGCCCTTTGTAAAAAAAAAAGCTAAACATTACTTGAGCCAAATTAGTTTCACAGAAAATTTTTTACCAAACGCTATTTATATTTTTTCAAGGGGACTTTAATCTAAAGGTATTTATACTCCTTTAAGGCTCATTTGTAAAGTTGAACCAAACGAGCTCTAAGTACTAACTTTTGATCAGCTCCTTATATAACATGTTCAATTACGTCACAGGTGTGGAGCCGATATCAGAACACTGATGGTGATGTTATGAATGATGGATCGGCATCCCGAAGGCACCAAACATGTCGAGTGATGGTCGAGTCCTTCTTGGGTTTTTTTTTTCTTTCTTTCTAAGTTGGATGGAAAGTGCTAAAACTTGCTGGAAAAGCACAATCAAGTCCACGAGCGGACTCAAGAGTTGCTTGAATTGAGCACTGATGTCCCGGTTGGTGATTATCAAAGCACCAAAAGGTTAAGCTACAATCATAAAGCTCATTGACATTCTTAAATGGATAGAGATAAACTTGTAAAGAGCAAGGGATAAGCGTACTAAAAATTTTTAAAACTTGTCACGAAAATGTAATTGAATTCTTAAACTTTCAAAAGTTCTAAAATTTATTACAAAAGTGCAATTGAATTCTAAAACTTTCAAAAAATATAGTCAAGTCCTTCCATTAATTCCTCCAACTTGACAAACAGAAAGTATCAGCAAGTTTTAAGATTTAATTATACAAATGTAACAAATTTTTTGACTTGATTATACTTTTTCAAAATTTTAGGATTTAATTGCACTTTTATGATAAGTTTTAAGGTTTGATTGTACTTTTTGAAGGTTTTAATATTCAATTACACTTTCTTGATAAATTTTAAAACTTTCATTGAACTTATTCAAAAAGCTAATGTCGGGGGATAGGACGAGTTTAAGTAATGAAGACATGTAATTATCATTAAGTTGCAGTTAATGAGTGTGTCAAGTTAAAGGGTATATCATTATATGTTACAAACAGATAGACGTGTACGGAATTATGTCATGAATCTCTTGGCTACTGTAGATCTCATAAACAAACCACCCCTTGAGTCTAATGATAAAAATAACCTTGATGAATTAATTTCTGTTTGCACATGACCACTAAATCAAATTCAGTCATATTTCTCGATTTTAAACTCCCTAAGTTCATATTTGTATATCCTATTTATGGCTAGATAAATAAAAATCTCATCTAATATTTATTCTGATGTTGTAAATTTGTTTTATGCGCAACATAACTATGAACAAAGAACATCTTTTCATAAAATTCAAGTATACTAAAATATTATTAGTTATAAATGGAAAGTGAATAATAATAATAATAATGAAATAGACACTGAAAATGAAAATGGCTCTCGCCTGTTTTTGTTTGACAAACCCATTAACCATTGATCGACAAATAAAAAATGACACGAATAATTGTCGTCTCTGGACTTTTAACTTGTCAATGTGATTAATATATTTTGACCTAATGTGTAATATTCTCCTTGAACTTTTAATCTATTAAGTGTGGTCCCCTATTTTTTTTTTATAAACGTTCAATTTAATATCTAAATTATGTGAAAATTACGCAAATGAAAGGATTATATTGAATATTTATCAATAATTTAGAGACATTGAACATTTATCAATAATTTATATACTAAATATAATAAATTAAAAGTTTAGAGATAATATTGTACTTTAGATAAAAGTTCAGGGATTATATTGCACTAAATTAAGAGTCCAGGGCGATACCACGTATTAGAGCAAAGTTCGGGCACTACCGTGTTATTATCAAAAAAATAATAAAAAAAAAGAGAAAAAATAACTCTTCTTTCAATCATCTCTCTCCTCAGGGTTTAGGGTTTAGCAGCAATCAGCAGAAACTCCAAGATCGGTTTGCTCTGCCGAGAAGGCAAATGGAGATTGATCTCGGGAACCTCGCGTTCGACGTCGATTTCCATCCCTCGGAGCAGCTTGTCGCCTCCGGCCTCATCACCGGCGACCTCCTCCTGTAACTCCTCCTCCTCCTCCTCCTCCTCCGACCTCGAGCGGGCTCCCGCTTGCGATCTCAGCTCCACCTCTCGAGCTCGTTGAACTATCGTCGTTTCTGACTCGCTTCCGATGTTGCAGGTACCGCTACGGCGACGGTTCCTCGCCGGAAAGGTAAAGGCGTGCTCTTTCGGCGCGATTTCTCCGGGGAATTTTTTTGCGATTCATGCTGGGTTTTCTATGGTGAATTGAATTCGTGACGAGAGAGGGGTTTTCGGGTGTTGTGCGGTTAGGTTACTGGAAGTACGAGCGCACAGGGAGTCGTGTCGGGCTGTTCGGTTTATCAACGATGGGAAAGGTGGATGCTTTGCTTGAATTTCATTCTCTTTCGTCGATGAATTCGTTTTTCGCTTTAATGATTCGATCCAGCTAAAGAAGTCTTTATTATTATTATTATTATTATTATTATTATTACTAAGAAAGAGCATAGCTGGTGTTCTGAATTTTAAGTCTTACTGTTTGCATTGTGTGCGATGTGGCGTATGGTCAGCGATCCTGACGGGTTCTCCGGATTGCTCGATTCTCGCGACGGATGTGGAGACGGGATCCGTCATTGCTCGAGTCGAAAATGCTCACGAGTGAGTGTGTATTTGTGCTTCCTTCTGTCCTTGTTTATCCATCTCCATGGTAGGTGATACTGAAACTTTTGACTTTGGAGACCAGGGCTGCTGTCAATAGGTTGGTCAATTTGACAGAGTCTACTATTGCCACGGGAGATGATAATGGGTGCATTAAGGTGCTTACGCTCTCATCGTCCCTTCAATATTCTCTTCAATTTAAATTTCATTTACAGTTTTGCCAGAGCAATGCCGGATGGTCCTGATTGTTGAGCTTCATGTAGAGTGCCGTAGTTTGACTGAAGTCGCCATTGTCATTCTAAGTTTCAGAATCAAGGAAAGCTTTTCTCTTCCACAAATACATTATTGCGATTGCTAAGCATCCTTCTCCATCATTTTTCTGTTGATTTACTTTTGTTCGAGTCTCATGTGGAAAAGTACCTTTAAGAAACAATGATGAGAATACATAATAAAGAGAATAGCTACCACTTTGCTGTGCGTCCTACTTCGCAATGGGCATATATGTAGCTATCCCGTCCTAGAAGGGCATGCTTCAAATTTATAGTGTCTAGCGTTAGCTTTAGCTTATTATTACCAACATTTCGATGGATCACTTGGTTGTAGGTTTGGGACACAAGACAACGTTCTTGCTGCAACACATTTAGTGCCCATGAAGATTTCATATCGGACATGACATTTGCATCTGATTCCATGAAACTTGTCGTCACAAGGTGGTTCCTTCAAAACAATGTATTTAGCAATTGCTGGGATTTTTTCATTGCTTGTCTACATAAATATTGCTTGGAGATGGACTTTGTCTGTCTTTAAAGATAGACCGTCTGTCCTAGTCACATGTGCCAGCAGTTCCTTCAGCATAATGACATTATCTTTTGTTTTTCAATAGTGGAGATGGGACTCTATCAGTTTGCAATCTTCGAAGTAATAAAGTAAGCTTCTCACTTTCCTAAAAGTTTTGTAAAAGAGCATTATTTTAGTGCTGCTTCTTTTGCTTCCCATTGGCTTGCATTCTGTAATATGCTGATCCATTCTATTTGAACAACAGGTCCAAACTCGGTCTGAGTTCTCCGAAGATGAGTTACTATCTGTCGTTATTATGAAGGTAGATGTCAACACTTGACTCCTATGTACTTGAAGCAGTATATACTGATTCTTGTGACATTACCCAAAAAATGGAATTTGATTTCTTTCACTTCCATTCCCATCTTTCAGCACATATCACTCTGGGTTTTTGCTCCCATACTCCCGCTTAATCTGTTATACCATTTATAAGGTGAACCTGTTTTACGTTAGCGGTGGGGTGTTTTGTGTGTGAAACTGTTTTTAGCCATTTTCTTTATTAGAAATGTGCTATCTGAGCCATTATTCTTGCTTGGAAACTTATACTGTAAAATATTATCTACTTGACTGCACGGCCAGTATCACTGCATGCATGCCTGGATATTTTTCCTTCCCATATGCAATGTATAGGATAGGCAGGCAATTACACAATAGAAATGATCCTCAATACAATATTTTGCTCTGTTGTCAACCGAGCTGATCCTAATTTGGCTTGCCAGAATGGCAGGAAAGTCGTTTGTGGAACACAAAGTGGAACACTATTACTATATTCATGGGGATTTTTCAAGGATTGCAGGTAGTAATTTTGCTATTACATTTGAGAATTTGTACTTCCACAAGATTTATTTGTAAGTGAAAGCATAATTGATGATTGGCTACATGTTTGATTTAAGTGATCGCTTTGTGGATCTCTCCCCCAGCTCAGTTGATGCATTGCTGAAAGTGAGTGGTTAAATTCTGAAAGTTATAAGGTCCTGAAGTATGCAGGATTGCGCTTGTCTAACATCTTAACGTCATAATTGTCAGCTCGACGAGGATAGGATCATTGTAGGATCTGAGAACGGACTCATCAGGTGAGAATGCTGGTGTAGTTAGAGGAACACTGGGCAGACAATAGATACTTATTTTGCACCCTTTTTATGTCACACTGCATTCTGATTTGGTGTTTTTGTCCCGTTCATCTGTAGTCTGATAGGAATATTACCCAACAGAATCATCCAACCGATTGCAGAGCATTCAGATCATCCTATTGAGCGCCTTGGTAATAATGCAGCCCTGTCGTGCACAGATATTTTTCTATGAACTTCAGAATCTCTCTGGACGTGATCTTTGTAAAACTACACAAAATGTTTCTCAGTTTTTTGCTAGTCGTTTTGCAGTTGACAAAAGATGTTGAAATTATAAGGAGTTCTAGTAATACTTCTTGATATCATATTGTCTCTTTCTACATTTGGTTTACTAATTTCTCTGCAAGCTTGTTCATCCAGTGTCATTTTTTGTTTGTATTTTGTAGCCTTCTCTTATGATAGAAAGTTTCTCGGCAGCATATCGCATGATCAGACATTGAAGGTGTGTAGATCTCTCTCTCTCTCCACCCTCCACAACCCCCCCCCCGCCGCGGCGGCTCTTTCTCCCCATGTAGGCGCGTGTGCACTTGTGCATTGTTGGTGCAGGTGTACTGTCCGGTGCATGTGTGGGTGCATGCATGTGTGTGTTTCTGCGTTTCTCGAGGCATATGCAAGACTGTGCATATGTGCGTGAGGAAAATAGGTGTGTACATTTGCTCATAAGGTAGTGGAGGAAAGATTTGGGGTCGTCCCTACTTACAGCAATTGTTCCGTCTTCCCTTAGTAGTTTGTTAGGCAATCATCATTCTCCTTTGCTAAACTTGAATACAAAATCATGCTGGTAAAGTGTCTTTCTTATTAGGCACTGATCTTTCTTGCAGCTCTGGGATTTGAATGACATATTGCTAGAGTCTGGAGATGCTCCATCGAATCAAGCAGCCATAGATGACAGTGATAGCGATGAGATGGATGTGGATGCAAATCCTCCTGCCTCTAACAAAGGTACATTCTGCTTGGACATTTTTGTGCTTGTGGCACCGGGTGCATACTGCATATTGATGCAGTCTCTACTAGATTGGGTGTTCCTTCATCATATCTAGTAAATCGTGCTGAAATATTTCATATTCTTGGTAGTAATTACCTGAATGACCTGTATGAATTGGTGCTCAGAATTTGATATCAAATACTTCTTTATGTCTCTCGATCTTTCTTTCATTTTTTTTCTTCTAAACGATGACACTTTTCTTGGGTTTGATAACTAACGGAGGAATTTATAACCTGTTGCAGGGAACAAGAAGAAACATTCTGGCAAAGGAAATGATGTTGGCAATCCCAACAACTTTTTTGCCGACTTGTAGGTGATTGATGGCTTAAATCTTCATACGTACATGACATGTTGATGTTCATACAAATATATCAAGGCGCGATTCTAGTCGGCACATTTGGCAAGCTATTTGCACATGTTGTTTTCATTGACAGTGTGTTCTCAGGGGGAAAATTTGACAGGACTCCATGACCAAGGGCTTCTTATTGTCTTTCTAACATTCTCGAAGATGTAATGTTCCATCTTAAACAATTTTTTGTATTTTGAGTGTTCTCGGGACTACTTACTATATACAAAGTAGAAATCCAAATTGCAAAACGCCTGGTCCTCCTCCTGTTGGCATCAATGACTGAAAAAATGAAAGTTAGATGATTGAAATAGGTAAGAGCAAAGATCGTTCCTTCTACATTTCGCCTACGTCTGATTTGCTTGTTCCTCGCATGAACTTGCATGACGTTTAATTGAAAACAAGTCAGATTCAGACATTTATTGCAGCTGATAATGACCTTTCTCTAGCGCCTCATTTGTATATTCGTCAAGTGAATGGATCGGATCAGATCAAATTGATTCATTTAACTCATTTTAACTCTTTTCTATGCAATATTAATCTATGACATTCTCGATCAATATTGCTAAAACACTCATATTTAACTCAATCTAAGAATATCATAACCAAACTAAAATGAGAGAGCGGAGTTAGTAAGTGCAAAATCGAGTGAGGGCGAGAGAGAGAAGAAAGAGTAATAGAAGAAGGTTGAAGTAATCTATAAACCATTTAACATCTATATTATTTTGCGCTTTACATTTCTAAATCAATTTATAACCTATTTGTTAAATATAACCAACCTATACAATAACTCTGCCCATTAAATATAGATTAAGAAATGGGTCCATAACCCATTTTGACAGATCAATCTATATCTTGCTTAATAGAAAAAGGCTCAATTTATGAGGGCTTCTCAATGGCCATCCCTCGCCAAAACTATTCATAGGACGATTAGATCATTGCACGTACGTGATTTGTCTTTGTACTCATACACACACATACAAAGACAGATAGGCGAGTGATCGACCAACGACTTGATGATCAGCTTTATATTATCAATACTTGGTTTAAAATTTCTCCCAATGAACATACGAGGGATGGAGAGACAAAAGACTAGATGGTAAATTAAGTTCATAAAGTGATGCAACCAACTTTTACTTAGTATTTACATACCAACTCGATCGCATCAACACAATTTGACACATCATTTAGAAAAAAGATACGGTGCTTACATTTGACAGAGGGTAAGAGAATCTCCTAATTGAAAGCTCATACCGAAACAGATTTGGCAATCACTCCAAATATTTCAGTGTCACGAGTGCTTGATTCATGACCTTTATTAAAGTAATAATTAATAGTCTCCTTCAAGCGTTTTCCTTCACATAAAGTGACGGCGATTTGCTATTCAAAACACACGAAAACTCTCATAAAAACAAGCAGCTTCCATCCGGAGGCGTGCACATGGAAGAAGATGGCTTCTCGACTTGTCTCCAAGCATATACCGATTGCAATTATCTATGCCACTTTACTGGCCAGTCTCTTCACTTTCACTTTCGGTAATTTTCTTGACTACTGGAAATTTATATGATATATTTTCCTTGTGCTTTTCCATAGTGACATAATTCAGCATCTGCCGAACTCATACGTCCTCTCCAAATGTTGTTTGTACTTTGGAAATACAAATGAATAAAAGCAGGTTCGGAAATGAGAGTGAAAACGAAAAATAGCTTCAGGAATGAAAATAAAAATTGCGGGTGCATTTATTTCACTGAAAACTTCTTAATAAAGGAAAATATTTTTTATGGAAAGTATTTTCGATAAAAAGATTAGTTTTCCTTTTTTATCGTAGCTTAGGAAAAGTGATTTCCTTTTTACTAGAAAGAAAAGTCATTTTTCCCTCAATCTAAACTTATTTTTATGCAGATCGATTAGTTTTATGTCATCCAAATTTCAAAGAGTCGGAAAACAATTTTCCGAAGACAGTTTCCCTTCAAATAAACAAACCTCAAATATTAAAAGGTTTCCCATTTCTTGTCTATTTTTGTCCAATTATATTTTTGACTCTACAGAGAATATATGTGCTCCTAATTGCATCCTATCAAATGTTTTGTTAAATAGAATTACAACAATATTTTTTTTCTTTTTTCCCCTTCTGTTTTTGGCTTTTAAGGGGATCCAAAGTACACCTGCCAAGAGAGATAGTGAAGATCTGCCCCATTGCGATGCCTCTTGCCGACTTGCGGGATTCAAAGGAGGGAAGTGTCTTGAGCCACATTACCAATTCTGTTGCCGCTATGAATAGTTTCTTGTTTTCTCCTCCGTTTACATCGCTTTTATTAGGTGAATACTGATGTAGATTTGGTATTTAAATAAAAAAAGTTGAAATAGTTCTTTATATTTGAGTTCCATTACTCCTACTAAGATATGGTCTTCATGGGACTTTAGCTTATACCTATAATAATTACATGAATTTATGCACGTTTTAAATCCTCCTTTTCAAATTCGATTAAACCAGCAAATGAACATTTTATTTTATGGGGATGTGTGGATATTGCAGAGTGGCCAAATATGAGAATCATTTGGATGTTGGTTTACATTTTAGGGAGCTGATAGGTCAATATATAGTGTTTCGAAAACAAATGATCGCATATGATAATGTACAAAATAGATAATAAATCGAATACCAGGTTTGCATGATTTGGCCGAGGTGACCTCGGAAAAGCTCCGGCGGTGTCCAAAGGATAACAAGCTCTTCCTTCTGTTCTCTCCATTGTTTAGCCAGCACGTCCTCGCACATCTTCACCTCGCAACTCCGACGGCACAAGCTCATCTCCAGAATAAGTCATCATTGTTAGAAGCCTGAACAAAAGCTTGTGCATCCGCCTTGACAAGCAGGTCCGTTGCAACAATTTGTGCAGCTAGGCCATCTCTCAGCGCCCACACCAACATTCCTGGAAAAACCAATAATCCAGCGAAATCAGAGGAAACTTGACCACAAATTGAAGAAACCGAAGGGAGGTGATGTGAGGGAGATAAAGAGCAAGGGCATTCATGTGACTTGAGAGCCCCTATGTGTGTTTGTGTGCGTGTGTTTGCACGCATTCTCGTTATCTGCTTTAAGACATCAATTATGTGACATCAACATTTTGACAATAATAAATAGATTATTGAATCACACAAAAAGTGGAGTTCGAGGAAGATATTCACAGAAAAACAGTAATCTACTAGATTACTCGAGGAAGGATGCTTATTAATCGCTAAAATTAAAAAAGTAGCACAAGCGCGAGCATAAAAGGTGCTCTACTGAAAGGATTATAAACAAAAATTACATATGCCAACCTTGGTCTATTTATTCTCTGAACTGCACACAATGACAAATGGAAAAGAAGAATGTAACATCAAAAGATCAACTCACCATGTACTGTAGTTCAATGTTTGGCTCCCCCAGTTACATCACATTCTGCAAGTAAAAAGAACATGTCACCAAACGGCAACTCCTAAAATAGTGATCTAAATAGAACCTGTACTTCAATAAGAAGTTGGATGACGTAATAGCATTTCGATTTACTCCACAGAAATCAAGTTTACACATTTCGGTAAGAAATCAAGACCACAATTTTTACCATTTTCCTTTTGTCGTTTTGGGATGACACTCCGCTCCCACGAATGTGAACTTGTAGCTAGATGCATTCTCCTTGCAACATTATATTGTTCTTGCAGTATGAAACTTTCTGCAGAAATATGACATGAATTTAGTAGAAGTGCCAATGAATAGCCAAATCTGTGAGCGAAAAGATTATCTACACTTCGCAAGAGTCAGGTAACACTGCATACTATAGGCCGTCTTCTAAATGAGAGCACTAGCTCAATCTCCAATTTTCTTCTGTAACTCGTGACTTCTTACGCAGCAGGCTCCATATCAACGAGAGGCCAACCCAACCAGATAGCATACCAATAATATGTTGCATAAGATATTCTGTGGAAAGTTTGCCTCAACATGATGCTAACATTGTGCATGGACAAACTCAAGGGGGAACCCCCTTTAGATATTTTTTGTAACTGCTTCTTCACTGACAGTTAAATCCCTTCTGGAGCTCCGTCGTGGTATCCAAAATCCTGATGAACCATAATCGAATTCTTAGCTTGATACATGACAGACAGAATTTCTTATTAACTGAGAAGTAAACCTCCAAAACAGAACTGTTAAGCAGAAATTTAAACTGATCCATTGGACGATGTCAAAAACAATACAAACCACCGGTTAGGCATTCCAAATGACAATGCAGAGAACTGGTGAAGCAACAATAATGAAGTTTAAAAAAGAAAAGAAACGACTCACAAGGAGAAATGAACAGAAACAGCAAAAAGTGCTCTTATGCCAAAATAGAAAGGCTTACCAAAAATCTAACGATTATTTACAATTAGAAAGCAGGATTAGATGAAAAAAAACAGATGAAATATTGGTCAATGGTCCTTGACCACGCTCACTAGGGTTCATTGTATGACATGAATTTATCATGTCATTATTGTATGTCAAGAAAACCTGAAACTTCACTTTTGGAGATTCTTTAGTAGTAAATTGAGAAAGCCATAATTTTTTCAAGGTCCTTAATTCTGTAAACTCGTAAAGAAATTTGCAGGAGCTGAAATCATCCTATTAAACAACTGAATAGAATGATAGAATAAAAGTGGCAACCCTCAAATCTTTAAGTCAGATGATAACAATCCTCAAAACGTTCTAGCAATCACAGGCATAGAGTAATAACACTCAATAAACTCCAGAACAATACAAGATAAACACACCTTGGATCAAGCAGCTGCGCAATACACAGCCGCTACACATGGAAACAGCCACCGACATGAACTATGCCTAAGAGAAATTGCAGTTGCATTTGGCAAGAATCCCAACTTCTCTAGCATAAAGTGGAAGTTAGTTCCAATTTGATAGCCACTTCTTATAGAGGTTAAAAGCCAGATTAAGCTTCCCCATTTTGCAGTAACCATTAACAAGGATCTTCAGGGGAACATGATCGATTGGTATTCCGGATTTTCGTATCTTGTCAAAAAGCCTTTCTGCCTTGTTCAAGTCACCTCTCACACAGTAAGCCCTGATTAGTTCAGTATAGGTTACAATGTCCGGTTCACACCCCCTTCTCAGCATTTCATCGTGTAACCAAAGTGCAAAACGCATCTGGCCTAAGTTACAGGCAGCACCAATCAACAAATTGTAAGTAACCACATCAGCAAAAAGCCCATTTAGATGCATCTCTCGCTTGAGCAAGTAAGCATCAGAAAGATTTTCCCTCTTTACTTGTGCATCTATTAATGCATTATAAGTAAAAACATTTGGCGCGATGCCAGACACCAACATCTGATCCCTAACAAATAGGGCTCTACCAAGATCACTGCCTCTTCCATAACCATATATTACACAATTCCATACGGATGGATCAGGCACCATTGACTCCTCTAACATAAGCTGAAGAAACTCATAAGCTTGCTCAACATCTCGATGAGCACACAAGCCTCGAATAATTATTTTATACGTGATCAGATCCGGAGCAACTCCCTTCATTAACATAATGCTGTAGACATGGGACGCCTCACACAATTTTCCTTCCTCATAGAATCCTCTTAAAAGAATATTGTAAGTAAAAACATCAGGATGGAAACCTTTTTTCAGCATTTGACAAAATGCACCAATTGCACTCCTCATGTCTCCATTTGAAAGAAGTCCATGGATAAAAGCATTGTAACTAATAACATCCATCTTATTATTCTGCTGAGACATCTTGTCCCATATAGTAACTGCTTCAAGAACATTACCATTCTTAAAATAACCATCCATCAGTATAGTTGATGTAATTAAATCCAAGGTTGCCTTGTCATTATCCTCATTAACTAACTGACCAAGAAGCTTCCTAGCTTCCTCCAAAAGACCCTTCTTGCACAAAGCATGCGCAAGTATGTTACAGGTTATACGATTCGGCTGAACACCACAACTCACCATAGAAGACAAAAGATAGAGAGCATTGTCCATGTTATTAGTACGGCAATAGCCCATGATGTAACTGTTGAAGGATACACAATTGGGAAAAGGTCCCATTTTCAACATATCCGCAAAAAGAAAACCCGCCTTCTCTAAGTTACCACTTCGACACAATCCACTTAAAAGATAATTATGAGAAACTATATCAGGAACAGCACCATGTTGTATCATTTTCTCACGCAACCATAACGCAGCCCCCAGCTTACCCTCTGAACACAAATTCCTTAATATACCTTCATGATTTTCATAATTAGCCACTAAATTGTACCCACCATCAACCATTCCTGCCACATCTATGCTCTCCCTACAAATTTTGAGAAAGAAAATCAGTATAACAAAATTATTGTGCGAAAGGAATTATATCAATCGCTACTACGACCTGATAGAAGTTCATTGACTGCAAGTAGCTAAAATAGATATATTCAGCATGATAATCTCAATAATTTGAATATCAAATCCAACAAAGCTATACATCGTCAAAAAATCACAATTACCAATACAATACTCAACCTTCCTTCAATGGACATTTCATGTCAGTACACAATGACAAGCATGTTGACATGCTTACAAAGTGATACATTGAGACACAAGAAGCATCGTCAATCGTAACTGATGATTACCGAGTCATCAAATTCTAGGAAACTAATGATGTCCGCAATAAACATAGGAAACCAACTTATAAATCAACCTAGACACGGGGCAGATTCAGAGATGTGCTAAGAGAGATTCAAAGGATACTCACCAATTCATGATGTCACACACACAATTACACTAGATACCTTTTTTCTCCGCTAAACCTGATCATATACGGTCCTAGAAAGTTTAAGGATCATTTTTACTAGCACCTCCACACAAGGATGCCTCATATTTTCTGTAACAGACACATATACAGAGGATCACATTACAAAACCACGATCATAATCAGAATGGCATTATTTGTTTTTATAGATGCTATTAAATTTCCATTGCAAAAGCAATGAAAAATGGAAAAGGACTACCCAATTAGTATTTTGCAACATCAGTGGGAATAAAATAAAAGCTTATGACTGTGACTCAGTTTTGCAAGGGCAAACTAAGCATAAACTAAGCAACATTGATGCAATCAAAGCACATATTTCCAATGGGGAAACTCATTCTAGAGGAAGTTGATCAGCACACAAGCCTCAGCATCAAAAAATTTTAATTCAAGCACCACACCTCATTGATTTTAGACGCTCCAAATTGCCCTTTAGCAATCCATCCAAAACATTGTAAACTTCCTTTGGGTTCCTCTTGTTTTTAAAGTTATCCTCTTCTGGATAGCAATCTTCTCTTGCGATCCAGTTTGGCAGAGTTTCCACAGCATCTTCAAGAGGCAAAGCAAGGCCATTTTGCTTACAAATTCTTCATTCCACAGATAACAAAAAAGTGAAACAACTTTAGCAAGTTCAATACGCAGCTCGATAAAAATGATAAAATCTCATTTAGTTAACATCTATCTGTTACAGATAAAGCCGCACACAAATGGAGCTTTTACCTTGGGTGAGGATGAATATAGGTTTTGGAGAAGAGGATGTCAGCAACATTGCACTTGATGCAGTCAAGGATACTGTCCAGGAATTGGAGAACGAAAATATGGGAGGACAACAAAGGTGCTAAAAGTGGATCTCCACGGGCAATTAATAACTGGAAAAGAATTGACAACTTTAGAAATTTAACAATCAGCTTAGTAAGGAGAAAATGAGTGCTAGATTTGTAATGGAAGTTATCTAGGAGAAGGATTTATCAAAGTTCTCAGAGGTTAACTTACAGCCATGATACAGTCTCCCTTTATATCTCCCAATCATGGGCATCTACAGCATCTCTGTCAGACCATCCACTGAATTGAAATTCATGAACCTCCTCTCCTCTCCCCAGATTCTCCATCATATATGTTCTCAGTTAAGAGAAATGTATGAGAAATTACCTCAGGATCAGCACTGCTTTGTTCCATGTTCGCATACAACCATAATGCAGACATCAATTGCCCCTCTAAACACATATGTCCACATAATTATAAAAGCAGTATCTAAAATGCATCCACTATCAACCCAAAGCCAAATCTATACTTCGCCTGCAAATTTCAAAACAGAAAACAGAGAGAGATATCATGAATCATGGAAACTATATTACTCACTCACCGTACTAGAAAGTTCCAACCAATATCACTCACCATCACAACATAATACAAATCCGTTGACTAGAGTATTCAACGAGACATACTCAGTACAGCCATGGACAGATCAACATAAGGGGCCCCCAAATACATATGCATTGTAAAACACCAATGTGCTAAAAAGCAAGTCTAGTGGCAGTATCCTCACAATATCAACCTCACTGACGACCCCACAAGCAGTAGACAGAAAATACAATATCAATGATGTTTCAAATGAAAAAATCCCACCCAAAAAAATTTTCCAACAATTTTTGCACTTTACTCATCTCGAACTATTATCCTCGTCAATTTTACGCGCCCAACCCACTTCAGCTCTATTTCCACCATTATCTTTTCTTATAGCACAATTAAAACAGCAAAAAAAAAAAGTTGATTACTTGCATTAGATCAACGGGGAAAAAACCTAGAATAACGCACACATTGGGATCGTATGCTCCAAATCGATCCTCAACATATGATGACAAACACCAGCAGCAGACACATGCTCCCAGAAAACATAAGCAAATTCGAGCTTTCCAACCGCAGACGAAATGCGAATGCAACAACCAATTTCAAAATCATGCTCACATCGACTGAACTGAGTTGAAAAGGAAATGCACATCGAAGCCCGGCGAGAAGGAGAAATCGACGGCCGGAGTGGGGATCGCCGCTTCGCCGGAGTCCGGCGTCGCTGCCCGTCGCCGGCGACGGCGTGAATTTGAAGCCGAGAGAAACGGCCCGAAGATGAAGCGGAGCTGGCGGCGAAGCTTTGGTGCCCTAATATATAGTCCCACTGAAGTCTTTGATCCTTCTGGTGAACAAGACGAGGTAAAACTTTTCCTTTATTTTTAAATTTCATTTTCTTTTTATTTTTCTTCGATTAAATTAAGTATTTTTCAATATTTTGCTATTTTGTAAAGAGGTGGCTTGCGGATTTAGACTTGCTCATTGAGCGGACCTAGGACAGGCTCGGACCGGGGCTGCTCGCGCCAGAACCCCCCCAAAGGTCCCGCCCACGTCCGTCGAGGCTCGAACTCGCAAGTTCCGACAAGTGCCTGGGCTCGCCCGAGGGGAAAATACGGGCGGGTCGAGGCCGGCCTCTTTTTTGTTATTTTTAAAGTTTTCAGCTAAAAAAATCATCAGAATTGGAAATAAGCAAAGAAATAAGTAAAAGTGTTATTTTATCTTGTTACTTCACATGTAAGTTTTATATACTCTTCCTCTATTATATTGGATTTTTCTTTTTAAGTTTTATTTTTTTCAAGGAAAATCCTAAATCTATTTAATTAAATAACATAACGTAAAAGGCAGGAGGCGACATTTAAGAATTTATTTCATCATTGGTCAACAAACACCTTGAATGTGCATTTTAGTTAATCTTATTAATTTAAAACCAATTGTAATAACTAAGTTCACAATTGGACATAAATTTGTTAATATCCCATATTCAACTAAAGTGTGTATTGAATACTATAGGCACCAATGCAACTCATTTTAAACCATTTCCAAAACTTTCGGCCTCCTCTTATAACTTATGCAGTACTACATTTTGATCTTAAAAATATCATATAATTACTAAATCTCGCAAAATAACTACCACCACCGTAGCTTTTTATTTATGTTAGGCTCCCTTTATTTCGCAAAAAAAAAAAATCGGGGAGAACAATTTTCTCATTTTTTTAGTGTTTGGATCTCTTTGAAAAATAAGTAATATATGCTTAAATCCAAGCAAATAATTTCTTCCATAAAAAATAAAATAATTATTCCATCAAACATTTAATCTGAAACCTTAGTTCCTGTTCAAGATCAACCTCTCTTCTGATCTTACTTTTAGAACGATTTCCTCCCTTTTTGTTCTTCCTGGTTCAGAGAAGGTTCGAGCGCAACAATTAGTGAAAAATGAGACACCGAACAATTCTATGCCCAAACCCGAAAACGACTCCGTCAAGGCTTGATGTTAGGCTTTGAATCAGTCGAAAAGCACGGAGCCAAGCCGTAATTTGAGTTCAACAATGATACTGTCTACTATTGCTAGCGATGCTTGCTGGGCAGGAGCTATACATCTATATTGTAAAGATGCTCTACATGAACAAAATTGTGTATGCTGCCTAAACCACAGTTTTCCCCTCGCATACATCGCAAATTGTATGACCGAGGCCTTCGCAATAAGGACATTTTGCTCCCTCGCCTACCCATTCCATGAACTGCATGCAAAACACTCAGTAAGTTCGATCTCGGAAAACTGCACGCACAACGACGTACAAAAGAGAAAAACATTCATTCCTCGTTTTACCTGTGGTTCAATGTTTGGCTCCCCTGTCCCGTCACATTCTGCAAGTACGAAGAACGTGTTACTAAGACCGCAACTTCCGTTAGAAACTTTAGTAACCTATACAGCTAGGACTTTCGAACAACATGTTGGACAGAGGACAAGCAAACCTATATTCAAAGTCAGATCTCTAACACCCATTCCGATCTGTTTTTTGGCACGTTTTGCTGCTATTTAGTAGAACCTGCTGTTGCGGTTCTTGGCGTAATTCGCTTATGTCCTCAACATGCATTTAACTCACCTTTTGCCCAGAATTAAGAACTTTGAATCGACCATTGCCAAGCTCCAAAAGTAATGAATCTACTTGACAGACTTGTGCTTAGCAATGACTATTTTCTCTACTGCCACATCCATTCATGAGACTTTTGTGTTCTAAACAGAATGAATTCAGTGTTAAACTACAGCAAACTGCTTGGGATATGAGCAGTATTGAAGTCAGCGTGACTTTAACCTCAGTTTCTAATTTAGAAGAATCACAAGTTCCATACTGGAAACTCTAAAGCAGAAGCATGGTTCAATTGTGTTCCATATTCATGCACCTATCCGATCATCTAGGCAGAGGATAGGGAAACCACTAGTGATACCTGTGCACATTAAGCGACCCTCTCCTCTACAAGCGAGGCACTTTGTCGTTGTGTTGCCACTCTTGCTTTCACTAACTTGTCTATTTCTGCCAGCGAGTCTTTTTGGTTCCTCCCAGCGGTTCTCACCAAGTAGAAACACTTGATGTTGAGATACTTCAACTTCTGAATCACTACGTTTGACAACCGTCTGCTGAATTTCCGACATTTCTGTCACCGACAAAGCTGCAGCTCCATTTGCACCATCCTATAAAACAGCAAAATGCTCTGGCAATTATTCACTGGACAATTTATATTGAAGAGAAACAATTTTCTCCTTTTTTTTTCAATCTTGTAAGTTTCATAATAACCAGCTGCAGTGAGAAACTTAAGTTTAAGTTCATAATCGGTATGATCAAAGATTGAAATTAAAGACATGGTGTTGAAAGTGTTCTTACTTCTTTCCCGAAGCATAGCCTTTCCAAAAGTTCCACAGTCATTATCCCATCTTCTTTAACACCTACTGAGGCCTGTGAAGCAGCATTGTTTTATCGAGGATGGGAATGAACGGAGAAAGCAATCAGACAATTTGAGTTGAACTGAAGCAAACATTTGGATCTCACAACTTACTTGCCAAGTTTTCACAGCTCGCTCAGTCCCGCTGGAGAAGCTGGAATACTCTATGTCTTCCTCACCTGAGTAAAATCCCAACCTCTGAAGTGCTTCCTGTCAGAACAAAACATTTTTGAGAGAATCATTACTATCAGAAGAACGCTGACTGGCAATTCAGCTAACAGATGTAGCACAACCGAGAAATGGAGAGTATGATAACGGAAGAGAAGATGAATTCCACTGCCATGGCCCATACTTAGCTCCTTGTCAAATATAGACCATGTTACCTGTTATTCTCCTGATATCGGTTTTTGTAAGACAACCAACTAAAAGCTTTAAATTAAATCCAAATCAAACTAGAAGGGCCCACCTTCAGTTTTTCAGCTCAAAATGAATCTTCGATCCTAAAAAGAATTGCACCTACTCAATTGCTTCCACCTCAAACTGATGACTACAGCAGAGAGTCACTCAATAGTAATAAACTTATTAAGCTTTCTTAGCATTTCAATTCACGTTAATGTCCCTGATATAACAAGTTCTACTCAGCACATTAACAAATCTATTCGACTAGCGCGTGAAACATCAAAAGCTAAACTCGTATTCCTAGGACACATACCACTCGAAAAGTCATTCAACCTATGGGTACCTTTAGGACCGCCATAACTCCAATCCACCAAACTCTCAGTTCTTCTCATCAGAGTCAATTAATCTGGAAAAACTGCATAGCACAACAGATTCCCACATCAAACTTTTTATAATCTGGGACCTCGCTGGATCAGTGACATGGTGATCTTTGTCGACATAATCCAAAGATTGCAGAATAACCTTCAGTAATCAGTTCACAAATCGCGCAAAGATTAATGACTTGTAGTCTTAAGTAATCTACTCAATCATCTAACGGCAAGACGGCACACTTCTCACAAATAATCTCCAGTTTAACTAGTAATCCTTATTCAGCATTACCAAACAATCAGATGGCAAGACAAAGAGGAAATCTATAATTGCAAAAACTCGCCTTTCGAGCAACATTTGTTAATTAGGGGTTGCAAGCAGACCTGCATTGCTCGAACCTCATCTCCTTCAGCTCCCACTCTCAGTGCCCTCCTCATCATCTTCTTCTTCTCACCCTCATTCTCTTCTTCCTTAGTTTCGCCTTTCAAAACCCGAACGACTTTCTCCTCCACTACAATCTTCTTCTCCTCCACCGCCTCCTCCTTCTTCTCCTCCAACACCATCGGACTCGCGCTCGACCCGCTCTCCGTGATCAAACTCCTCTCCTGCAACGCCCGCAACAGCACGGCCACGTTCGCTGCCTCCCCCGGATCGCCTCCCGGGACCTGAACCTCGCGCTCCAGGGCCTGAACCCGGAGCTTCAGCCTGGCGATCTCGCCGAGGAGGCACTCCCTCTCGCGGGTCCACCTCTGCTCCTCGCGGAGCCACCGCTGCTCCTCGCGCAGCCACCGTTGCTCCTCCCGGAGCCAGGGGGACTCCTCGAGGCCATAGTAGGGGCCGCCGGGAGATGCCGAGAGGACGACACGGAGGTGGCGGTGGGCCTTGGGGAAGAGGCAGAGAGAGGAGGGTTTGGAGACTGGGAAGGCGAGGGAGGATGGGTGGTGGTGGCGGTGGGGTTTGGAGTGGAGAGAGAGAGTGGTGGGGTTGAGAGAGTAGGATGGAGAAGAAGAAGAAGAAGAAGAAGACATGAGAGTAAGAGAGAGAGATGTTGCAGAGAAGATGGAGTGAGACGGGAGGTTGGAGGAAGAGGAGGAAGAGGAGATGCGGGGCAGAGCAGAGGAGGATATTTGTTGAAGGGTTGTGCTTTTTGAGTTGGTTAAGCTTTGAACCACATGTTAGTTAATCGGTGGCGGGAGGCAGGATTCACTCTGTTTCTTTTTCTTTCTTTTCTTTTCTTTTCTTTTTAACTACTAAAAATAAAATATGATCTTGAAAGAAAACAGGGCTTAATGCCCACATGCTTAATGCCAATAAAAATGTGGATTCCTCGTTTGAAAAGGGGAAAAGGTCGTAAAAAATATTAAATTATACTCATTATGATACATTTTATCTTGAACTTTTTTTTTTGTGATATCAAGGACTCCGAATTATAGTTACTGTCACATATATACTCTAAGCTTTTTGTTGTGACATAAAACTCTAAATTTGTATCTATGTAACACATTTACCCTTTACCAAGGTTCTATTAGATAATATTTCGGTCAAAACAACGTCATTTTGATTTCACTTAAGTCGCATAAGCGCCATGCCAACAACATTTGCTTTCCAGCATCAATATAGGTAGATTTTTAACGGTCCTCATTGACGGAGGGCAAGTGTGTCACACGGGTGCAAATTTAGGATTTAAGTTTAAAATAAATATATTACAGTGAGTATCATTTAGGGTTTTTGGTAACTTTTTCCATTTAATAAAAGTGAATTTTTACCTTAATATTACTGACAAACTCTTATTTTCAAGATATATATCCGCATCTTCACTTTAGCAAAGTCGTAGGATGATGTAACAAAAGCCAAGCATGACAAACGTTTTGCAAAGCTCAAGGAGAAAGTGAAACGACCGCAAGGCTTACAAAGCCAATGCCCGACCAACTTTCTAATCTATGCCAAGGTCAATATGCCGAAGAAGTTTAAAATGCCGAAGTTCGAAAAGTATGATGGCACTTTCTGCCCGAATATCTAGTTACAGACATATTTGGTTCAAATGACTCAATAGTCGATAATGTGCCTTCGAGAATTCAATTCGTTCCAAGCAAGCTTGATTGGAATTCTAAGTAAAAATTGATGTATAGCTTTTAGTTGTTTCATAAGAAAATTCAATGCTGAATTTTGTGTTCGTATTAACACAACCAATGCTGAAGTCGGCATGATAGCTGTACAAAAGGAGAGAAGTTGAGTATTGGCACAGAGTCTGGAATTCTCGTGTTCACTAAGTATGATCGATTTTAGGGTGGGTCGGTTCTCACCCTAAAACCTAAAACCGAACCAGGTAGGATCAATTTCCTATTTGTGGAATTGGAAACCGCCCACCCGGTCCTAGGATCGATCCAGTCCAGTTCCTCAATCCCAAAATTGGTTATTGCTTCTTCTATTTTATTTCTTCTACTCCCAACAAGTGGGAGTTTTTCAACGTTAAAAGAAAAAAATAATTTACTAATTAGAGTTTGTTTCAAAATAAAATAATAATAATAATTTAGAAATTTTGGCTAATTCGTTGGTTTGCTTTGGGCTTTTATGTGGAAGTAGAAATCAAACAAGTACCCCCGGGAACCACCAAGAATCGGCTCGTTCAATCCGGTTCGGTTTCCAAGTTGAATCAAAACCGATGCACAACCCTAGTGCTCACCACGGTCCAGACAATAAGAGGGCAGACCCAACATGCAAGAGTTGAGTGAATACCTGTTAATTTTAATATCACATATTTTTGTTTGTTTGATTTTGATGGATTAGGGGTGAGGAACCCATCTAGTTCAACTTCGAAATCAGACTAAAATGACCCTAATCAGTTCACAGGGAGAACTGGATAGTTTCGTGGATGAAAATCAGGGAACTGACCTTAACCGATTCGATTTCCAAATTTATGCCGTGAATCTTCGGTTTCACATGAGAACCGGCCTACCCATGCATGGGTAACGTATGTTGAAGAAAAACACCATATTTTAGACATGGAGATATAAGTGGCGGCTGTGCGGTTCCAAGATACTAACATAAGCTAAGGAGGCCCATCTGAATAAGCCCACAGCCAGCAAATCCCATGTTTCATTTTGAGAACCTAAAATAGATAATAATGGTGTTTTTTCGAAATTGAATAATAAAATGCAATCTTTCAACCTATGAAACTTAAGTTTTCAATCAAAATATCTTAGATCACTCCGTTGTTGTTCTATCAAATTCCTCAAAAAAAAAATATGTCATGTCATGTGAAATATAAGGATAATGTCACAACAGATTATTGGTGTTTTCGAGAGAATCATGTCTCCCACCCACCCATTGAATTAATGCGGTACAATGCAATTTATTCCTCTTTTTTTTAATAATCCAAACACATTGACGCAATAATTCGATTACCAAGAGGTCCATGGAACACTTTATAGGCTCCATGAACTAGTTAAGTTCGGACTTTTGACCTATGATAGTGGCCCTTATCCAAAATAGTTCGCACATAACTTCTAGGATTTGATCAGGTGACCTCTGGTTCTTAAGCTTGACAAATACTCCAACCAAACCGCCTACCTAGAGGGGCTGACAAAATTGTTTATTTTATAGCTTTCCGTCCAAGAAATATTATTTGCCCAGTAATTTAATTCTTTATAAGTGCTACGGTGTACAAATAACGCGATTCTATAAAAGGAACCAAAAGAAAAGGTAAATACTTTTCCTATGCCGTGCCGGCTTGTTTCTTCTTAGGGTGTCTATTACGAAACTTTTGTGCCTACTATGAATTGTGTGATTTGAGTGATGATTACTTATCTCTAGGGGAGGGAAAAACTCCTCCTCCTCCTCATCATCATCCACAATCAGGATGTCTACTTTATGTTTTCTAAAGGGCTTCACTCACTTAAGTACCGATCGAACTAGTGACCCCTTTGACAAGATTCAAAGTCTTGACCACTAGGTAGCCACTCTTCATACTATTTACTTAGTTTACTTACTAAGATTATTAAAGTGCATCTTTCTTTTAATTCGTCATATCAAAGACAGGTTATCCATTATGTCTTTTTCACCCGAGTAAGAATTTGCTCTTTTTATCGCAACATAACATTTCAAATGGATTAGCTTTCCACCTCAAGGATCAAGTCATGCTTTACCTTGTTTATTGTCCTTTTATTGCCTAATTAAAAGGGTGAAAAGAGGCTGCCAGCGAAGCGAATCTATAGGGCGTCCCTACAAAAGCTTCGTACTTACTACAAAATGTGCAATTTGGATGATGGTTAACGACCTCTGCGGAGTAGCTCTAGGAAGGGCCATGCCGGCGTCCACGATTAAGATGTCTATTTTCTGTTACTAAAGGGGTTTACTCGCGTAATTGCTATTACAAGTGAGATTAAAGTAGTAACCCCTTGACAATATACTGGATTATTTAAGTCCATCTTTCTTTTATATTTTATTTTCTATTTATTAAAGGCAAATTCTCAGATATGCTGTTTTTCCTAATAAAAATTTGCTCCTTGTTCCCCGTCGTAAAATTTCAAAACTTTCTACCTCAAGGATAAATCTTTTTACGAGCTGGTCTACACTCCCACACATTATAAAAAAAAATGGGATAACTTTGGGAAAAGTACCAAAAAATCCTAAACCTATTACATTTGTACCAATTCAGTCCAAAAACTTTCAATTAGACCAATATAGTCCAAAACATTTTCACGGTGGTGCCAATTCAGTCCATCAGGTCAATTTAGGTCGAAAATCATTGATGTGAACACTGATCATTCTACGTGGTACGGCGACGCTGATGTTGACATTTTTTAATAATATTTTAATAACTATCATGGTAAGTGAGTAGCGCTAGTTAAGCTTATTGTGGAAGTTAATTATTTCAATAGCAGATGAAACTCACTTCGATGAGTACGAGTCATGCCCATCTCAAAGGTATACTTAAACTCTATTTATTTTGCGAAAAATAAATAATTTAAAATTAATCGCTTCTATCGCTGGAAATAATTAGTCAATAAGAAATGTTTTTATTATCGACAACACTTTACGTCTAAATATTTTCATGCGCGATGAAAATATTTTATGTTCGTTCAATTTTGTAAACGATACAAGCAATCATCTTTAAAAAGATGTTATCTGAATCATTTAATTTTTGCGAAATAGTCGTGCACTTATAATTCATTGTGCGATACACGCCATTTTAATAGTTAAATAATTATAATTTCCCGCTCAATGGATAAAGCCACATCGACAATTGATTTTTTTGCCTCGTGTTGCTATCCAAAAAATAATTTGTAGTCAACTAATAATTATCTGCCAAAGCGATCTCGCGGAAAGTCGCATGCCATACGTAACAAATCGTCCTAGTCAAAAAGGTCGTTCTGATAGCGCATCGCCTGTTCTTGTCCGGTTGCTGTGTGGGTACGTTTCCAACTGCCAAACGGTCAAACCCCATCAGCATGTGCTTGACTACAGGACCAATAATGGGTATTTTCTCCTCACGCAAATCCAATCAACGATAGAGAATTGAAATCGGTCGTCGAGTTCCCGTAATCTTTTCCATGAATTTGACATTAGTGTTATCGAATCGCGAGGATGGGATTGACCGGTCTTCCATTTATTTTGACAAAAACGAATAATTTAAGAAATATTTATTCTAATTATTGCTCGTATCGCTTAAAATAATTAATTAATAAAAATATTTTCATTATCGACAAAAATTTATATTTAAGCATTTTCGTGAACCATGAAAATATTTTCCGTTTTTTCATCTTTGTAAGTAATATAAGCGATTATTTTTAGAGTAATTTTTCTAAATTGTTTATTTTTCGCAGAACAAATGAAGAGAAAATTGTATATTTCCTCTCATGCAAATCACATCAATAATATAAAATTGAGATCCGTCGTAGAAATGCCATATCATTTTCTATGAATTTTTCTTTCACACTCAAAGTATAAACTTTTTGGTCACAATCTACTGATTGTAATCGACATATTTGGCAGTTGAAAAGACCACAGATTGATTTTCTTTATTTTTTATTTTTGGGGTTGTACGTTATTAACTAAATTATGCCAAATAAAGCACTTAGAGATATCATAGCACGACTGGGCATTGGATTTGGCAAAATAGAAAATGAAACTTTCTTCAAATTGTAGGAAGATAGTGACATAGCACATGTCCCTCACGAAAGTTCATTAATAATTGTTGAAGAATGCAAGCTGTGCTCGATATTTCTAACGCACATTATTAACATGCGCTTCGATGATAGAATGATATTCAACTTAATCCATATGAATAATTCAGATTTGAGGCACAACTTGCAGGAATTGATAGCATATCGACCTACCTTACCCCCATGCGGTTACATTGAGACTTTAGTCTAATTTTATCTGGACTTTGCTCGGTCCTCCATCGATCAAGAAAAAATCGATTTTCGAAGAGCAATGTTAATGTTTGATCTCTTTATAACTTTCACAATGATTCCATAAACACCAATCGTCTGAAATTCTAAGTATTCATTCTCGGTCAAAACAATGATCTTACTTCATCTTTTAACCCCCTCGAAATCAAGAAAGCAAGGAGGCAAATATTTGATCAAAGACTGTTCAACGAAAGGCACCTGCTCATGCGAGTCCATGTGTCGATACATCAGCGGATGACATTTCTCCAAATATATAGCTACCGGTAAAAACTACCAGTCTCTCTCTCTCTCTCTATGGATCAACAAAGAAAAGAACACTGACTCACTATATTGAAGCAAAGCAGTTCTAGGGTCTTCCCTGTTCCATGGAAATCCTTTCCTTTTCAGCCATTTCATTCAACCATTGTACAAGTCACGAAGTGATGTATAGACGGGAGTTCCTATGTTAACACATAATATAAAAGTTTGGATTTTCATAATCAACAGTCGCGCCGTGGGTTTTAACTCGGCATCGGAATCGAATGTCAAGTCTGATCTTTTCTGTACTTCGGCAAGTAGGCCGTATCCCGAGAGCACATTTGCGAGGATGAAAATAGAAGGTACTGGCCGGTGGCTCGCGCAATCAGTGGAGCACGTGGTTTAATTCGTTGCAGAGCAAAGAATCACAAAGTCATAAGACCATATATGGGGCCCGATGACTGCCTGGTACTGCAAAGGTTGAGGTGACAACATGGGAGCTGGCGACTGAAGCCCCAGTGAGAGAAGTCCCCAACTCTAGTAGTCTTGAAATGGCGAAATTGCTTATTGGGTTAGTTCCCATTCACCCGAAAGACGCAAGGATCCGGGCATTCCTTCTGAGAGAGAGAGAGAGAGAGAGAGAGAGAGAGAGAGAGAGAGTCGGTGAAATGGACGTGTCATGAAGACTGCTCAACTTCGAACGCAATTTTCTTGGGTTAATTTCCAAGGCTGCTCAACTTTGAACGCAACTTCATGATTCAGCACCCCCAAGCTATCGTTTTTCTAAGAAGAATTCCCAAATCGTCGAGGAACGTTCCCTATAAAAACCCCATTTTGTCTCCATGAGCTGTCCATGAAAATTTACTTCCTTTTCCGGTTGTTTCTTCGTTTGTTCTGGACAGAAACAGTACGTGCTCCAGCGAAAAAAGGATGAGGGAAAGAGAAGTCAAAGCATCTGCCTGCGTTTCCCTCGTCCTTCTCTGCTTGTTTGTGGATTGCCATGGCGTCGACAGAAGCCAATTCCCTCCATCGTTCTTGTTTGGAACCGCCACCTCTTCTTTTCAGGTAAAGCCTGCTCCTTTGTCGTCTTTTGTGGCATCGACGCCGGGAGCATCATCATACATCAGTGTCTTCTCCTTGCATATAGCTTGTACTGCTTTTTTTGGCTCGAAGAACAGATGGTTCTTGTTATGGTGTCTGTCCACACGTTAAGTAACAGAGATATCTGTTCTGGTTATGATGGCTAAACCCTCGCACTGCACGCAGGAAGAAATAAGCCGGACTTTTCCATTGTCCGAGTAGCGAAAAGAAGAATGTTAAGAAAAAGAAAAGTATGGTATAGGCACGTTCTGCAGGCGATTGGGACGCTGTTTGCCTTTACGCGTCGATACGAGTCTTACAGATTCTTGAACTACGACGGACTCGATCCGGCAAAATGAGTTCATGCCGTAATATGGGATTCGACCTTCATAAGCTTTATCGTATATAGAGATTCTCTATCCTCTTTTCATTATCCACGCTGTGCCAGTTTAGAGAATCTCAAGACTAATTCCATTTTGTCCATTTGTCTACGCATGTAAACTGTGATCTTTCTTTTGACCAAAAAGAAAAACTATAATCTTTTCCCTTTGGTTTTCTTTTAAGTGCAAATACTTGTTCAAATCTTTGACTGTTGACTTGGCTCATCTCATCTTTTCTCCACTCCCAGATGTTGTCGGATCTAATATTGGCTGGGAGTTGACCCCGTAGGATTCTGTTGCCCTCAGATGAGGAATTGTATGTGGTTTTGGTCTTAAACTACATTTCGTGGCAAAGACAGTCTATATCTTATTCATACATGATGAAGATTATATGCAAGGGCTGACCATAAAATAAAATAAAAAGATTATATGCAAGGTTTCTGCAATGTTGAGAAGGAGATATAATATGTTAGTGCCATATAAAACATTCAGTTTCTGATCATATTCCCTAGAGCATAGAAAATGTTTTCTGAATGCACGAATTATCCCAATGCTCTTGAGAGAGAGATATTATTAACAAGTTATATTGATAATTAACAATTACATTTTGTCCCGCTGTTCCAGATTGAAGGAGCCTACTTGACTGGAAATAAAAGTTTAAGCAATTGGGACGTATACACACACATCCCGGGTAGGTATTCATAGCAATAGAAGTTTGACATCGTTAATAATGCCGTTACTCGCAATTTACCTTAAGTAATGCTAGACATACAAAAATCGATCGTTCACAAATTGATCGATGTGTCGATTAGGCATTGAGACTTTTTCTGAGTATTTGTTGATTTATACGAAACGGTTGTTTAAATATCTAGCGCGATTTTCATAAAGTACTTTCTAATCTTTTAAGCATCGGGGATATTAATTACGAAAATGAAATTATTAGTATCTAGTAATTGTTCGATACACATACACCATAAAAAAGAACTATTGACTTTCTGAATTTTTAAATTATTTTTCGCTTTTTGTCGGAGTTAAAGCTGGTTGGTCCTCGCTGTCTGCCAGTCAAGTTCCATTGGCTTCTATCATTGAGTTAACATATTATATGCACGTTTTTATTAGGTGTCAATTAGAATTTGTGGTAGTCAAGGCAATCGTGAAGGAGAATGGTAGTTGAAGCATGCCATGTATTATTAAGAGTTTGATGATGGCGTTGGCATGTTAGGGGTTCACTTTCACGTGAATCCAGTGCATGATTACCTCGTGCCCATTGTATTAATTCCTTAATCATTAATTAAAGCGGATTAAGGAAGAAAAAACAACAACATTTCTTTTCTCGATTGGAAAAATGTAGTTCTGATTAGACCTTAAACCGCTTAGAAAAGACAGCTAGATTATGTACGATTACAAAGAAACCTCAGGATAACATACAATATATGTGTTGAGTTGAAATCGATGAGTCACTTTATTGACAATTTGAATGAGAGCGTGTTCTGTTACTCTTTTGTGAATCGATTTTAGTAAATCAGTCTTGGTGTATCTAGCATTAACATTACTTTCATCAATTGCTTCTTACCAACAAGCAAACATTTCTTTACTTAACAGGAAAGGTAGAAGATGGAAGCAATGCCGATGTAGCCGATGATCATTATCACCTATACATGGTAATGAATTTTCCTCTTTTCAAATAATGTATCTCAAAAAACCTTCGTTGGCTGCTCGATCGATGTGTTATCGAACTTCTCTAGTCGATATCCGGCCACCCTGGAAAAACAATATCCACATATCAAATGAAATGTGACTAATATGATTATCTGTTGGTTACAGTTGCTGTTATCATGATTGAAATCCTATCTAATCGTGATATCCTTCAATTTGATCCCCAACAATATCTGGTGTTGCAGGATGATGTGAAGGCGATGGAGGACCTCGGAGTGAATTCATACAGATTTTCCATATCTTGGTCTAGAGTCCTTCCACGTAAGATCTTTATGGAGCACTCTCGATCTTTTCCGCATAATTTCTTGGAAAATTGCTCTATATTACATGGTGATTTTAATATTATCTCGAGATTTTGTAACCAATGCATTTTGTGGACGTTAGATGGAAGATATGGTGAGACAAACGCAGTGGGTGTTGATTTCTATAACAAACTCATTGATGCCCTTTTGCTGAGAGGTATAGTTTGCAAAATCCCCTCGTGCTTTTATGCCGTCTGTGTACAAATTCCTGCAATTGACATTTCCCCCCTTATAACAAGGTATCGAGCCATTTGTTACCCTGAATCACTATGAATTTCCTCAAATACTCGAAGATCGCTACGGCTCTTGGCTAAGTTCCGAAATACAGTAAGCCTCTTACCACGCTATCTCCCGCGAGGACAATGTCGTAGTTTCTACATCATAGATGTCCGTATATGATGTAAATCTACATATTTACTTTTCTCGTGTACGTAATTTTGCTGTAGGCTAGATTTCGCGCACTTCGCAGAGGTCTGCTTCGAAGCATTTGGCGACAGAGTAAAGTATTGGACGACGATTAACGAGCCGAATATGGTTGTATACTATGCTTATTTCGAGGGTACATACCCTCCGGGCCATTGTTCGTATCCAGTAGGCAATTGCTCGGCCGGAGACTCGTTCATAGAACCTTATCTCGCTACTCATAATGTATTGTTATCTCACGCGGCTGCAGTTGAAATTTACAGAAATAAGTATCAGGTGTGCTTTCTTCGCAGTCGTTCTAACTGTTATGCGCTGAATGTTACACTTGAAGGCAACATACTGTTCAGGGAAAATCGTGATTTCCATTACCATGTTAACTATGTTAATAACAATGTTGATCTTGTGTGTTCCATGAGTTAGGCAAAACAGGGAGGTATGATAGGAATTGTAGTGTCTGCGCCATATTACGAGCCTCTCACCTACACTCCGGCCGACAGACTGGCGGCCGAACGGGCTTTAGCTTTCCAGATTGCATGGTATGTGAATCGAACCATGATTATACGAACTATAGCTAATGCACTGCTTTTCTATAGTTTTTCCTTTTTCTACTGATAATTTACTTCGAATAATTACCTCGATAATACAGGTTCCTCGACCCCATCATGTATGGAGATTACCCTCCTGAGATGCATGAGATAATTGGCTCAAGACTGCCTGTATTTTCAGCAGAAGAAAGGAAGAAGCTATCGAATAAGTTGGATTTTATTGGAATAAACCAATACACAGCTGCTTATACTAAGGACTGTATGTTCTCTCCTTGCGATTCCGCTTATTCTCTCGGCGAATCGATGGTTTATGTCACTGGAGAAAAAGACGGGACTCTTATCGGAGAAAGGGTAAGATGAATTAATACAGTAAAGAGTGAAATATATAGATATGTGATCTACCAAAACATTGCACTTCTGTTTCTGTTTTCTGCTTAAGAATTCGGCCTCTTGTCTCTTCGCTCAAACGATTAAGACTCAGAAATACTTCCGTAGTGATCAACCAGAATGGTTTCTCGTAAAGAAAGAAAAAAACGTTTGGTTTGCTCAAGCAGATTGAATTTCTCACATCCTTCTTCTAAACAGACTGCATTGTCCTATTTTTACGTTGTTCCAAGTGCGTTGGAGAAGACTGTGATGTACGTCAAAGACAGATACAACAACACCCCTATGTTCATCACGGAAAATGGTGGGTCGTGGACTTACAAATTCCATGAATTCGAGATTATCATGATAATTCATTCTCCAGTTTCCATGATTTTTTGTTCAATGCCCGTCATTGAACTCAATATCAGCTCATTTTCTCGCGTATGATGTGATGCATCCAGGTTATGCTCAATCAAATGCTCCCATCAACGATTCACTTAACGACACGAAAAGAGTCGAGTACTTTAAGGGCTATCTGTCGGCTCTAGTCAGCGCAATGAGGTAACATAATTTAGTGCATAATTCTTATCAAATTTGACATAATCTCGTCATAGATAAACCTGTTTTTAGCTTAATCTGTATCGTAGTTTTGCTATATTTAACTCGTCCTTATGTCTGTGCATCCAGAAAAGGAGCCGATGTGCGAGGCTACTTCATATGGTCTCTACTGGACAATTTCGAATGGCTCGACGGCTACACAATCCGTTTCGGGCTCTACTACGTCGACTTCAACACGCTGGAGAGGACGCCGAAGCAATCGGCCAAGTGGTACAAGAATTTCCTTGCGGAATCGAATTCGACGACGGAGTCGAAGCGATACAAGTATCGGCGCAACATGTTCATGCCTCTGTGAAGAGAAAGCACTCTTTAGCAGTTCTTTTTACACCTGATTCACTTCACTAACAAGTCGAAATGTCCAACACATACCAAAAATAAAATAAAATTCAAGGGTCCAAGATCATCCATCTTAGCTAGGAGAGGATGTAACAATTCTATTAATTTGTTGTCATCGTCGTCGTCGTCGTTGTAGCCATTATATGTTCAATTTTGTGTAGATGGGTAATCAGAATTTACTAATAGCTCTATTTATATTCCGATTCTTTGTATTATTCTACTGTTCCATTTTCAAAAATGTGAATTTTTTTGCATGGCGGTATATATAAATAGTATTGCTAAGGGTTAAAATTTGTTGGTAAAAGATTGACCAATGACTTTTTTCCAGGTAACTCTTTTTTTATCGTTTGCAAATTATCAATTTTTGTATTGACTTACCAATTTTATTTGCTTAATTTCCTAACACTTTGAATTCACAAATTATTATAAGAAATTACCAACCAAATTGAACTGATTTATTTTATTGTTTTCTTTTTCTAATTTACCAACTATTCTGTTGAACAACAAACTTTATATATCTATATTAGCAACCCCTTACATTTACCGACTCTTTTTAAAGATTATCAGCCTAAAGTAACGAGACTTACCAACTTTTATATCATTAAATTACCACTTACCAACTTTTATTTGAGTTGCTTGCTGGCATTTATTCGATTTTTTCCAATTTTCCAATTAATCTAATAGCTTACAAACTCTTACGATGTGGAGTGATGAACAATATTTCCCATGTATGTCTAACCTTGCAAAATTTCTAAATGCAATTGCCTCCGCAATTTGGGGGCTTGTTTTTTGCAGGAGGAATTAAGTATAACAACAAGAGTTCAGTCCCTAATTTTTGGGCGTTTGCTAACTCAAAATCAACCGAAATTGGATACTAAAACTGGAAATGAAAAAGCTTTTGCTTTGTGTCTCCCTAAGTATATGCTATAAAAAAAATATGATTGCTAGTGAGAGAAAATTAAACACTATGAAATTTATCTCAAGTTACATTAGAAAAATTGTATTCACCAACCCTCTATCATCTCCCAATTGTCAAACTTACTTACATATGCTTAAACTCTTGGAGAGAGTATAAAAAAATACTTTTGGAGACAATTCTTGCCAGTTTGTTTTTTCCAGAAAAATATTGAGATATAATTTAAGAACGGGAAAATTATCAAAAAAGTCATAAACATATTGCATTAGCATCAATTCAGTTCTAAACCGCTAAATTTGGCCAATTTAGTTATAAATATTTTGATGATTTTCTAATTTACCATTTCCAGTCAATTTTGGTTGAAAATCATTGATGTGGACATTGGTAGTGTCACATAGAATGGTTAACACTAATGTGGCTAATTTTTTTTTCTACGAAGCTTGGCAAGGGTCGGTCGGCAGCCTTCATCGGGCTTAGAATAAAAAAAAGGAAAAGAAAGAAAGAAAAATAAAAAGAAAAAAGAAAAGAAAAATGAGAAGAAAAAAAAATTTCACGTCAACGTCAGCTGTGCCACATACGACGGCCAACGTCCACATTAACAATTTTTTTATCAAAATTGGCCGAAAAGACTAAATTGGCAAATCCTCAAAAGATTTAGATTTAAATCGGACATATTAAAAGGTTTAGAATTGGCACTAGCGCAATATGTTTAAGACTTTTTTGGGTTGACACACGTTATTTTAATGTGTATGCTAAGCAATTCTAAAGTAAAACAATGGCATGAACTTAGGTAAATTGAAGAAAAACATATGGAAGCCAAAGTTTATAGTGGGGAAAAAGAAATGCTATGTACTAAGGGTGCGTTTGTTTCGCGAAAAATGAGTGATTTAAAAACTATTTTTCGAAAAATAATCATTTGTATCGCTTATAAAAATAAATGAATGTAAATTTTTTTTATCACCCATGAAAATAGTAAAATATAGATTATTATTGATGATGAAAACATTTTCGGTTGACTAATTTTCTAAACGATATAAGTAATTATTTTTTGAAAAAGTTTTTCAAATTACTTATTTTCCGTGAAACAAATACACCATAACAAACTGTATTATATCAGTAAAACCACACGTGATACACAAAATTATTGACGAATTCAACAAAGTCATCTATCTGAAAATCTACAAAAGTATGTAACTTTGGACTCTTGATGTTATCAAACGAAAATATTATGATATAGTAAGGCTGCGTTTGGTTCAGCATTTTTGGGAAGGGGCTAGCATTTTTGGGAAGGGGTCGAAAGCCCCTTCCCAAAAATGCTGAACCAAACGGTTAGCATTGAGCATTGAAAATGCTCAAAACTAGCATTTTCAATGCTGAAAGCCCAATGCTAGCCAAACCAGCTTTGGGCTTTCAGCCTTGAACCAAATGACAAAATCATTTTTATACTTTCCAAATTACCCTCACTCAAACTTCAATATTCCGGCTTTGCCCTCTCGATACTGTTCATCTTCTTCACCAAAGGGACTCCGGCGAGGTCGCCCGACCCAGGCGACGACCGCCCGGGGTCAGGCGACCTCCCAGGCGCGGCCGCCTGGGTACCGCGACCTCAAGCAACGGCCATCTAGGTCGCGCGACCCAGGCGGCCGTCGCCTGAGGTCGCGGGACCCAGGCAGCCGCGCCTGGGTGGTTGCCTGACCCCGGGCGGCCGTCGCCTGGGTCGCAACCCAGGTCGACGGCCGCCTGGGGTCGCGCGACCTCAAGCAACTGTCGCCTGAGGTCACGCAACCTCAGGCCTCGTCGCCCGAGGTCGGCGTCCCTCGCCGGGGGTCGCTCGGCGACGGGTGACGGCCGCCGACGGCCGTAGCCCTTAGCCAGAGCCGTAGCCCTTCGCCGGAGCCGGCAAAGGGTACTTTTGCCTTTTTTTTTAAAAAAACCCCCTCAAGCCCATTTGTAAAAAAAATTAAACAAACATTACTTGTGTCAAAGTAGCTTTGTAAATGAGTTTTTACCAAACGCCATTTGCATTTTCCCTAAATGGGCTTTCATCTAAAGATATTTGCATTCCCAAAGTGACATTCCAAATGCTGAATCAAACGCACCCTAAGCCTTTGAGCTCAAACCCCACGTTTTCAAAGTTCAAAACTCAAAGCAGCTACCCAACTGCTTTTGCTTAGAATTAAAGTTGCTTTGCAAAATTCTTCCAAACCCACATGTATTGACTAGGAATGAATTGGAAAACGGTGTGAAACCGACTGTTGTTGTCATTAAGCATGCTTGCTTGAGACTCTTCACCCTTCCCAATGTCAAAAAGATGTTTATCCCACCACCACCTGCTTTCCCACAGACATAAAGTTGAAATAATGCTTTCAATCACAACCCTCTTATCTAAGAAAAGGGCAAAGAGGAATAAAAAAGAGAAAATTACAAAATATATATTTGTTAATTATGAATCTTCTCCAGTTACATAGCTTCACCTATAAAGATGCTTATTTTATTTACCAATTATAATAAAGGAAAAAAATAAAGAAAAGAAAAGAAATGCTTGCTTTATTCGGTGATGGCGATTGATCTTGGACAGAGTTTTAAATTCACATCAGGAAAAGTGAATACTTGTACCTCGGCGATGTCTTCCCTCTTTTTCAGAAGGGGACAATGGACAACAAAGGTGTCATTATTGCAATTAGTCTCTAATTGAATGCATAATTGACAAGATAACTTTGGAGAATTAATGTTTAAATAGTCTTAAGGGCGTGTTTCTTTTTCTGTTTAATCAGAAGCAAAGGGTAATTTTTTACTTTATTGCTAGGTCAAGATGCGTGCTTTGTAAAATTTACATTAAGTAAAAAGTAAAACATAAAATCAATTTAGACATACCCTAAACATTTTGAATTTGTTGGACGCTAAAGATTGATGTGCAGCATGCTACATATACTGAATCGCAACATTAGGAGTTAGGCCATGTTTTTCTTCGACCTAATGTTCCTCCTCCTTCTCTAGCCAAAAATATGCAAAAGTGAACTCTAATCAAACGTGTCATACTCTCCCCCACTCATCGCCAAAACTTTCTTCACCCTGTCACCACCACCACTTTCAATCTCTCTCGACTACAGAATCAAGATCCTTGCAATCAGTGATGGCGGCGGTGGCGAGGAGGAGGTTACCAAGTAGGTGGAGGCATCAACGAAGGGAACAATGGTGGGGCGATGGGGGCAATGACCTAGAGCATGAGAGGGAAGACAGATATATCCAGACGAGAGAGGAAATTGATAGATGATTTTAGGATTTTTTTAAGATATCTAATTTTTAAGATAAAGTTATATAGGGAAATGTATCAAAAAAGTCATAAATTTATTGTATTGATATCAATGTAGTCCTAAGCATTCCAATCGAAAAAATTTAGTTCCCAACATTTTGTATTTATGCCAATTGAGTCTATTCAGTCAATTTTAACTGGAAATCACCAATGCGCTAACGTAAACATTTTTAATTAATATTCTAACAATTTTTTGAATTTTTTTAAATAATTCTTATGGTTTTTTTTCCTTATCTTCTCTTTACTTTTTGGGAGGCTAAGGCTGCCAAGGGTCGCCAACGACCATCGCCCGCACTAGGCATGGGCATTGCGGCCATTGCCAGCTCTAGACATCACAGCCTCTCCCAAATCAAGCGAGGGCGTCACGACCCCTGCTAGCTTTGGGCAAGGGGCTCACGGGCCCTCATTGTGGTCGCCACCCCCTCACCCACGCTAGCCATTAGCTCCCCCCAAAAAAAGAAAAGAAAAGAAAATAGAAAAAAATATTAAGAAATTTAAAATATCATAAAAATAGTAACAAAATGTTCATGTTAGTGCTAGTCATGCCACGTAGGATGGCTTACGCCAAATCAGCAAACTCAAGCTAAAATTGATCGGACGGGCTCAATTAACACAAATGCAAAAGGTTTAGAACTAAATTGGTTCAATTGAAAAATTGAGGACTAAATTAGCAGCAACGTAATAAGTTTATGACTTTTTTGATATTTTCAAGAAGTTATATGTGAGTAACGCTATCATTTGCAATAACCAATAAAAAAATCGGGTTGGAAGAATTTTCCTTATTTTTCAAAACAATCAACTATATGACGAGGAAAACTTTGATAATGTTAGCTTCATTAAAAATCTATTATATAAGCTTATTAAATGATGTGACAAATTCTAACATGAGTGTTGTAAGTAAGTAGTAATACATCCAAATCCAATGTCAACTCGGTTCAATTTTAGTACAATGTTAAACAGACAAAAGTAGTTTCTTTTTTCTTTTTTTTTCTTTTTTGGTTTTTCAAGTAAGCATGTGCTCAAGATGACATCAAAGGAGAAATCCCTATTTTCTTATAATCTCTTCTCTATCTTTTGGCTATCCCGTTAAGCAAATAATCAACCATGGTGGGGACCGATGCCTCAGATCATGGGGACACAAAACCTGGATCTCTACAAGCAAATGAGGCAGTGATTGAGGATATATTGCATGCCTAGTAAATCTTTATTTTAAATTCAATGTCTGTCAATCACAAGCCAAAACAAAGTGTTATTTTCCAAAAGGCCCTTCGAGTCAAACAAGAGAGATTTCTTTCCATAAGCTGCCATGAAAGAAAAGGCCAACCGATTCTGTCCTCCTCACATTCATCCATCACCTTTTTTTAATCAGTCTTTTCAGATTCTGTTTACATGATCCCTGTGAAATTTAATAAAGGTGAATGCTTCTTTTTCTGGTCTCTGCTGTAAAAAGAAATTAAAGGCAGTTCTTTTGGGTCATGAATCATGATACCTGCAAGGCTTTATTTGGTAGATCCTTAACTTCTCTTTAACACATGAAAATACTTCATACTTTTGAGGAATTGTGACTATGTATGCTAAACTTATGTTATACATGAAAAGAAGAAGGATTTTGTTCGATTCAAACAACTCGATCTATTTTCTCGAGACTATGACATGACACCTATGTTCATGGAACATGTCTAAATCTTCAATATTAGATATAACTAAATCGACCACTATAAATTGAGAGTATCTTAATAAAACAAAACGCCATGCAAAAGGAACTATAAATGCCTACTTGCATTTTTGCTCAAGGCAATGGTTAATTTTATTTCATTTTGGATAAGCTTTCTAGCAAATGATGTGGTGTCACATGTTGTTAGGAGTTGCTTGTGCAGGCTAATTACATTGACATCACAATTAAAAGGAACAATAAATACCACTTCATTTATTATCCTGTTAGATCCAACAAGAGGTGTCAAAATAATTTCATAAGTACAAGAGAGGTCGTTTTCATTTGGCGATAATATACAGTTGCTGTCCCATCCAGTTTTCTACTGTAAACACAATACATGTTATCTATCTGTTCTATAAAAAGAAAAAGGGGTTATGAAGAACCCCTTTATATTTCACTAGTAAAGTACAAATACATACATTTTAGGAGTACAACATAATCTATAAACTAGCACAAAGAACACTAGCAATAGTTTAAAATCCTCTACTGATTCCACAACTTTGTATAGGGATCGACTCCACCTTATTCATTATCTTGATTGAAATTAAATTTGAAAAGGGTGAAATGCACTTTGCAAGCAAAAGATCTAGAAAGTTTTTACATATTCTATTTTATTTTTCTTAAGGCTCATTCTTTTCTACCCTACCTTTGGCAAAAATCTCTCCCTATTATTTTCTAATAACTACTTCATTATGAGGGAGACAAGAATATTGATAAATTTGGAGAGAGAAAAAAAGTCACTTCATTGTCTGCTGCTAGCCTCCTCTATATACATTATCTCCTAGAAGTCCCCAAAAGAATTTGGACTTGACCAGTTTTGCTCTCTTCATAGGCTAACACATCCTGGTCTCGTCCGCTTTTCTTGGTCCATCAACTAGTAATATTACTGGTTCATGGACATTGATACTCTCGAGGGCTTCTTGGGGTTGGTTCATAGGTTTCTTATCATTCATGGCTGAATGGAATTCAGGACGATCATCACCACAAGCATTGCTTCTGTTTCTTGGGCTTCTCTTGATCCTTCCAACCTTGGCTTGCCCAGCAGATTTACCCGAAATACCCTTACCGTCATTTTGGTCACACAGACAACTCCTCTCTTCTGCTTCTTCTCTCGAAACCATGGAATTGCATCGAAAACTTGCAGAAGCTTCTGTCACTACTGCTTCAACAACAACAACTGCCACTCCAACGAGCCACATGCCGAGTAGGGAATTTGAAGCTGCGGCTCACGAAGTCCCAAGCGGTCCCAATCCGGAATCTAATAAGTAAGTGATGAATGACAATGAGATTATTATCAGATTTTCCGTTGTGGAAACAAGACGACTACTTATATTCATCATACTCAGATGTCTCTTCCAAGGTTTTCTCCTCCAATTTTCTACTGTGCATATATGTTGAAGGCTAGAGCCAAATCAGAAAAAGCTACTCCTGTTTAAGGTTGTCCTTATCCGTTCTTAATAACTTATGGGTGTGGATATTTATGGTACTATGGTATATGGAGATGATTGTGGATGATGAATGGTTTGGCACAGAATGTGTGATTCTCTTTTCTTGTTCTTTGCCTCTTTGTTTTTTAACCTTCTCAATTTTTGAACCCATGGCCATGGAAATACAAGTAGTAAAGGAAGACAGGGAGCGTCTGCTGAACGATGAAAACGATGTCAGATTCTGTCACACGTGATGCAGAGTTCCATGTGAAGACGCTAAAAGTCATGGCAATGATTCAGTAATCATAAGACCCCCTGTACGATTGTTTATACACGTAGGTCTGAATGAATGTCATGTATATTTTAAAGATATTTTTAAAGCAGAACAAATCAAATATCTGGAAATATTTTTGTTTTGGTTTAAAATGTAAGCATTATATAGTAGATGAAGTACAACAACTTAGGAACATCCCCCAACATTACAAATAGAGCTAATAATTCAAAAGGACAGAGGTTGGAAGTCTCCGCAGAGTAGCCGATACAACATTTGTATGGAAATATCTAATTTTTTGGTAGAATAACGCTCTACCTCTTACATTTTTACACACCTTGGCTTAAATAATATAGATGCTAGTTGACTTGTTTTGAAACAGTCTATGGTTGGTGTTCCATGCAAATGCCATATATGGTTGCTAGGAAAAATATCTTAAGAAATTTTGCTGCCAAATCTTTGCCCTTTGTTGCCCTAATCATCTATTAAAGTTCCTCATTCCGTTCTCCTATAGAACGCCTAATCCCATGTTGCGCAAGGATACTGCGCCAAATGTTGCTTGTCCATTCACACTGGAAGAATAAATGTGCTCTGTCATCTATATCGGCCTTGCAAAAGATAAGGATCGAATATCCGAAAATATTACTAACTACTAAGGCTCCGTTCATTTCGTGGAAAATATTTTCCGGGAAAACATTTTTCATAATTTTCGGTGTTGAGGGGGCAGAAAATAAGCAGTCAAAGAAAATATTTTTCGATCAATAGAAAATATCCTTCTAAAATTGGGGAAAATGATTTCCTTTCCTAAAAGGAGGGAAAACATTTTCTAATCTCCCCTCTTTCTCACACGTCCTCTCTTTACTTCAGAGTTGCTCCGTTTCCCCATCACTCTCAAGCAACCTAGGGTTTTCATCTCGAGAGCCGCTCCTCCTCTGCTGCTGCCTTGCGCTTCATCTGCTTCTCCTCTGCTACCACCTCGCAGGTCCTCTCGTCCCTCGTCTCGTCCCACAGAGAAGTAATTCCCCATATCTGGCAATCTCGCGTGTTGATGGCAAGCGAGGCCAAGCCTTGCCTCGTCGGATCTGGCGAGGCGAGGCTAGGCTAGGCTAGGCTCGGCCTCGGCCAAGGCCACCTTGCTCGCCTGAGGCTGGCCAACTCAAGCGAGGCCAAGCCTAGCCTCACCTCGCCAGATCCGGCGATGCTCAACGTCGCTTGAGACCAATGAGGCGAGGCCGAGCGTTGCCATAATTTGGCGAGGTAAGGCTTGGCCTTGCCCGAGGCCAGTTGCCGGCCACAACGAGTCTCGTCGTCCTTGGGCAAGCGAGGCCAAGCCTTGCTCTTGGCCAATCACTGTGGCCGGCGACCAACAGAGGAAGAAAGAAGGGAAAAAAAAAAAGAAAAGAAATATTAAAAAAATAAAAATATTAAAAGTAGTGCATGGAGGAAAATATTTTCTATACCGAACGGTAAAAAATATTTTTTTGTTCATTTTTAGGTCTCAGACGAACACCGAAAAATATTTTTATTTTCCTAGAAAATGGCTTCATGGATAACATTTTCCAGAATCGTCACATTTTCCGCGAAACGAACGGAGCCTAAATTACAAATTTTTTTTTGGAGTCCTTCCCCTCATTCTTGTATTACATGGATTTGTACTTGATCTTCTTCTGGAAGATAAAGAAGTAAATTAGGTTTTGAGACCGATGGAATAGTATATTACAAAGTTGTTCTTCTAATCTGATAGCTCATAATTTAGGCATTCATCAGGTGAAGAGGGGTTTCAAAGTTTTCCAATATTTACCTTTTTCTCTGAAGTTGCAGCATCTTTCTCGGCAAAATGATTTTATTAATATAATTTTCCGGAGAAATTACAGTTCAGAATTTGCAAGGTATTTAATGGGCCTAAGCAAAAAATTTTGGTTGGAATGCGTTAGTACAGATTGGTGACCTAGATAGATTTATAGTAAGTGTGCACGGCCGCATGGGTCCGTGGATGCAAGACGGGAGATCAATACATAACTATAAAAATTAACTTATTTATCGATAAAAAGATTTATTCATGTAATGAGACGTTCTATTAAAAAGTACAAGTCATTTAATAAAAAAAATAAGATGCATTATTAGATTTTTAAATTTACTTCAATTTTATATAAGAAGTACATGTGATGAGGAATCTGGTTTATTCGCTATCGCTATCACAAATGTGATGAAGCTTTTAGTAAGGACTGAGGTGCACAGCGAAACTTTTGAAGCCAAAGCCCCCGATAATGTTACTAATTTCATCGGCTCTAATGATTATCATGAGTATTTCTTAACTTTTTTTGTACGAAAAAAATAATTACATAAGTATCAAATAAGTTCTTTTTCAATAAAATATATCTTTTGAGTCCTTGTACTCTATTTTAAATTAGTTTACTTTCAGCATAATACATTCATTGGTTAAATTCAGTATACATTCAATAGCTTCTTTCTTGCCCATCTTTTAATATAAATTGAAATTTAACGGTACTTGTAAATCAACTTATTCTGTTTAATTCTTAGTTAAATAAAATTCTTTTTGGCCAGAAAATATATACTTTCCTGAATTGAATTGTACTTATATTTAAATTCGGGGAACTAAAAAAAGAATAATGTTAAAAGAACCTTATGTTCTCTCAAATTTGCAATTTTTTGAATTCATTGTAAATATGTGTTAATCGGATTCGAGAAATAGTTAATATGGCTACATAGGATATAAATAACTTATGGTTAGATTAAGAAATATTCTTTAGTGTCTTTTTTTATTAATTTTGTAGACTCTTTAAATTGACCAAATCTATTCACTCAGTAATATAATTCGTACATGAAATTACAAAAAAGATTCAATTAATTATAGCATGGCTATGAAGAAATTTTTTTTATGCGTGCAGCCTTATAGACCATGGATTCAAGAGAGTGGATAGTTTATAATCGTTAAATAAAGGTTGAATAAGACCACTTGTTAAAATTTCATTTACACTAGCGGTGTATGCTGTATTTTTTTAATAAGATTCTTTGCAACTTGTGTCAATTTTTTCCTTTTTAATAACATACTTAATCAATTTTTATAACTAATTCTATTGTGATCTTTAAATTGGTGAACTTTAAAATTAAATTATCTTCGTGTTATAAAACAAGCTATACGTCATACTATTGATAACTTATATATACTATTCATGTAATAAAGTATATATTTTTATTTTGTGTTAGTTTCAAATCAAATGGACAACTATACTATAATATTTACGGTCATAATTACCTTCTAACATTTATATTGTTGACGTAATTAGATATAACACTCATTGATTTTTACTTCGAATTGGATAAATAATTCCTCTATTATAGTTACATTCCAACGAACTTATATTATTTCTATGCGTAATTGATTTCAGGGTGGGTGCTTCCCACTGTGAGACTAGGAATCAGGAACCGTCCAGTAAAGACCGATTCCGAAAAATTGGAACCGAGAACCGCCTATTAGTTTTATGGACCCATCCGGGGAACTGAATTGCCGATCCGATCCGATTCCCGGGTGGGTCCATGAAAGCGGTCCCACCAAGTTTCATGTGATAGGTGGCTTGTTTTCCAGCAAACCATGAACCGTCCCACCAAGCTTCCTCTTTTTCGAGCAAAAAAGAATGCCCTGTTCTTTAATTGCCCTGTTGTTTGTAAAAAAAAACTTCCCTATTCTTTAATTGCTCTGCCTTCAGACCAAATCCAAGTACATGGAACAAAATCATCCAGCACAATGAGTAGATTGAAGACACTAAAAAGGGGCAAATGGTAGCAATTAGGGTTTTCTTGGAAAAATGATACTAGAAATGTTAAAAGTTATGTGTGGCACTCACTTTAGTACCAAAATTTTTTTTTCGGATCACTTAAATGTTACTATTTAAAAAAAAACGATCACTTAAGTATCAACTCCGATTTGGATAGCTAGAAATCTGACGTGGCCACATTTTATTAATTTCTCATTCCTACGTGGCTCGTCGGTATGTCTAGTTAGCATATAACCCCTAAACGATGTCGTCTAGAAATTGTAAATAGTGATGGTTTGAGTGCCAAATTTTTTTTAAAGTGATGACTTCAGCGCCAATCGTTTTTAAAAAATAATCACTTCAATGCTAGTCGGATTTTGCGACGTCGTTTTGAACGTCCACGTGGATTGGATTTTTTAAAAAATAAGCCAAGTCATATTCAACAATTAATTATAAGGGCCACGTAATCAATTTGGCTGGAATTGACACTTAAGTTATTGTTTTTTCTCTGATTTGACACTTAAGTGATCGGAAAAAAACTTTCGGCAGTAAGTGAGCGCCGTACACAACATTTCGCACTTCTAGTGTCATTTTCCTGTTTCCAACTTATAGAAAATGGAGGGGACCGAAAGCGAGAGAAGAAGGCGAGGTTGTGAGTCGTGTCTGCAAGGAATAGCTAGATGCACGGTTGTGAGTCAATGGAAGTCGAGAGTCAAGAGACTGAGGGAGTTGCTTAAGAGAGTTGAGACGAGAGAGACCGAGATGAGACAAGACAACTGACGAGCGAGATTAGGGATTTAGGGTTTTGATTTTTTTAAAAAAATTATATATTATACGTCCGATTTGAGTGGGTAGGTGGGTGGTTCCACACTTGGAACTAGAAACCAGATTGGTACCCACTGGTTCTATTGGGAACCATTAGTTTTGAGCCGGTTAGGTTCGGGCGATTCCCGATTTCTTTGCATAGCCCTAATTATTTGAATATATGCTTTAGCTTTATAAAGTTTTCTAATATTTGGAATCAATTAACAAGAGAAAAAGGTAGGAATAAAAACTAATATGTGCTCACATGGAAAATTTATTAAGGTCGTCAAATGAGTGGGTCGAGTCAGGTCCAAATGGTCTGACTCATTTTATGTGCTCACATGGTGATTTAGTGATACATACCCGACTCGACCTGACTTGTACCCAACACATACCCATACCCGACCCAACCATCGGTTCCATTGGGAACCATTGGTTTTGAGCCAATCAGGTCCGGGCGGTTCCCGATTTCTTTGCACAACTCTAATTATTTGAATATATGCTTTAGCTTTATAAAATTTTTTAATATTTGGAATCAATTAACAAGAGAAAAAGGTGGGAATAAAAACTAATATGTGCTCACATGGCAAATTTATTACGGTCGTCAAATGAGTGGGTCGGGTTAGGTCAAAATGGTCCGACCCATTTTATTTGCTCACATGGCGATTTAGTGACCCATACCAGACTCGATTTAACTCGTACATAACCTATACCCAACCTGATCTACATTACTAATACACATAGATATTTGAAAACATGAACTTTTATGCTATGTGTATAGTGTAAAAGTTTTTTACTAGTTTTATAAGGGTCCAAACAAGATTTTTGACTTGTTCGTGACTTTTTCTTTATTGCAAATTTTTGAGTTTCACAATGAAGTGTATGACATCTCTTAAAATCAAAAAGTCAATATTTATTGATACGTAAAATCATATGCTGATTTTTACTAGTTTTATAAGGTTCCAAATAAGATTTTTTGCTTGTTTGTAACTTTTCTTTATCGCAAATTTTTCAATATTCACAATGGAATATCTGACATCTCTTAAGATTAATAAGTCAATAGATCTTAACATGTAAAATCATATACTAACTTTCACGATTTTCTTAAAGCTTGAAAGATCATAATTTTTCTACTATTTTTCAATTTTGAAAAAAAAAAAAGAGGATCATAGGTAGAAGATAAAATTAGAAAATATGTTGCCTCGCCTGAAAACCCTCAACTTGAACTTTTTTTTTTTTTTTGGTCGAAAATCGAAATGATTCATTCATTAACCAAAAGAGGATGACATAGGTAATGGGTTTCCGAACATAAAAGATCACATAACGGTAAAGGTGGTACGACAAGCCAGTCATGCGGTAGGAGTTTTTTGCGGTGAGACTTTGCTAACCAGTCCGCCACTCGGTTGGATTCGCGTGGGCTATAGGTTAGTTGGACATACTGGGCCCGTGCAAGCAGCTCTTTGCATTCGTCGAGGATGGCCTGCAATTCCCATGGGCCGGCAATGTGGCCCACAACATAGTGCACGAGTGATAAGCTGTCCGTGCATAACTCCACGTGCAGATCAGAAGTCTTCCCCTGTTCGTGTTGTCTTCGCCGAAGCTCAGTTCGATCTTGCAAGTACAGTAGAGCAGTTCGCAGTGCTAGGGTTTCGATCTCCAGTGCCGAAGAAGCCACCGCACGTTCGGCGAAGCCTCCAACGATCCTCCCCAGTGAGTCGCGGCAAACTCCAGCAACCGATCCTTCCCTTTCTCCTTCGACGAGCGAACCATTGATATTCAGTTTCACGCTGCCGCTCTCTGGGGGGATCCACGAGTTGGGTGAGTTCTTCAGTCGGTCCTGTTGTCGATTGTTCGCTCGGGGGTTCCATCGCTTAAAATTTTTGTCTGTGGTGCATGCTTCGTCGACTATTGAGCTCGGATCTGGACGGCGATTTTGGAAGACGACGCTGTTTCGGGCGAGCCATATTTTCCACAAGACCCCAGAGACCAACTCAGATGAAGGCAGGTGAGTGTTCTGGTTGAAGGTGTCCAACAGCCACTTTTCAATTCTCGTAATTTCGTAACTAGATATATGGATGTTGAGTCGGACGTCTGACCATATTGTTTTGGTCCAGTCGCACAGCAGAAAGAGGTGTTCCGTAGACTCAGGGGCTTGCTTACAGACTGGGCAGAGAGGATCAGGCACAATCTTTCGCTTGCACAGGTTCTCTCGTGTTGGTAAGGTATTCTGGCACACACTCTAAGTGAAAAATTTAATTTTTGGCTGAGTGCTGAGGTTCCAGATTTTTTTCCATAGGGATTGGGGGGTGTTGTATGATGATGAAGCCTGGTTGGGAGGTATTTGGATAACTCTTGGGTGCATTTCTGTATAGGCTGCTTTGACAGTGTATTTGCCTGTTTTGTTCCCTGTCCACACTAGAGCGTCTTCTTTCGGGATAGTACTCAGTGGTATAGCAGTAATCTCCTCCACTAATTGCTCGTTAAAGAGGGAGTTCAGTTTCTCCTCATCCCAGCATTGCTTGTTCTGTACAAATAGCTCCTCCACTCTTTGAGGATCCCTTAGATTAGCAGGCCCACTTAATAAGCCCTGAGATAGCCATTTATCTTCACGTATTCTGATTGATTTTCCATTGCCCACCGCCCACCTAATAGATGGTTGGATGGTGTCTCTCCCCATTAGTAGGCTTTGCCATCCCCAGGAGGGTCTAAGCCCTTTGTCGGCAGTCCAGAAATTACCATTAGGGAAGTAGAGTCCTTTGATGAGTTGACTCCATAAGGCTGAGGGGGATTGAATTAATCTCCATGCCTGCTTACCCAGCATGGCTTTGTTGAAAGTTATGAGATCCTTGAATCCAAGGCCTCCCTCTGTTTTCTTTAGCTTGAGTACCTCCCACTTCTTCCAATGAATGCCCTTGTGTGATCCATGCTGTTTCCACCAAAATGACGCTATTCTTTTCTCAATCGCTGTGCATATCGATATGGGAATCTTGAATATTGACATCGCATACTGAGGTATAGCTTGCACAACAGCTTTGATGAGAATTTCCTTTCCCGCCCTTGAAATAAGATTTTCCTTCCAACCTTCTAGTTTCATGTTGACCCGAGCGAGTAGCCAAGAGAACATCTGTTTCTTTGATGACCCCCAATCTGAAGGAATGCCAAGGTACTTCCCTGTTCTGTCTATTACAGGAACTCTCAATTCCATAGCCATGTTTTCCTTCAAGCTAGGTGGGCAGCCATTACTAAAATAAATTCCTGATTTGTTCAAGTTTATGGCTTGACCTGTGGCAAAGCAATATTGGTGCAGCACCCCTGCTAGATTCTGGCATTCAGTTATTTTCCCGTCTAGGAAAAAGATGGCATCATCCGCAAAGAGCAAATGAGAGAGTGTCGGGCAGAAGTTATTCAGTTTTATCCCTTTTATGCTGCCATCATCTATGGCTTTGTGCAGACCTCAACTTGAACTTGAAAACAAGTGAAGTGGGACTACAAGTGGGTTGGGCTTTAGGCCCATTAAAAACCCACATTTAATTTGATTTTATTACTCAAATTCATATCAACCCATTTAACAAAATTTAACTAACTCATATATGACCCAACTCACCGTATTATTCATATATATAGGCCAATGAATGGGTTTCAACCCATTTTGATACCTTTTGGAATTTATGCAATGCCTATGTCAATTGGCAATCACACGTGCGAAGAGAATTGTCACACGACGAGCACGGAGACCAACAGTTTCTCAGTTCCGTCCCTAATGATCTTCGATAGATAATAATGATACATAGGTAGATATCTGATTGATAGAAGAGAAGAGGATATCTACTTTTCGATGTGAGTTTGGTTACTCAGTTCAGAGTCTGCAGACCGGAGTGACTGCACATAGAACCTGTTGACATAAGTCATCAACTGTTGGGTATACATACATTGAAACATGCACTTGTCCATATGTTTGTTGTATAAGATCTCACCTAAAACACGAGATTTAGACTTCATCATACACAGCAGTATAGCACCTCATCTGCTGTCAATTTGATTGATTGCTTTCATTAGTCGAAACGCATTCGCGGGCTTTGGCATGTGGTAATCCATCCCGGCCTCGAATATCTTCTCCACTTCAGAGCCCGAGGAATGAGCCGTCAATGCTATGATTGGCGTACGGACGCCATAATACTTTTCCTCCTCTCTAATCTGTCTTGCTGCTTCATAACCATCCATTATCGGCATCTAGATAGAAACAAAAACAACCAGAACAACAAAAACAAAAGTTCATATTCAGCTTTACATTAACATCAAGATCTCAAGTCAACAGTGAAAATTCGTGATCCGATAATCGTAGTTTCCGATGGTTTGATCATGTTCGACTTAACTGTCGGTGTAAAAACTTTAGAAGAAATTCTAGGATCTTGTAGTAAATCCGAAAGGTTTTACCTGGCAGTCCATCAATATGTAATCATAAGGACGATCATCAGAAAGCCCCTCGCGAATTGATTCAACGGCTTCTTCCCCATTTTTGCAGAGATGGATGGTCGCGCCAAGAGTCAAAAGATTAGCTACGGCCAGCTTTCGCATTACATCACTGTCATCGGCGACCAGCACTTTCTTTCCACTCAAAGGCTTCTCTCTACTAGTGTCTCCAGTTTCTTGTGCTACAAGTTTAGTCACTTCTGCATGCTGATATGGTCTCTCCTCCGCCTGCCCACTCAACGTTCTTAGCCCAAAGCCCCCGAACTCCGGAAGAAGCCTTATCGCTTGGAACAGACGGGTCCCGTGAAAGGGCTTTGACATGACGATGTCACAGGGGTCTATCTTGCTGTCTCTAATGGCCCTCTGGCCGATATTCCTCATCGTCGGTTTATCCAACCAAACAACCTTATAACAATTGCTCGGCATAAATTGTCTAAATTCAGCCACGGCCTTACATAGCTCTCGAAATGACCCAGAGCTTGCGTCTATTATAAGTAGCGTGAAGCCTGCTTCATTTTTGCGACTATTACTTTGGTCGTACACAGGGAGGATACGGTCTGCTCCGTCCTGGGAACTTGGAGGCACATCTCTGGCTTTGCCAGGGGACTTGTCACTGGAAACGCTCCTTAAACTCAGGTCAGATTTTCCCGAGGAGCTATGTTGCGAGAGGACGATCTTTGTAAGCACCTTCTTGAGAATCATACGAAGATCCTGCCACTGGCTCGCTATGAGTACTTTTATGCCAAGTCTTTCCATGAAACTCCGACAAATTCTCCTCCGCTCTTCGCTCTGGATCAGTAACACAACACGAGAGTCTTCTGATTTGGGATTAAGGGCTTGTCGAGAGCTATGAAAGCTCAGGGCAGGACTAGGAGTGTGGACAGTTAACCCGAGACTACATGCCATGCTGTAACCTCTGGGCTCAAGGTCTCCGTCTGACGATTTCTTGGCGCCGGCTTCACATGGAGTGAGAAAAACATTGAACCTGAAGCATGTCCCTCTCTCGCCAATGTCCTTATGTGCTATCTCTATGTCTCCACCCATGAGGCGAACCTGGTACCAAGGGTTAGTCGGCAGAGAGGAGAGATTCCTCATTACTATTAAAGATGATAACGAGTTTCCTTTATCTAATCAAACCACTTGATCTTAAGCAGAGAGACTGAGTAAAGGAAGTTATTTTCAGAGAGCAACATCTGGGACGGTAAAAGCAACTGATACAGAAAAGGACATACCAGAGACTGAACGATGCCGAGGCCCAAACCGGTGCCTCCTTGTCCTTGAGCCGTTTCTTTCACCTGACTATAGTTTTCAAAGACTGACTTCCGCTTCTCTTTGGGAATCCCTTTGCCCGTGTCATTTACCTCGAATACGAATTCTGCAGAACCAGGATTTTGCCGGACTTCACTCTCAGATTCATTTTCATTGTCATTTTCATCTTTCTCAGAGAACAAGCATGATAAGTGTGTGAGCCAGCTATTCCAAGCAGAAGCCTGTATCGAATTTTCAAAGCTGGGTTCTTGAACCCATGCTCGAACAGATATATGACCATCGTCTGTGAATTTAACGGCATTGCTTAACAAATTAGACATGATCTGTTTGAGCTTTCCCCTATCACCTTTAACAAGTGAATGCTTGAGCAGTGAGCCATCGCTCGGGTCTAGGACCACATCTACACCTTTTCTCATGGCCACCGGGTGATATAGATCGACCACGTCTTCAAGAAGTTGAGCCAAATCGAATTCTTCTTCTTCCAGTTGCATTTTCCCAGCCTCTATTTTACTGGTATCGAGAATTGAATTTAACAAAGCTGCAACCAGAAATGCATGAACTTTAAATCCTTGATTAAAACATGCCCCCATAACAAATTCATCAATTTTCTCAAGGGATTGCAAAACTCTACGAGCTAGTAATTTACCTAACAGGTCCTTTGCACAAGCTTCCATCTGCTTCAGATTTTTCACTAGCTCAGAGCCTGGAGAAACTTCGTCGTAAGTTATCTCTATAAGGCCAGTAATTCCAGCTAGAGACGCGCGAATGTCGTGGCTCGCTCGAGCAAATGCATTGCTCTTGCTCATGCTCTTCCTCTCAGCTTGCCAAGTTGCCTCCATTTGCTTTATAAGTATGGCGCGCAAGTGCATCTCTCTTCTCAAAGCCCTCATAACCAAGAATACAAAACTCAAAATGGTGATGACCTCCATGCTGAGCAATGCTATGAGAAGCGACAAAAATGTGTGCTTCTGGTGAGCAAAACCAATCAGTGGCTGGTCAGGGACGACCAACACGTACACCTGATATGCAAGAACACAATTCTATTATAGCTACTACTTATATTTTCTCAAGAAAATATATGAAAATGTCAACTATGAGACTCTTTCAATAGGTGAATAGGAAGCAAATAGTCCTTACAGATTGCTTTCCCAATATATTGACCGGTGCACAGTGGAGCGTATACTTCATTTTCTGATAATTCATTGTGGATGTTCCTGATTTGGCATCGCTAAAATTGCAGGAAAATGTACCAATATGACCTGCTCTGACACCATCTCGAGCCATTACTTGAATGGAAACAGAATCATCAGAAATAAACATACGAGTGTTCGGAAGGCCCAGTAGAAGTACTTCCCCATCTTCACCAACCAAGTACAAGCTGCTTCCCCCTAAGTACATATCTGAGAAAAAATCGGTTACTTGCTTGACAAGAATCCCAACCGAGACTACTCCTCTTGCATCGACACTCGCAGCATTAAGCAATACACGGTCCTGCTCGTGGTTCCATCCAATGTCTAATGAGGCAACCCCATTTGTGCTATTCAAGGCTTCTCGGAACCAAGTAGAACTAACAAGAGATCGAGGACGAGATATGGTTGCATCTCCATGGAGCTTTCCTGTGTTAGGGTCTACCAGCTGCTTATACCAAGTGTAGCTGTTCACGTCAGGCGAACTTGAATTGGCATAGAGGGAAGAGTTGGCATACAGCACGGCAATTTGGTTGCGATCGATATAGTAGGAGAAGAAGAGGCCGTCTACTCCAGCATAAGAAATCTGAGCAATGTGCGGAACCACCAATAATGCTTGAAACATTGACGGAGCCACCTGTGAAATTCGCAAGCTCAATTACTTGTTTAACTGTAACATGCTAAGGTGGGACATAACACATTTTGCGGACCACTGATAATGAGCTTGTACCTCAGTTTCAATATCCATGAATGAAAAATTTGTGCTGCTTAGAGATGAATGCAGAACTTGGGCTAAAGCTGTAGCTGTCGAATTCATCGAGTGTAAGATTTTTGCTGTGTGCTCGACTTCTGATTTCATTTGGGAACTGAAACTCTCAGAATCTAATTTTAAGTTATCCTCGATATGCCTCATCATACTTATCCAGCTCGGGAAGAGTAAACCAGCAATAATCAGATCCATGATCGCCTGCATTGGAAATTCGCAATTTCACCATAATGAAAGTCGTGCAAGGGAAGGGGAAAAGTTCATAAAAGCACGATTTTGACTCAAGTTTTTCACCCTTTTGCGTTGAGATCGCAGAAACTACACTGTGAGGATCTTTTGGATGTTATATAACATGTTCAACCTTAGAATACTACTTTAGGACATGCTATTATTAGTCTCTCAGAGCATAAGATGACAAATTGAAAGCAAGTTTCAGGAATCACCAGAATTACGAAGTAGTAATTGAGCCGCAACACTGAAGCTGAGCTGAGTTTCATCGGATCTTCCTGCTATGAGAAGGAAAATTCCCGCATGGTTGTTCAGAGAGCAGGAAAAATAGACGCAAAAGATATGCTTTGGATACATGCTTGATTTATTTAATGTATAAAATCAGAATAAATAACCTTTCCTAATTTCTGAGAATAATGACACCATCTTTTAAGTTTTCAGCAAAATAGATATATAGATCATGTCTTTTTAATTCTGTTTCCTATTAGAGTTCTTTGAGGATTTTTTTCAGGTTAAGAACCTAGGACATGACATGGAAATTTTGTCTCTCACATGATATATCAGGTTAAGTTTCATAAACTGAAATATATATAAGAGTTTCATCACTGTACCACATCAAGCATCTGTTAAGCATAGCGAAATATATTTCCCAGCAAGAGTAAATATCTAGTAGCACCCATTATAAGAGATATCTACACTTTGCTTAGTGAGGTGAACTAAAAGAATGGTTTAGCACAAACAGTTGTCCTGATGCATGAAACTCAATAACCCATCAACTTATGACTCACTTTTCTCCAAAACATTGTATTAAAAATATAATTGGCAAAACCAATTTCAAGGAAAATCACCATTGCTGACAAGCAAAGAATTTAAATCGCCGGAAGTTCAAGCTTCCAATCGAATGAAGTGTGCGAGAACCGAGTAATACTTACATTACCTGCGAGGGATTACACAAGAAGCATACATATCGATGATGTAGTAAAAACTCTCATGAGGAAGGGTCCAGTCTAATATACTTAGCAGAATTCGCAGGGACTAATGCCCACTTATTTTTTTCTTTGTTTTTAAATTAAAACTGTGTATGCTGACACTGTGTTATCGGATTATGTCCAATACAATTAGCCTATTCCAAGACTTTCTTGATGCATAAGAAATCCAAATTGCTTGAGATTGACGCGGTAGAAACCGAATGAAGTATGAACTGTTAACCAGTGGAGTCGAATTCTGTAGACCCCTACTCCATACTCACTCAATGCTCATGGCGTTATTTTGAACAAAAAACAAGAAAAGAAAGCCTTTTGGTTATCGTGTAGTCCGATTCATCGAATACATGGTGAGATATATGGTTTGACATAGCCACATAACTTTAATTGACATGTACATTGTTGAAGCCGTGACTCAAAAAGAAATAAAGATCTTATATATGCTGCTTGATAAACTCAGCTACACTCACACACATGGTTAATTGCTTCCCTGTGAAGTTATCCTTTTAAAAGTACTTTGGAAGCAAATTGAGGGTATTAATTGGATGAAGTATATCATTATCTACTTAATATTAGTCAAAATTTTATTTAATATCGACTACTCGTTATACTTCATTAAAATAATAACAAACGAGTAGCAACAATCTTTTGAAAATTCGAGTATGGCTATATTTATATTGGATTATGGTAGAAAAATATACATTATACTTTTGCAAAGAAGTTTTGAAAAAATGCATATGGACCCAATATAATTGCACCTTATGAAAAACTGCAGATCGACTAGGTTTATAAACAACTATCAATATCGATTTTTATAGTATGTTGGGACTAAGTTTTGAAAGGATAGAAGATTCTGTTTTGGTACCAAGTTTTGACATGATTTGATTAAAAATTAGCGGCCAAAATGATAACAATCAACCTTAAACAAACATAAAATGATTGATTGTTCATATGCTTTAGGTTTCTTGAACTCCGTTCAGGGTACAAAATCTTTCAACTTTGCACTTCCAGACGAACGCAAGAATGGATGTCCTAAAAAGGAAAAATAATCAATAAAGAATAAAACTAGGTTCTCTTAATTACTTGATAATCTATAGATTAAAAATTAGCTGCCAAAATGATAAAAATCAACCTTAAACAAACATAAAATGATTGATTGTTCATATGCATTAGGTTTCTTGAACTCCGTTCAGGGTACAAATAAACGATAAAGAATAAAACTAGGTTCTCTTAATCACTTGATAGTCTATAGATTAAAAATTAGCGGCCAAAATGATAAAAATCAACCTTAAACAAACATAAAATGATTGATTGTTCATATGCATTAGGTTTCTTGAACTCCGTTCAGGGTACAAAGTCTTTCAACTTTGCACTTCCAGACGAACACAAGAATGGATGTCCTAAAAAGGAAAAATAATCAATAAAGAATAAAACTAGGTTCTCTTAATTACTTGATAATCTATAGATTTCATGCAGCTACAGAGCTACTTTTAATTGCAAGAAGGTAGTTTGGTCCAAAAAAGAAAAAAGTTATCGCAAGAAGAATAACCGGAATGCATTTGATCAAATTCTTCATGAAGAAATTGCATTTTAGGGTTTGTTTAAAGACATATTGAATAAGATTCTCATACCTTTCGATCTTCACGAGGAACTCATAGATAGTCAGATAATCAAATCTTACAATGTATCATGTCAATGATGATTTTCGAAATGTGCCCTAGGTAAGACTCAGGTGTCTTCTTGTTCTATCTTGTTCTGTGTTCATTATTTTTCTGAATTCCTGGAGAGACTAGATAGATATTTAGTAAGTAATATATGGTAAAGTTGTCACCAATGCCATCTCCAAGTTATTTTGTTCCCCAGATTCTAAAAGAAAAGGACTCTTCAAAATAATTAACCTCATAAACCTGCCTGAATCAGAATGGAACCCAAAAAAAGAACGAAAAAAGAAACAAAATCTGTTTTCACAAAGTATAATCTTTAATACCCTTTTCAGATACTTGCTTATTGGTGTCTAAATCTCTTGCTCCTGCATGATCCAGAGAGAAAAGGCAAACAGATTAGTAATAACAAAAACAATCAAATCTTCTTAAAAAAAATAAATGTTTACGACCAAAAAAATAAAAAAAGATGCAGAGAAATGGAGGAGCCGTGAAAGATTACAGGTAAGGATTGTGGAAGAAAGTGTAGACTCACTCCTTCTATCACTTGCTTTCAGAGTGCAACTCACTGGCCCTACAGAAACCTTTTAGTTTATGAGAAGGCATGGAACTCCCAGTTTCCGACAGTGCTTTTTAGTAAACGCAATTAAGAGCATTAAATCCTCAAGAAAAAGTGCAGATTGTGTTGAGCAATCTTAATTAAAGAGGAAAATAAAAGACAAATCAGTAATCCCGGGCTAGTCATGTTTCAAGTTTGGTGAAGTGAATAGCAAGCCGAACGTTATGGGCGTCATAGATCATGCTAGTCATATATCATTTGCAGCTTGGTGAAGAAAACAAGTGAGGCAAACGTTATAAGCACCGTATATATACCAGTTGGACGTACGACCTATTATCCAAGAGGCAATGTCTAAAACTAGCTACTTTTTGATTGATCAATCGTGTGCGATAGCTGCAATCTTTGGCTCGAGATTTTAGATTAAGGGAAGCTATATTTTGACATCTTTTTCGTTCCTTCAGTCGGGCGATGTCAACATCCACAATTTCAAAGTGGATTAGTCGGTAATTAACGGTAAAACGGGTTTTATTTGTGTCTATGACATGTGTCACTATGCCAAGTATACTTGTTTAGTCATTAATGACGACAAATTACTTGCCGATAATATAATTATCTACCTAGATAGCTGTCTCTCAAAACCTAATACATCAGAGCAATGGACATATCGGTACAGATCAAGAATTCCTAAAGAATTACTAGCTAATTGTTTTCATCCATAAGATCTAGCATCGAACAAATACTATGTGCATCGGGTATTATTTTCATCCATTAAAATTTGCGACATTGTTCGCTCGCTTTAAGACGACGAAAATCCTTCACCGAAACTTCGATTTTCGGTTTTTATTAAAGTAGGTTTTGTGGTTTGATTACTAGGAGAGTTGTGGTGAAAAAATAAGATGTGACATAGGGTTATATGGAATGGATAGAAATCGATTGGATTGAAAATGGATCTAGGATCAACAGAGTTCCAAGCTACGTTACAATACTCCTACGAAAGCTGTAAAGGACTGGAAAGTTAACTAAAACTATAGGAAGCTGCAAATACAGGAAGTAAAGATACGTCGGAAACTAAAGTGCAAATAAGCTTGAGTGTTTTTTCATTGTTGTTGTTCGTGTCCCCCTTTCTACTTCCTCTGAGTATTTGTATCTCCTCATATACTGCAACTGTTCATCAGTTACTCCATGTTTTCAAACTTTGAATATTTTGGCGCTTCCAATAACTGCCTTTTCTAACCACGTTTTTCCAGTTTTATTGTCCGCAAAAACTTGATCTCAACCGTTGAGATGATTTCAAATCGAGACAAGTAACTTCTCATAATATGCTCGTGCTTACTATCCCCGCTTTTTGTTCATAACTTCTTGCTATCGTGATTCATATGGCTGGGTTGTGATTCTTCAATGTATTCCTGAAGTGTGAACCTCCTGAATTTCGGGAAAGAGTCGTCCTGAGGCATAAATATTCCAACATCCCGAACTATAACTCTCCATATTTCGGTAAATATACATATTTTCATCAATTACCGAATTCGGGACATGATGTCATTCACACTTACTTTTCAGCATGTTTCCGAATTTGGTCTAGACGTGCTTCAGAAGATGGTTGATTTCCATTATACGTCATATTCGGCATTAAAGCCAAATCTGCATTTATGCCGATTCTTATTTTGGTGTTAACAGACATCGATATTTTTGCAACGTATGATGACTTACGTAATCCATCTCTTAATCATGGTAAGTACTGCTAAAATGTTCTACAGACATTTAATTAAATGATTGAGGCTATATTGAAGTGACGATAAGTTTATTGAAAGCATCGTACAAGGCTCTCTTCTTTAAGCTAAACTTGACGTGCAAGTTCTTTCTGGATTCAATCTGATCAAGAAGTTCCATAGAAGTTGATAGATAGATAATCGAGTATAGGATTAACACGACAAATCATTACCGACAATTCTTAAAGTTGTGGCTTTTGATAAACTTCTCAAACTAATTTGATATCTTGCATAGTCTAGGAAATGGATAAATAAAAGTAAAATGGGAAACTCTCAACGTAAATTACGTTAGCTTTTCCAGCTTCGCTTTGCGAAGAGAGTATTTTTGGGTGTCAAATGTATCGATTACGGAGAGATCTTCATAATACTCCGAAACCGAAGAAATGCTACTTTTAGAAAATGATTTGGTTAGGCCAATTCTCAATCTGGTTCGATCACCAAACAGTGGACTGATGGACAACTTTATTAGTTGTTCTTTGACATGAAAGTCCAAGATTGTAATCAATTGGTTTCCTTCTATGTGCCGTCTAAGAATATTAGGTACGAAGTCATTTAAGGAAATATATCCTGGTGAGCCGGGTGTGTAATTCGAGTTATAGTGTTTTATTTAAGAAACCAATAAATCTGGCATTTGCTGAACTTGTCGAATTAATTTGGATTCTCTCAAAATTTGTTGACTAATGCATTTGCTTTTTTGTCATCCAAAAGAAATCTGCATTAACTCGCGTTAATGAATTGTATCCCCACAATTTGGTGACTAACTCAGATATCATAACATGTCGCTCAATAGAAATAGGTGCGAAGTGCTCTTCCTGCATACCATACCCTCGTACTGCCCCCCACCCCCTGGATGGGACGACGTGTGTCCATTCGCGCTCGATTTGACGGCCATGCAACTTCCCACTTGTCCTCCACCATTCACCCACACAACCATGCGAGGTAACGATTATACAATGATGAATTCTGCTCGGGGATCGCTTTACAGACCCATCTCCCGTTTGATGTGAGATCGTAAGTGTCACGTAACTTGTCTCTCATCTTTCTTAAAAAGATCGGTAGCTGTGTTTGTTCTCAAAATTAGTCCATGAAACTTTTGAATCCTTACCTACTATTGAAAACTCACCATTCTTGTAACTTGGGGTTGTTGGGTACTCTCTCACCAAAATTTCTCCCAACCACACATTCATTAACCTCACGATGCCATTCTCTTTTTCCCCATGCTGTTGTGTCTCTCTGAAACCACCTACCCAGTTTACTAATAATTCTTTTTAATCAACAAAATTCAATTGATAATCAATTAGAGTCATATTGCAACTTCGAAATATTGAAAAAGGAAAACTCTGGAATATAGATTGTTTTTGAAAATTTTTATAATATGTTTGAAGGTTATTGCATTCTTTTGGGGGTGTGACATTAACTCAAGTGATCCCTTTCTATTGATGTATAAGTGCTCCCTTTATCATCTATCATGCCTAATCTATTTCAGTTTAATCTAATATATCCTATTAAAAGTTAATTTAATGAATTAAACGAATTCAATTTTGATGAAAGGAGATTTTCTTTTTCTAACTAACGATTTAAGAGTTGCAAAGAAAGACTAAAAGTCTGGAGGAAAATTTCTTGATAAAAAGCAGAAAAATTGACTAAACGAGAATGAGAAAAAAAAATTTATTGAAAAATTTCAGAGAACCTTTTTATGAGAAAATTTCCTGATAAAATGTAGTAAAATTGACTTTATAATATATAAAATATATAAGTAGTAAATTTAACTTCATGAGAATGAAAAGTAATTATCTCTTTAAATTCATGTAAATGTGACTCTATTATGCATGGCATGTGATGTGCTATATATACAAATAAATAAATAAATCTATTGATGGATCTTTAGAGTAATACAAAGAGCAAATTGACTTTGTCCCTTACAATATAATTCACCATAGAGAGAGAAATTACTTCTGTTCCATTCAATATAACATCTAGTTAATCAACTAAATTTGAATAGCAAGTTAACAACTTTAATCTCGGACTCAATTTTAACAAAACTTCTTGGAAAGCTCATCCCTAATTTAACCAACACAATCAAGCAATTATCAAGATATCTAACTTTCCCAATTTGATCTCAAGATAATTATCAGATATTTAATTCATAAATCCCTCATTTTCCCAACTTTTACAACAACTGAAATTCATATTCTCATAGTGGACTAGGGGTGCGTTTGGAAGAGCATTTAGGGAAAGCATTTGGAAGAATGCAAAGGACTTTAAGGCTCCATTCGTTTACCGGAAAATATTCTCCTTTTGAAAAATATTTTCCCGGAAGTCATTTTCCTGGAACACAATTTTCTGGTGTTCGGCTAAAATTTGAAAAAGTTTCGGAAAATATTTTCTGGTGTTTGGCGACCGTCGATCTGGCGGCGTTCGGCGACCGGCGGCGGCGATCGACGGTCGGCGGCGGGCGGTGGTCAGCGGCGGCAGTCGGCGACCGACGGCGGCGGCGGGCGACGGGCGGCGGCGGCGGGCGACGGGCGGCGGCGACGGGCGACGGGCGGCGGCGGCGGGCGACCGGCGGCGGCAGCCGACGGCGGCGGCGGCCAGCGACCGGCGGGCGATGGCGGTGACCAGCGATCAACTTTCTCTCCCACGGAAAATATTTTCCCTCCCATGAGCAATTTTGCGTTGACTTTGGAGGAAAATGATTTCCTCTTTGTGAAAAGAGAAATTCATTTTCCTCAAAACAATGAAGGATTTGGGGGTGGGGAAGGAAAATGTTTTCCCACGGAAAACATTTTCCGTCGTGGGAAAACATTTTCCTTCCCCGAACACCGGAAAACGCGAAAAATGTTTTCCGAAAAAATATTTGTCCGGAAACGAACGGAGCCTAAATGAAAGAGTTTTTTTCAAAATGTAAATAGTGTTTGGTCAAGTGTATTCGAACAGTAAACTTATTAAAATGAGTCATAGACCCATTTCTTAACCCATATTTGATAAGTTAAGCTATTATATAGGTTAGTTATATCCAGTAAATTGATCATAAATAAATTTAGACCCAAATGAGTTTAATATGGGTATTAAATGGGTTTATAACATACGTAGACCAAACCCATCTTTATGACTCTCTCTTCACTCTCTCTCTCGCCCTCGCTCAATATCAAGCTTAATTACTATGTGTTTTCACCTTAGTTTGGCTATAGGTTTTCTTATATTAGATTCAATATAGAAGTGTTTTAGCAATATGATTAGGTCACGTATGGGTAACAAAATTTGTATTGTATGGAAATGGGTAAATTTGGATCGGACCATTTTCGAACCGACCCACCTATTTGAGAAAAGTATATTTTGGTTTAAATGCTATTTGGAGAAAAACTGCACTTATAAAGAATTTTAGTTATATTTTCATATAAATAATGAAAAAAAAAAACCGAAGCTCGGCAATCGACGGCGCTTAGGCGAAGAGCTCTGGCGATGGCCGAATGCTAGCGAATTGAAGCTGAGATTAAACTAAGTCGATCGGAACTTAGAGTAAAAAAAAAAAGAACGTTGCTTGATCAGATTCATCCATTTTACCAATTTCCAGGACAAGAGCGATAAAAGAGAAAAACAAATCCTTCGAAATCTTGGGATGCCATCCATTGGAGAGTTCTAACCTATCGTCCCTTTCCTTCCTCTCTCCCCGGCGGTATCACTGTCGCCGGAGGTGGGGGAGGAGGTGGAGTTTGTTGACAAAGAATTATAGAGCAAAATAGAGATTATCAGCTTTTTCAAGCCCATATTTTCCCTACGATATAGGTGGTCGATACTCGGAAAATCGATCATGTCCTCGTTAAGGTACATTCAACCACTGAGATCATTCGTAGCATGTTCTTTATGATTATGACTTGCTCTACCTGAACCAATAAACAAAGCAAAATCATGATGGTGTGGACATGTAGCATTTATAATCCTTTTGAAAGGGTTGAAGACTATATATGCATTTATGGGACCGGTGCAGCTACATGGAAGAGCACACGAGAGGAGATAGATGTTTTATTCACAGAAGAATAGTGCTGAATTACAAGAAATATACCTTCAAATCACGTGCATATATATATAGAGAGAGAGAGAGAGAGAGAGAGATAATTTGATAAGATGAAACATTTAAATTGGCTCGAAGACTTTCTTGGTAAATATAGTGAAATTAAACATATGCAACACAAAGATGATAAGGACTGCTCTGAAAGCAACTGACTTCATTTAAGAACTTTCTCTTCACACGACACACTTCTTTAATTAGACAACGACAGCAAATTCGAAGGGAAAAAGAAAACCCAAATGTCCCATGCGTCATTGCATGCTGCCCCCTTCATATTATACCACGTTAAGCTCATGGACGCAATGTTTTGCGTCCTCCGCCAAAGCCGCTGGCCCCTCCGCCACCTACTCCTCCGCCAGCACCAAAGCCTCCTCCAGCACCTCCACCGGCCCCCCCGCCACCACCAAATCCACCTCCGCCGCCCGCACCGCCGCCAAGACCTCCACCACCTCCCGCGCCACCGCCAAAGCCGCCTCCTGCACCACCACCAGCACCTCCGCCTAAGCCTCCACCGCCGCCGCCACCAAAGCCGCCGCCTCCTCCGGCTCCTCCTCCAAGCCCTCCTCCTCCACCTGCTCCGCCACCAAAACCACCTCCGGCTCCAGCACCTCCACCTACTCCTCCCCCACCACCAAGTCCGCCACCTCCACCAGCCCCACCTCCAAGACCCCCACCACCTCCTAACCCGCCACCTGCTCCACCTCCTAAACCGCCGCCACCTCCTAGACCACCCCCACCGCCAAAGCCTCCTCCAGCACCCCCGCCGGCCCCACCTCCAAGTCCACCTCCACCCCCTAAGCCCCCACCACCGCCATATCCTCCTCCAAGACCGCCTCCACCAAACCTCCCGTGCCTAAAACCCTTCCCGTAAATCCCATGCCCTAGACCACCTCGAAACAAGTGCTTCTCGTCTTTGACGCCATCGGCGTCTCCGACGACGGCACCAACTAGCAACACACAAAAGAGTGCAACCACGGCACAACGCGAAACTACCCTCATCGTCGCTCAAAACCCGAAGAGAGAGTTCAAAGAAAGCTCAGAAGCTCACTGCACATACTTGAGCTATAGGGCGAAGCTTAATATAGCCAGAGACTACGTGTCATTTCCCTGCTTCACGAGCTCTTAAAAGGGATGGCCCCACGACGACCCAACTGTCACGCTGTTTCGAGTTAATGAGTCTCATCTGCCCATTGGCCATCCCATTCATTCCCCCGTCCAACTGTCTTTGCTTGCCCTCGACAAAACATAGAAGCGCCATCGGAAGTTAATGCGTTCTGAGTTAGGGTTTTGACTTGTGGGGCTGGCTTTCTGGGGGCATTTAGAAGCTCCCACCGAACGCAGGAAATATTTGGTTGTTGCCGACCGACACGTCAAGAGCTGACGTGACGAGCATAGTTTCCTTCGGTCCAATTATAAGTGGACACGTGGCTACGACGTGGAATAAAAAAAATGATGTGGAGATTGTTCTTTTCTTCTTCACGCAAAAAATAAAACAGGGGACTTCTCTTTCGACTGGCCTGAGATGAGCAAAGGCTCGGCCGTCCCCACCGCCCAAGCCGCAACCTCCATTCTCAAAACCACCGCGCAACCTCCAGTCACGGCTCGGGTTGATCAGATCTGGAGGAACTCGCATTTGAGGCACCGTCCAGCGTCCATGGCCACGAGCGATGACGGTCAACGAACTCCAGATTTTGTTCTTGGTGGAAGGTGGAGGCTTGAGGGTGTGGTTGGGTTGGGTTGGCTATTCAAACTTCACTTTAGCAAAGTATGAAGCGATAAACTACTCCAGACCAAAGAGCAAATAAGTCCAGTAATTGGAGCCCTTAACATAGACTAGGAAAAAGAAATGAAAAGAAGTGTTGTAGATGAGAGGAACACCAACGGAGGAGGAAAAGCAGGTTTCAAAAACCCCAAAAGAACTCCAGATCTGAAGGAAGAAGAAGAATTCAAAAACTGCGAACGAACTCCAGATCTGGAGCAGTAGGTGGACGAACTTGCAGTACCATGTGGATGAACTTCAAATCTGGGGCCAGGTCTCGAGCCACCGTCCATGGCCGCGAGCGTTATTTTTGTAAGAACTCCAGATCTGGAGCATTAAGTGGACGAACTCTAAATCTGGAACCATGGCCGCGAGTAACACGGCTTGTTCACAGATCTGGCGACGAGCAGCTGGCCATGGGCAAACAGAGGAAGATGAAGTGCTTGTCCATGGCTGACCTCCGCCCAACTTATGGACCAGCCGCCGTCCATGTCCACCCCTGCGCGCTTCAGATATATGACGAATCGCCATCCAGATTTGGAGGCACCATTGTGGACAAGCCGCCGTCACCAGTGGACGCCGTCGTCGTCCGTGCTAACCACCACCGTCCATAGAAACCCAGAAATCTCATCTCTCCTTTCTAAGGTTTTTCAAGGCTGTCAATTTTTTACCAACAATTTCCACATCAATTTTTTATTCCACGTCATAGCCACGTGTCCACGTATAATTGAACGGAAAGAAAACATGCTCACCGTGGCAGCTCTTGACGTGGCGGCTAGCAACCACTGAATATTTCCTCCACTGAATGAGATCACGTTGCAAAAGCAAAATGCCTTCCTCATTATCAAATTTCAAGCGACCTGTTGTCGAAAGAAACGCAGCCACGCGAACTCACGAGGGCTGAAATCAAGAAACCAAGTTGACTCGTTGCTGGATAAGAAACAAGAAAGCCATTTATGGATCGACCAAACTCTGTACTGTCCACCATAAACACTCTCTCTCTCTCTCTCTCTCTCTCTCTCTCTCTCTCTACTGTCCATCATAAACACACTCTCCCTCTCTACTGTCCATCATAAACACTCTCTCTCTCTCTGCTTCGCTAGAGAAAAAGATCAAATTCGTGCGCGCCACCTAACCGGATGGGGTGAAAAGTAAAAAAAATTGCAGTGATGAAGAAAGGTGGTAGAATTTAATACGTGCAGATGTACGGGACGGTTGATGTTTAGACATCGATGCATGATGTCTTCCATCTTGGAATTTATCTCAAAAGTTGAAAAAATCTTACTTGGAAGTAGGAATGTTTTTAGCGTGTGATTAATTGCATCGTGATTAGACCAAACAAATCGGCCATGTAAAGAAACACATGTAAATTCAACTTGTAACCTGTAAGAAAACGTCCACGTGTCCTTAATTACACTTACTTTGGTTTACTTAATGAAGAAACGGTGATGAACTTTTCCAATAGAAATGAAAAATCATGTTGTATAAGTGGCACAACCTCGTTGCTAAAATTCGTGTTTTACTTGGAGAACCTGAAAACCTAGAACACTAAAGTGATATAGTGATCTTTTGTCAAGGGAAAATAGATATTGATATGGAAACTTTTAGACTGACCATGTTCCAACTGCACCATCCGAACGGAAAATTTACCTGCGTATGAATCAAATGGGGGTATAGAGGTTTAAAGTACTTCCCTGAACAATTAAATGAATAACAAAATGAAGAAAAGGGCGCGTACAGCATTCATCAACCCAAAACTCTTAAACCAACTTAAAAACAATTTTTTCTTATTCACCATAAGAAAAACGGGAAAGTTTAAAATAACTAAACATGTAATCGAAGTATCATCAGGATATGTTCAAATATTCCACCTGCGTGGTTGTTGCGCGAATTTGGTCTTTCTTTTTCACACGAAATGCGAGCATGCGCGAGCAGAGAGAGAGAGAGGATGTGCGTGTGTGGTTGTGCATGTGACGACCGAGCGGTGGCTGCACAAACGAAGGCTGCAGCTAGGTGCGATAGAATCGGAGGCTTTAGGACTAGGGATTTGTGGGTGTGGTTTTCTCGCACTTAGATAACTAACACGATATGTCGTCTAACCCATCAAAGACCTTTCGGGTTTCATTTATACAAAAACCAAACAAGACCGGCCGTTGGATGCGCTCGAAACGCATAAATCTTCGATCGTGAGACTCCTCGGCAACCGCTCTTCCAATTTCGGTTGCCTGATTAGTCTTCAGAAAAGTGGCCAAAATAGAGGTCTAGGCAAGACCCCGGACCTATTGACTTGCCAAGAATGTGAGTTTTACTACCGGGCTTGTTCAGAGCGACCGACTAATTTGTCGACCGCAAAATGCTATGCGACTGTATTTCCAAAACAAACTTGGATCCATACAAAACTTCCTCATAATCCAAATCTTCGCGACCTTTAAAAAAAAACATTTCTTCCAAAATAGTAACTTCTTGCAACAAGTCCAAATTTGCCAAAAACGATAGTATACATGAGATGCAAACCTATTCGACTGAACATGTCTGTGAGGACAATCATTTCAATGACTCACGTTATGTCTAAAAAGCACAATTTTCCTTCTATCCTTGTTTCATTCAACTTTCTGAAGGGAAGAACTCAACTCATCATTTTCTTTTTTTCCGAACCAGCATTTCGTGTTTCAAGCTCATCTTGAAAGACTCAAATTCTTTTCTCAACGTCCTTTCGTCTTTAAGGATTCATTTTCAGTTTTCAAATCCTTGTTTTCATTTGTCAGAGCATCAATCGCCCTTTTCGAAGCACAATTTTTGTTAGAAATTTGCTTATACTCGACAACAAGATCATCAAGAGCACTTTGCAAATACATCAATGCTCATTTATATCGCATTCATAGAATTTTCCGTTCTTTTCTTGAATTTCCTTGCGAACTCGGCAATGTCGTCATCTCTTTTATCACGGGACTCCTTGTCACTATGAGTAGAGACCTCAAAAGCAATGAATTCCTTCAACTTTTTAAAGATCTTCTCCTCCTCTGGCCTTCAATCTTAATTTCATGAGTGAGAAGCTTGCCGAGGAGTTCGTCCGAGGACATCGTCTAGATATCGTGAGCTTCATCAATTACATTGACTTTTGCTTCCCAAGCCTTTCGCAAGGCTCTTAGTATCTTCTTTGAGCTCCTCCAGAGAATACTATTTTCCTGGAGATTTCAATCTGTTAATCATATCCCTAAATTGAGTAAACATATTACTTCATCCATAGCAAAATTTTCATATCAAAGAGAGCATGCTAATCTTAGGGAAAATTGTCCAAAAAGTCCTAAACCAACTATACTTTGGCCAATTCAGTCCTAAACCTTTCAATTTTGCTAATTGAGTACTTAACGTTTTCACGTTTTGCCAATTGAATCCATCGGGTTAATTTTAATTAGAAATTGATGATATGGTCAACGGTAGTCTTAAGGGGCACGGCTTGCGACGACGTGAACATTTTTAAATAAATTTTTTTGATTTTTAGTTTTTGTTTTTGTTTTTTTTCTTTTCTTTTTGGTCTAAGGGCCAGCAAGGGTCTCTAGCTGACCCACGCTGCTATTGGGAATTGGAATCGTGGCCCTTGCCCAATCCCAAAGCAAGGGTGTATAGCCTTGCCTAGATCTGGCGAGGGTGTCATGACCCTCACCTGTGGTCGACAAGGGTCGGCCGCAAGGGTTGTTGGCCCTCAAGCCAAAAAGAAATGAAAAAACCAAAAAATATATATTAAAAATTATTAAAACATGTCCACGTTGTCCCCAGAGATCCTACCTGGCAAGGCTAACAACGACATGGATATTGGGAAATGTGAAAATTTTTATGACTCAATTGGCAAAATTGAAAGGTTTATAGCTGAATTGGTCAAGGTGCAGAAGTTTTATGGCTTTTTAGACAATTTTCTCGCTAATTTTAGGCTTCTTGACCTTGTCAGTCCCTTCCAAAGTAACTTCTAACTTCTCCCAAATTTCCTTTCTACTCTCGCAAGTAGAAATTCAGTGAAATTCATTAACATAGAGAGCAAATTGAAACAAGTCATGGAGAGGCTAGGGGTAGAGAAAAGCTTGCTCGAGTGAGTCATAACGATTTGGGCCTGGCCTATGCAACTCCCCAAATATGTTCGGGAGTTTCTCGAAACTCCGTTGACCGAATCCAAGTACAAAGATCGGCTCATCCAGAGCCAACGCTCGAAAAGACAATTCCGATCTCAAGCCTCGAAGGCTTTTACACTCCACACTCTTAAGTGTATTTCTCACCTCGCTTGTGATTTACAAGAGCAAACTGAGTCTAAGAAGTTTCTCATTAGTAGCCAGATAGAGGCCGGGAGCCCGGACTAGGAGAGAGCATGGTCTAGGTGGGCGGTTCCCGGTTCTAGGGTAGGAATCGCCCACTAAGGACCGGTTTCCGGATGGGTCCATGAAACTGGTCTCGCCAAGTTTCCCCGAAAAAATCAGAAAATGCATCGGTCTAATTCCCACCCATTGGCGGATTGTGTTCACTACATGCTACTTGGACTTTGACCTTAATGCACGTGTATGATGTATCTTTAGTGTACAAAATTGTCCTTGGGCATTTGGTTTCACCAATTCTTTCTTGTCCAAGTGACAAATGAGCCTTCCATCTAAAATAGTCTAATGCAGAAGTCATAGTAAAAATGCCCCTTCAAGATTTTCTCTGCCATCGCCCCTTTATTCCTAGTAACTTGCCAATACGTACAACCCTCCGAATAAGATGCCTAACTACATATCCCCTTCCAATGTTCGACGGGATCACTCCATCCGAGATGAGATCTACAATTGCCCGCATATGGTCCCCTATAATCTGCGAAATAACCACACGTATGAGGATCATCAGCACTCCTTGAAAACAAAGACGATCACCATCCTGATAATTAATTCAAAAGACTGAATGGCACTTAAAAATTGCTATTGATGCTAATTTTGAGCTTCGAGTATTGAACGAGTCGCATGTGTTTAGGGTATTAGGATTTCCCTTTTTTTGTAAATAAAAATTAAATGAATATATGATATATTATTACATTACCGGTCCTGTTCATGTGAGCGGTTCCAAACTTAGAATCGGGAAGCCAGACTAGTTAAATTGGAATCAAGAACCGGATCAGTTCCCTTAAAAACCATCGGTTCCGAGCTGGTTCGGTCTAGTCTGATTTCAGGCGGTCTGGACGGTTCCCGGTTCTTTTGTACACTCCTGGCCCAAATATGAAGGTTCGGGTGCCCGCCCGCTCACTTGTCGGCAAAGTGCGTTTCTATCGGACCTGCTCCAGGCATTCAAAACTTGAAATCCGTCACCGCTTCCTCTGCTCCTTCTTTCGAATTTAATTTTAACTCGAATACATCAACAAAAACCGTTAGTAAAACGATGGCTTTCTTATCATCAACACTCATCGGATGAACAATAAAATCTTTGATTTATGAATCCGATATGGTGAATTTTGTTCTATAAATTTAAAGGATCTCGATCTCACTGGTAGACTCATAAAATATGACGCAAGATAAGGGCTAGATAGCTTTGAGCGAACTCGCGTCAATCAGTTTTCTTTTTGCTTGTAGGCTTCTTTCCCGACACTTAAGAAAAGTATACGTGCTTGCCAAATCCAAAGAAAAAAATTAAATTATTACGTATATTGCCAAATCCAAATTAAATTTTAGGTATATTGTAATTTAATATAAGGATAAGTATATTGAAAGTCTTAAAACTTGTCACGAAAGTACAATTAAGTCTTAAAACTTTCAAAAAGTGCAATTAAGTCACAAAACTTATTGCAAAAGTGCGATTGAGTCTTGAAATTTTTAAAAAGCGTAATCAAGTCCTAAAACTTGCTAAATTGGTCCAATCAATTCCTTCCGTTAATTGCACTATTTGGAAGTTTTAGGGCTCGATTGCACTTTTGTAATAATTTCTAGGACTTAATCACACTTTTTGAAAGTTGTAGGATTCAATTGTACTTTCGTAACAAGTTTTAAGATTTTATTGAACTTTTTGATAGTTTTAGGACTCAATTGTACATTCGTAATAAGTTTTAGGATTTTCTACGCAATTATCCCTTTAATATTAGGAAATCATGACAAAAGAAATAGGAGCTTGACCAATAGAGCTTGTTTCAGTTTGTCACTCGACCAGCGTTGTTCTCTAAACCAGCGTTGTTCTCTAAACGCCAGGCCTGAAAAGAAATAGAATTTTGGCCCAGTCCATTTATAATCATGCACCGTACATTCATTTCGACCTAGGTTTCGCCCAGAGAAGTTTTCGCTTTCTTTCTTTTTCTTTTATTTTCTTTAAGGTGAGAGCCTTTTAATTTTTTTTTTTTAATTTAGTAAGAGCCAATCGCTAGAGGACATTTCTATTATACATCCCGTCCATAATGGTGAATCGGTTTTTGAAAATATAAATCCAACCTATGCAATTTTAAAATCGTTCAGATTTTCTGGCGGGTCCAATATACGGACAAGCCCACGTGAAAATATCGTGAGCCCAACTCACAAAAGCCCATTTCTTTTACAGCTGTCTCGTTTTACATTCGATATTGTCGTTGTCGGTTTGGTTGAGTCACTAACTTAAAAATCGGAGAGTCCTTCTGTCATCGTACGAAATATGGTCGTTTTCTTTTTTGGTGGCGTGCCAAGTTTGAAGTCCAGGATTTTGCATATCATCGACGTGTCGGTGTCTATGTGGATTCCAAGAATGATATTTTCTTCGTAAGGTATAAACCAAATGCAGAAGCATCCCCTAGATTGCTAGTCGAACATTTGGCTGTCTTCCATATTGAAAGCATGCAAGCACGCTATTCTTGACAATGACTTGATACAACCGACCCAATTTTGGAACTTACAAAGCTTTTCGTTGAGAATTCTCCTCCGTAGATCTGTCGACAAGCGAGACTCTATATAAGGCATTTGACAGATACCTCACAGCTACACATTTACAGGTTTTGATAGTTCATAACCTTTTTTAGGAGACTGTACCACTCAACTTCATGGTAATATATCTTCAGAAAAACATAGGATCAAACACCCATATCGCAGCACAGCACGAGAACAGGTATAAGAAACTCGGAATCGCTTGTTGAAGAGCGTAGACATCACAGTCAAAATACATGAAAATTATTACTGTGAATCAGTCATACATACTTTGTTTGCGCTCAAGACGTACCAAATATTATATCACAAAACCCAATCACTTAGCAAAATCAATTTCATATGTCGATCTTAGGGTACATTTGTTTGGAGTTAAACACTTTCCAACATAATGTTTTCGGACTTTGCAACTATTGGGACACCAGAAAACGAATTGGGCAAGAAGAAATGTTTTCCACCCACCAAAATTGGCATGCTAAGTCTTTGGAAAATGGATTCCCCTCCCCGTGAAAGCAAAAACCACTTTCCCCAAAGAGATGTGGTAACCTCCGACCACCGCCGATCGTCATCACTGGGCAACTAACCATGTTCGGTCAACTAAGGGCAAATAGGAGTCCGAAAATGATGTTGTCGCTTCCAAACTTGGCATTTACCAATAGTTCGGGACGATATTGAATAAATTAAAAATGCAGAGGTGACGTCGCATGTTACAACAAAATTTTTCGAGGATATTCGTGTCATTTTCCCCCGTATATTTCCAACACTGACTTTATTCCCAGCCCCGCGACGGTATCTTCTTCTTTCGAAGAACCCTTTTTCGCCCTTCCGACTCATCTTCCACGTCGGACAATCCAACGGCCCTCCTCCTCCCCTGTCCCTCCCCGTCGAAGCACCCCGAACCGACCCGAGCCTCAGGTCCTCCGCCGGACCTCCGCTTCGCGTCCGAACCTCCGCCCCTTATAAAAGACGGGCACCCCCGGTTCCTGCACTGACGAAACTGGAGCCGTCCACTCTCTTTCTTCCCCAAAAATCCTGAGCACAATTTCTCCAGGGCCTCTGCTGAAGTCGACGAGGAAGAAGAACGACGCCCACCGAGCTCCACGGTGATCTCCCTCTCCCCCGGAGCGATAATGCGCTGCTGCTGTTGATCGCGTGATCAGAGTCCCGCGAATTCTCCCCGCGAAATCCCGAATCGACCGGCCCGAGGCTTTTTCCGGAGGGGAGGGGGGGGGGGTTTCCCCTCGATCTCGCTGGACGGGGAGATCGAATCGGCGCCGCGGTTTTGGGTCCCAATCCGGGCCGGGAGGAGCTCGAGCCGAGGCGCGATACCGGCCGGACGCGGCAATTCGGGATGGTGAGCTGGGGTTCCGGACCGGATTGCGGTCGATCGCGGCATTGCATGTGCTGAGACTGCCTTGCCTCCGCTCGCGCGCGCGCGCTTCGGGTCTCGGGCTGGTTTTTTTTTCCTCGAGCTGGTTCTTCCGGCGCCCGGGAGGGGGAGGAGCTGCAATGGCGCAGAATCAGAGCAACTGGGAAGCGGACAAGATGTGCGTTGCCGCATTCGTGTTTGGGATTGTTCGTGGATTCGTGTTTTTTGTTTTGGCTGGGAATTGTGCGGCTTAAGAACTTTCCGTGTTTTTTGTTCCTTTTCGGGTTGTGTGTGGCTTCGCAGGCTTGACGTTTACATCTACGACTATTTAATGAAGAAGAAGCTGCACAACACTGCGAAGTCGTTCATGACCGAAGGGAAGGTGTCACCGGATCCTGTTGGTAAGACAGAATTTATGATGCCAAGCTTTGTTTTTTCTTCTTTTTCTGTTGGTTGTCTTTTATTTGGCAATGCTGTACTTTGTTTTGCTTAAGATAGTGATAATTTGAGCCTAAATGAAGTTGGGCTTGGCCTAGGGCTGTGATTAGGTGCATGGTTGGGTAACTCAAGAGCGAACTGAAATATCGTTGGATTGCAAGTGATTCTTGGAACTTAGTGATGGTTTCCATGTCTTGGTGTGGTTCAGAATTGCTCACGGTTAATTAAACATGTTTGATTTTTCCAATGAGCAAACTGAATACGGTCTCGCTTGAGCGAATTATTCAGTTGAGCTAAATGTTTACTTTGAGTTCTTAGTCAGCAGAAATGTATCGGTTAAGTTGTTGTGGGATGAAGTTGGATGGGAGATTTAGTTCACGTGCGTACAAAAAAAATTCCAATCCCGATGCAGAGTTCACTCCGTGAATTAAAGAATCAGATTTAGTCAAATTAATTTTTTTGCTCATAATGCGTAGACAGACATTGGAATTAGGACTGCGAGTCACGGTCCATTCACCTGAATATCATGCAGCCAACTCAATGAACCTCACCCTTTTTCTTTTCTGATAGATGGATAAGAGCCCATTATGTCAAAGTTGCACATTTTTTTTCTCCCATGGATTGTATTTTGAGCTTGCAAATAGAATTATGACCTGTAAATTATGCTGCTAATTCACAATCCTCCTGTTTAGTTTTGGTGAATCAGTTGATGAAATTTGTGTCCATTGGTTGGATTGGTGTCTCTACTGTTCATTTAAGTTGAGTATTCCGGTCGATTCTCCATTCGAGCATTTTGGAATAATTTGTTTTCTGTACGTGCAGCGATTGATGCTCCTGGGGGATTTCTTTTTGAGTGGTGGTCAGTCTTTTGGGATATATTTATTGCAAGGACTAACGAGAAACATTCTGAAGCTGCTGCAGCGTATATTGAGGTGGCTTCATATTTGTTGTGACTTCATCTAATGTTATTTGGAAGGCTATTTTCCTTTATTGTATGATCTGTGATTTTGTAGGCACAACAAGGTAAAGCAAGAGAACAGCAGCAGCAGCAACAGCAACTGCAGATGCAACAATTGCATCTTATGCGTCAAGCTCAGCTGCAAAGAAGTAACTCTGCTCAGTCTTCACTTGGAGGTCCTGCAAATTCTGTCAACTCTGAAGGAATGTTAGGGCAGCCTACTGCCAGTGCCCTAGCAGCAAAAATGTATGAGGAGCGCTTAAAATTATCTAATCCGATGGATTCCCAGGTTTCCCAACCGCTTCTGGATGCTAGATTGGCCCTCCTGAAGTCAACATCAAGTCATCCTGGGTAAATTTTGCATGTCAATTCCATCTAATGGCACGCATTTTCTTGATACTCTTATTCTCTTGTGGACATAGCAACTAATAGCTTGATCTTCCTGCCACAGTCAATTGGTCCAAGGAAATTCTGGGAGTGTAACGGCAGCACTGCAACAAATTCAGGCAAGAGAATAGACAGTTCATGGCTGCAGTACCTAATCCTATAACTTTCTGTCCCTTGTTTTCTTCACTGAAATTTCATTTGCTCATGGCATGTAGGACATCAAAGGTGAGGTTAACATGGGTGGAACTCCGAGGTCGTTGCCTATGAACCCTTCTTCAATCTACAGCCAGGGAGTCATGCAGCCAAGATCTGGAATTGGGAATTCAGGTAAAATTAAGTTGTTCATTGATAGGGGTCCGCACTTCAATCAAGCTGAATGGCTACAAAGCTTTTTCCCTTCTTCAGCTCTGTATTTGTCCCATAAATTGCCCTCAGCTTACCATTTCATGCGTCTTTCTCTAAAAACACAGTTGAGTTATGAGACATTGGATGGTTATCAGGTTCATGGACTTGGTTCATGAGCTAAGAATGTGCAATATATAAGTGAAAAATCTGTTCGTATAGAACTCCCTATTGAGGTTAGGAATTCCAAAATCGTTTTCTACTATGAGAAATAAAGAACGTGCAATCTTTCCATCTTGATTGATTTAGTGTGAGATTCAATCGACTCCTATTAGGTCATTAAATCAGTTGCAAGATGAATGTCATTTGGTGTTCCCTAGATATAGTCAAAATATTCAAACCTCATATGCCATATACTGGGAACCAAGGATCAATTGTTTCATGTAACAACTGTACTTCTTCAGTCTTGTAGCATATAGCAAGTTAAACACATGAGAACAGTATCGCTTAGTGCGAAACTTGTCTATTTAGTTCGGCTCTTTTCTGCTATAATCAAGTGGAGGACCCTAACTTTTAAGCAAAAGTCACTTTCCATTTACGTTATATGTTTTGTTACTATTTCAATAAAAAATTCTTATTGTCTTGTTAAGGATTGAACCCTGGAGCTGGTGATTTACCACTGAAAGGATGGCCTTTGACGGTGAGTTGAGTACATTGCTTATCTGGTGAAAGTTCATCCATTTATGTTGTGTTGTCTTAAAATCTTGCTGGGCCAATCTCTTTTCAGGGTATTGAGCAGATTCGACCAGGTTTAGGTGCACAGGTCCAAAAACCATTTTTACAGAGTGCAAATCAGTTTCAGCTGTTGCCACAGCAACAGCAACAGCTTTTAGCTCAAGTTCAGACACATGGAAACATCAATAATTCACCTATCTTTGGCGACATGGATCCTCGAGTCTTTAGAGGACTACCCAGGGGAACTTTAAATGCAAAAGAAGGCCAGGTGGTTGCAAATGATGGATCTGTAGGCTCTCCAATGCAATCTACTTCATCAAAGGTAATATCAGTTTTTAAATGCATTGGTGAAGCTCTACTATAGTTGTACATGCACCAGGCACTTTCTGGTTTTTCATTTTGTTGCTGAAAGGTTATTGGTTTCAGTGTTGATCTATTTGCAGAATGATTCTGAAACCTTATCGTATGCTTCTAAGAGATTAATTTCGTTACCTAAAAGAAAAATGGAGAAGTCTTCATGCTATCATTAATATTTTGCTTCAATTGTTGACATTCCTGTAAAATAAATTTTCTTACCAAAAAAAATGGAAAAGACATGATGCTATGAAATATATATTGCTTCCACCAATTGCATTAAAAAAAAAGAAGGGTTGATGTCATCAGTGATCCATGCAATTTTGCCCGAAAATCAAAATCGTTGCTTTACTTTTTTTTGTTCAAAAGCATGCCTCTACTTTCCAAAAAGTGTCACCGCCACCGGTCGTCCCTATATCGGTCCTATGATGGAATTTGTTAAAGTGGCATTAATGCCGTTAAATATTTGGCGTTGTGGATTTTCTTTCTGTTTTTCAAACCAAAGTTGGAAATTCTGTTTTCCTTTTCTTTTTCTTGTTCAAACCAACGTTGGCTTCACTCTCTCTCTCTCTCTCTCTCTCTCTCTCTCTCTCTCTCTAGTACTTTTCCCTAAAGCTTCTTTCCTTATCCTTTGTACTCTTCCCTCTCATCTTGACGAAGCAGCCGCCATAGCCACAAGCCCACTAAAAGTTTCCACGACAATTCGTGCCCTATTGCTACTTTCTTTTGTGTCCTTGAGTGAGCAGGTAGAGGTGATGTCACACGTGTTCTTTTGAACTCATGACCACCACTCGCAGCGATGGCCCTGAGCTCTACAACTTGAGCGGCCATGACCAGGAGACTCGAGCTGAAGTGGCCATGGCAGCCATGAACCCAAAGTTCGAGCTCAAGAGGCCACGGTAGCCGCGAGCTCGAGATGTGGTAACCATGGTTGTGAGTCAAGCTCGAGCTCGAGCAGCCATGGCCAAGAGCTCGAGATCTGGTGGTCGAGTGGCCATGGCCATAGCAAGCTTGAAGCTCAAGCATCCATGGCCACGAGCTCCAGATCTTCTGTCCATGGCTGCGCGCCTTATGCTCTTACAGTCGCTGCCACGAGCTCTAAGCTCGAGCAGCCATGGCCATTGAAGCTCGAATCGAGTGGCTATTGCCAAGAAGTTGAGATATAATCAGCTCCAGATTTGGCCACGGCAGCTGTGAGCTTGAGCTTGAACGGCCATGGCCGCTGTGAGCTTAGAACTTGAGCTTGTGGCCATGGCAGCCATGATGGACGACCTCTCTGTCTCTCGCTCTCGGTTTTACTTTTTTCTTCTCTAAGGTTTTATGTTGCCTGATGTGGTGCTACATAACAATTTTGAGCGAACCAGTATACAATACATGTAATCCGGTGTCCATGTCAGCAATCTGACGGTCCATGTCAGCAAAATCGACCAGCAAGAGAAAAAGTATGACTGTAGAACTAACTATGACACTTTCTCAAAAGTAGGAAAACAATTTGGATCTTCTAGTAAAAGTACAGGGACCATCGGTGACATTAAACCCAAAATAAAAGGTTCCTGTTTTAACTTCCAGCAAGAGAGATGGTGCCTTCCCCTTGTCTAGATTGATCCTTTTGCATGAAATGGGAGGCATATACTTAAAAGGGCATTTTCAATTTGTTTCTGCCTGTGGACATTTTCGAAGATCAGAATAATAGACGTGCTCACAAGGAGGCCGTCAAGTTTAGCCAGTTTATGCTGTTTGTTGACTCAGTGGTTTATGTGCATCGCCAGCATTAAGTGCTTTACAATATCACTTTGAGCTTTTTGTCCAAGCCAAATTTCAATCCTTTGCAGATGAATATGCCACAACAGTCTTCGTCTCAGCAACAGCAGGATCCTTTGCAGTCACAGCAAATGCAACAGGTTTGGCTCTTTCTCTTATATAGAGATGATTTCTGTCTTTTCCTTTTAAGATAACCTTTAGCTACGTTAGAAGTTGAATTTCAAATTAATTGCAGGATGTCCTTCTAGTAATACTCACTGGACCAAAACATTTGTTCAAAATATTGACGGTAATTTCGGATAGGATCTTTGTTCTGAATGGCAAAGTGATGATTTTTGCTGTTGATGTTACAGAACAACAGGAAGAGGAAGGGGCTGTCATCTTCTGGACCTGCTAACAGTACAGGCACAGGAACTACGGTTGGAGCCCCCAACTCACAACCATCTACTCCTTCAACTCATACAGCTGGCGATGGAGTTTCCATGGCAAGCAACGTGCAACAAGCAGGTAGCATGTCAAAAGGTTTGATGACGTATGGTTCAAATGGATTTGCCGGTCTAACATCTTCTGCAAACCAGCTGGTACTTGTCTCAACTCATGTGATCCTTGTGGCTAAGAAATTTGTTGCTTCTCCTTTCTTATTGTCTGTAGCAATGTCATTATTGTCCTCGGTTACCTGATTTGCCATTTAACAAGTCGCTGACCATATAAATGTGCACCAGAGTAATCAAAATAATTATACTGTGCCAACCAGTTGTTTAGTTATTTAGGCTTTCTCTGCTAGTTTACTTTCTTGGAGTGGTGAGGCTGGAATGTTAGCATAAGTGGTCATTTCAGGAATCAGAAATCTGCCTAGATTCCTATTTAAATGGTTGAAATATCCGTGCAAGATTGTCACCAGAAGTGTCCAGTCTCATAGAACAATGATCTTTTGCACTTTTTGATCTGCCTCCAGCACATGTATCTCTACGAGCCAGTGGTCTGCATTCATTGTTATACCTGTGTCTTGTGTGGAAAGACCTTTAAAAAACTCATAGCTCTTATGAGTCCTTGGCACAGACCTTGTTTACCATTCCATTTGGGTTGCAGGATGACATAGATCATTTTGGTGATGTTGGCTCTTTGGATGATAATGTGGAATCTTTTCTCTCACATGATGCTGGTGATGGAAGAGATGTGTTTGGAAAGCTAAAGCAGAACGCTGCTGAACATGCTGCAGATTCTTCAAAAGGTAATTGACCGACTTCTTCCTTCTATTTGTAGTAGATGTTGATAGCTGATTCTGTTTTTGCTTTTCAGAGTTTACCTTCAGTGAAGTTAGTTCCATACGCAAGAGCAATAGCAAAGTTGTCTGCTGTCATTTTTCTTCGGATGGGAAATACTTGGCAAGCGCTGGTCATGACAAGAAGGTAAGTACTATCCTGGGAAAAAGTTTGATACCGAGTGTCGTTTGCTTCCAGGCGACCGTGGATTTCTAAGAAGAGAAAATGGTTTCTTGTTATTTCTTATTTTATATATAATACTTACGGAGAACATTACATATAAATAGGGCCTAGTAAGCTAGAAGAAAGCAAGAAAATAGGAGCAGAAATACAAACAGATTTCCGACTTCCTAATTCTAATAATATACTTAGTAATTCTAGTGATCTACTTTCTAATTCTGAGGATTTAGAAATAAGAGGAAATAAAATAGACGGAAACCAATTAATTCCCTATCCCGAGATCTTCTCCCCCACCGCCCTTCTCAAGTTGGTGCGTAAATATCTATCATGCCCAACTTGCTGACAAAGGAGACTTGAAATTAGGTCTGAACAGTCCCTTTGTAAGAATGTCAGCTATTTGTTTCGTTGTTGGCACAAATGGCATACAAATAGCTCCTACAGTAATCTTCTCTTTGATAAAGTGTTTGTCGATCTCAACATGCTTTGTTCTATCATGTTGCATTGAATGATGTGCAATGTTGATTGCAACCTTGTTGCACAGTACAGCATCATAGGCATTTTCACTAGTACTCGAAGTTCTTCTTGTACTCGTGTTAGCCACAACATCTCTCAAATTCCATCTGCCATTGCTTGGTATTCCAGTGCTGCACTGCTTCGTGCCACCACATTCTGCTTCTTACTTTGCTAAGTAATTAAGTTCTGCCATATATATGTACAATATCCTGAAGTTGACCTTCTGCTAGTAAATTTTTTTTTTTTTGTCCGATTCTGCTAGTAATTGACCCTGCCCAGCTTGCATCTGTTTATGCTTCAATCTCCTGCTGAGTAGACTTTTTGAATAGCAGACCTTTTCCAGGTGTGTTCTTTAGGTATCTTAGGATCCTATACGCAACCTCAAGATAATTTTCATATGGAGAGTGCATAAATTGGCTCACCATACTCACAGCAGAGGCAATATCTGGCCAAGTACGTGACAGATCAGTTTCCCTACTAGTTTCCAGTATCTCAATGTATCTACAAGAACCCCATCTTTGTCATCTCCAAGTTTTTTATTAGGGTCCTATTGGAGTTTCTGCCGGTCTACAACCGCTCATTCCGGTAATCTTTAGAAGATCTAGGACATATTTCCTTTGTGAGACTACAATTCCCTTTCGACCGAGCTACCTCCATTCTAAAGAAATACCTTAGAGTATCCTTGATCTCAAACTCAAAACAAGACAATTCTTTAAACCTGTTCATCTTGGCAATATCATTTTCATGATGTTGTCCACATACACTATCAAAATTGCAACCTTCCCATCACAAGAATGATCTACAAACATGGTATGATCAGCTTGTCCTTGAGCATACCCTTGTTTCTTCACAGACTGAGTGAACTTTCAAACCAAGCTCTTGGTGACTGTTTCAGTCCATTTAGTGATTACTTAAAATTTACATACCTTTGATCTAACCCTTCTATCAAAGTCTGGGGCAAATCCATGTGGACTTCTTCGTCCAAATCTCCATTCAGAAATGCATTCTTTGCATCTAGTTGCTGCAGAGGCTAGTCAAGGTTGGCTGCAAGTGATAAGAGCAATCTTACAGTGTTTAGTTTTGCAATGGGGGCGAAGGTCTCAAAGTAATCGATCCCAGAGGTTTGGGTGAATCCTTTGGCAACCAACCGAACTTTATACCTTTCAAGGGATCTATCAGATCTATTGGCTGTAAATACCCACTTACATCCAACCGTGGTCTTTCATTTGGGTAAATCCACCTTATCCCACATTCCATTTTTTTCCAGAGCTTTCATCTCCTCAAGAATCGCTTCCTTCCACTCAGGAACCTGCTGAGCATCCTGCACATTTTTTGGAATCTCCACTCAATACAAGGTTGAGGTCAAGGCACGGAAATTGGACGAGAGGTTTTTGTAAGACACATAACGAGACATAGGAGTACAAGACCTAACTCCTTTTCGGATAGCAATAAGTATGTCAAGTTCATCAGTAGACTCGTTTTTTTGACTAAGATTGGGTTGGACAGATTGAGTTGGAAAATTAGCTGATGACCGTATGGAATTCTGGTCATTGCCTGGTTCGGACTCATGGCTCCTTAAAGGAGCAAGAGACTGATTTCTTTGAGTTTTGTTTCTTCTCGTGTAGACTTGAGAATAGGTTGGAAGCTTTGTATTCTTGGTACTAGTTTCGCCCTTGTTATGCTCTCACAAGTAGGATGAGATGCTGATATAGGTGGACCCATATTTTCATTATTTAAAAGACTTTTTCAAATTAGGAAGGGTTGCAGGAGTAGAGTTTTTTGGAGAGGATTTTAGGTTCTGCAAGACGAAAAGACTGATTGTGTTGTGCGAATCTGTGCTTTCTTTCTCCCCCTAAAGACGAGCTCAAAAAAAGGTGACATCCATGGTGACAAACATTTTTTTGGAAATCAGGTCAAAGCATTTAAACTTATTTTGATTATGTGCATAACCAACAAACACATCATTTTGCTCTAGGATCATGTGGATGCAAGAAGAGCTTCACCCCATAGTTATGCGGGAACTATAGTTGTGAAGAGTTGAGCTCTAGTTATTTCTAAAAGGTGTTTATTCTTCCTTTCTGTCACCCATTTTGTTGAGGGGTTGCAAGAACTTTGATGCACAATTCCCTTTTCCAAGAAAAACTGTCCCAAAATTTTATTGGAATATTCTTTCCCATTCTCACTCCTAAAAATATGGATTTGTGCTTTGAATTGTGCTTGTGTCCTGGTGTAAAATTTTTTGAAAATAGTCTCTACTTCAGATTTCTCTTTTAACAAATATACCCAACTCACCCTTGTATAATCATCAATAAAGGTAACAAATCATTTCTTTCCCGAGGGTTTAGAAATTCTAGATGGGTCCCAAACATCACTATGAATAGAGGAGATTGGTTTCGACTGCTTGTAGGTTTGTGAGGGAAAATTGGTTTGTTGATGTTTGGCTAATTCACAAAATTCATACTGAAATGAAAATGGACTTTTATTCGAAAACAACTTTGGGTATAAGAACTTTAAATATAGAAAATTCGGATGACCTAGCCTATAATGCCATAACATAATATCATCATTCTTATGAACAGTAACAGATGCGAAACAGCTACCTAAACTTGTCTACTTGAGCTTGTTCCATCTTCAAAAAAATAGTCCTCTAGTCTCTCTAGCATTGCTAATAGTCCTCCCCTAGGTCAAGTCCTAAAACTCACAATGAGACGAGAAAAAATTGGGTTGACACTTTTGATCAGAGGTTATTTTGCTAGTGGACAGCAAGAGTGAGGGCAGGTGGGAGCTTGATGGATCCTATTCTAGCTATAGCCAAAGCAATTTTTTTATTTCCTGCACATGGACTATACATAGAAAAGAGTTTTGAATAACCTATTATATTATCGGTTGCTCCTAAATCGAGAATACATGTTGTAATTTGGTGTGGATTTTCTATGAGGAAAGTAGTAGAAAGATAATTACCTTTCCAGGCTAAAGAACAAGATGGATTCAAAGAAGGTTATGGAAGTTGAAGGAGTTTGTACAGGTGCTCTAACCGTTCCTTCGTGAATGGAACCAAATTGGACTTGATTTGCTCTTCCTCATTTGTTGCTTGGAACACACGTCCATCACCACTGCTTGTTCTCTTCCCACCTTCTTTCTTCCAATTCTACGGTTTCCCATGAATTTTCCAACAAGTCTCCTTCGTGTGCCATGGTTTCTTGCAATGTTCACACCGTGGTTTTTTCCTCGTATATTCCTCAAAATCAAACCTCCAAGATACAAATGCGGAATTTTCGGATATAGAGCTGACATTTTTCCCGAATCACGAAGCATGATTCGTCTCCAAGATTCCTTTCTCCGAACTTCAAAGAAAACCTCGCGGATGGATGGTGGAGGTTTCGACCAAGGATTCTGCCTTACATCATCCAAGGCCTGCTAGAAACATGTATACTCTTATCATTCTCTTCTCTCTTCATTAGTCTCACAATCAGCCGGACTTTCCCATGTATTATCATAGCATCTAATTCCTTCCACAAGGTCACCATTTCATTGTAGTAAATAGTGACCTCACGATCTTCTTTCCTTGATTGCTATAGCTTTATCTTCAGTTCAAAGAGCTGGGAAGAATTTTCCAAATCATAACATGTTTCTCTCACAATGTCTCACACATCTTTAGCGGTCAGAAGGAATAGGTGTGGTTTTCCAATTGTTGGCTCCATAGAATTGATCAGCCAAGCAATCACTAAGGAGTTCTCAAAAATCCAAATCTTCCGATACAGATTGCTTCTTGTTGGTTCCTTCACTTCGCCTGTCAAGTGGCCAAGCTTCCCTTTGCCATCAATTGCTAGTTTCACCGATTGAGCCCACTCCAAATAATTTTGGCCATTCAATCGGTGAACTGTTAATAGCAGGTTGGAGTTTTGGGATAATTGCTCTCCACCACTGCTCAATTGTGCAGAGAGATCAGTTGGGTTGTTCTCTAGAATGACACCTAAAGGAGCAGTGTCCCTACTAGCTTCGGTCATTGCTGTTATCACCATAGTAGGAGCTGGATTCAAATCCTCTAGTATGATACCATGCGAGATTTTTTGGGACAACTACCAATTGTTCTAAAAGTTTAAGTTGCAAAATGAAAGCATAATTTATTATTAAAATATTATAACACTCTCCCTCCCACGTAAGTTGGACTTTGGCCTGAGCCTTAAGCGTGGAATTATGTAATTGGGAGGTAAATAGGGGTCTGGAAAATTTGAACCTAGTATCTCCTGCTCTGATACTATGCGGATTTCTAAGAATAAAAAAATGTTTTTTCTTGTTTCTTATTTTCTATATAATACTTACAGAGAACATTACATATAAATAGGGCCTAGGACAGCCAAAAGAAAGCAAGAAAATTGAAGCAGAAATAGGAACATATTTCCTACTTCTTAATTCTAATGATCTACTTCCTAATTCTGAGGATTTAGAAATAAATGGAAATAAAATACATTGAAACAAAATAATTCCCTATCCCGAGATCTCCTAATTCTTTGACAGCAACGAATGGAACTGGATCATAATTGTTATTTAAATGTTTGTACATCGTGCTTCCTTCAAGCTCTTGGTGTGCGGAGCTTGGTGCTGCGTGAAACTTTCTGCATTTGAGATCTGCAGTAGTGTTAAGAGGGTTTTGCAAAGTACTGAAAACGTTGTCTAGTTCATAATGTCAGATGGTTGTGTTGATTGTAAAAAATATGATGATGTTAGATACTTATCTGTGTGACATCAATAGGTCATCCTTTGGAATGTGGAAACATTTCAAACTGAGAGCACTCCAGAAGAACATACTCACATAATCACTGATGTGCGTTTCAGACCAAACACCACACAATTGGCAACGTCTTCATTTGATACCACCATTCGGGTTTGGGATGCAGCGCAAGTATAGTCTCTATCTCGTTTCATTACTTGTCTAACATCTTTAACCCTAAATAGGTCAAAAACGAATTGTGCTTACGATCTTTGGGTGTTGCAGCCAAACTTTTCCAGACAGTCTTATACTGGACACACCTCCCAAGTGATGTCCCTCGACTTCCACCCTAAGAAGAATGATCTTTTCTGCTCTTGCGACAGTAACAGTGAGATTCGCTTATGGAGTATGAGTCAATATTCATGCACCCGTGTCTCCAAGGTTACAAACAAATCTTGAACGATTTTTTATTCTCAGACCTGACTGCGGCTGTTCTGAGGTACTTCATTGTTGGATGTGCAGGGAGGTATTGCACAGGTAAGATTTCAACCCAGGATAGGGCAGCTGCTTGCGGCAGCAGCAAATACTGTGGTCTCCATCTTTGATTTTGAGACAGACAGATTGTATCAGATGTTGAAGGTACCAATATATATTTCACTAGAGTGAAAGGGAGCTCTGAATTTGTCTAAAAGGAAATTTTATATATAAGTTCCAAGAGTGTGGCGGACATTCTAACCAGAATTGCTAATTGTAGTGGGAAAACTCTTACTTTTCCAGGGGCACCAGTCAGAGTTACATTCTCTAAGTTGGGATGCCAATGGCGATTATTTGGCATCTGTCTGCCCGGATTCTGTTCGAGTGTGGCGAGTGTCCTCTGGTGAATGTGTTCATGAACTCAATTCCAGTGGAAACAAGTTTCACTCATGCGTGTTCCATCCAACCTATCCCAATCTTTTGGTTATTGGCTGTTACCAGGTGATAAATTTTATTTTTTTTTGGTCGAAACCAGGTGATAATTGGATTGCTACTGTTGGTATATGCGCTGCACTTGATTGCTTTTATTTCACTGTTAGAATGCAATTCGCTTGTAGAGCGTTTCCATCACATTCAGGGTGCATTTCTTACCCTGTGCAACTGATTTATACTTCAGAAAGAATTGGTTGGATAAATGACTCCTTAGCAGTGTTCTTCAGATCTTTTTGCAACAATAGTCTATTTTTAGATTCTTTTTTGGGCCAAATCCTTTAAGTAAGAATATGAATTGTGTATGAAGGGGCTTTGGATACGAATTACAACTTTTTGTCGTGGATGTTGCACACCACATGGATATCTTTAGACTGAATGATTTGTGGGAATTTTAACTGTTATCAATCCTTACTTTTAGTTTCTCAGCCTTAGTTCGGAATTGTTTGATGCACGCTTTATCCCTTGCAGTCGTTGGAATTGTGGAACATGGTAGAGAACAAGTGTCTGACAGTCCCAGCTCACGAGTGTGTTATTTCGGCGTTGGCGCAGTCCCCGGTGACGGGGATGATTGCCTCAACCAGTCATGACAAGTCGGTTAAGATTTGGAAGTGAAAGTTCACCCCTGCTTTTCTTGCTTCTTAAAAGCCTTAAATGCGTGTTTCAAGAGCTGAGGGTCACAAAGGAGCCAAAAACCACTGGTGGGTGTCACCCGTACTTCCTCGCCAACATAATTTATCCATTTAATAAGGTTGAAGCAGGATCTCGCTCGGCTTTGTCATAATTCTGGGCCACCCTATTATCTGTAACACTATGACTGTCCCTTGGGAACGTACAATATCTCGATTTATCTTCGTCGGAATCATAATTTCTCGTCTATTGAAGTTGTCGGATAAAAAGGTGCATGACTTGGCTAATTTACAAGAAATTGTTTTTGTCTCCTCAAAACGTCTCAGAATTGCCTGTTTTGTTGTCCTGATGACATTAATGGAGTTCCTTGTACGCTCTTATCAGTTTTGTTTGTTCTTGGATGTACCTATATCGACCAAAGCATCCTGTGGACTTTTCTTTCTCGAGGTCAAGTGAAATGCGTGTATGTATGATTGTTGGACTAATTCTTCGGTTGAGATTATGACTACGTATGTTTCACGGATTATCTTGTAAAATGAATGATTTGGAAAATATTTTCCTAAAAATGATTATTTGTATTGCTTGGTCAATGAAAAGTTTTTTCGTTATCAACAGTAATGAATGTCTAAATATTTTGTAAATGATAAATATATTTTTCGTTGATTTATTTTTATAAGCGATGCAAGCGATCATTTTTAATAAAATATTTTTAAAATTATTATTTTTCGCGAAATAAATGGAACTTATATTGATTATTGTTTTCTTGGGTAAAAAGAGTTGTGAAACTTTACCATTTTATGTTATGTCTTGGAGCACAAAGGATTTCAAGTTTCTTCCCAAACGAGAGAGGAAGAGGGAGCGAAACAAACATTCGTAGTAGCATGAAGGAGGTCGACTGCAGAGATGACGATTGTGGTAACAGGTGGCGGCGGAGGTGCACCCCGAAGCTCTCAAGTTGCAGAGCAAAGGCATGAAAGAACAGGAAGGAGGAGAAAAAAGGAAGAGAACGAGTCCTTTTCGCACCGTAAGATATTAACTCTTCTAAAAGTTTACGCACTTTGATGAAGGCACGATCTAACAAGTACGTTCGATAACGTCGGTACTTGTACCGATATGAAATTTCCACTGCATATTCGAAGATGAGGGGTGGGAGGCAAAGGAAAATGGAATGTTGGGTGACCTCAGGTAGACTCTGCCGTTCTTTTTCCTCAGTTCTGCTGTCATGCTTTCACTAAATTAACAACTGAAAGATTTAAATCAAACATTAAACAGTGGTCAAAAAGAACATGTATACAATTGCATAAAGAAGCACCCACCACGTACGACTCCCGACCCTTCTTTGGAAGGGGGGGATCTCGGCGGGGAAAAGTAAAGAGAAAACGAGAGTTCAAAAGTAGAGAATATTCAGAATATTTGCTTTTCATGGGAGAGGCTTTTGATGTTTACAGGACTCTCTGAGGCTTTCCTTCACTGCAAATTCTCTGACAAAGTAGAAAACGAAATCGAAGTTGCATGGCTCTCTCTCTCTCTCGTGTCTTTGCTTTCCTAGAAAAAGCTCACATCCATGTCAATATAGAAAAAAAAAAGGGGGGTTATGGATCAAACGGTTAGTACTTTTAGGCTGCGCATGACAACGATTTTGTACTCGAAAACAGATTCTGCTTAGAAATGATTCTTTTTTATTCTGTATCCAGAATTGATTCTGAGTATTTTAAGGCATTTGTTAACGGGCCAAAATTCCATCCCTAGAATAGAAAAAGAACATAAATGCGTTTGGTAACGCCACAAAATATCTTTTTATTAATAATATTTTTAAATATTTTAATATTTCTTTCTTTTTTTTCTTTTCTTTTTTTCTTTTCCTCCTTCTTAGCCATGGCCTGCTTGCCGGCCATAACCGGTAAAATATCTTTTATTAATAATATTTTTATTAAAAGTATTTTTTTTCTTTTTTTTGCCATGGCCTGATCGCCAGCCATGATCGATAAAATATTTTTTATTAATAATATTTTTATTAAAAATATATTTTTATTTTGTTTGCCATGGCCTGGTAGCCGGCCATGGTCGGTAAAATATTTTTTTATTAATAATATTTTTTATTAAAACATTTTTATTTAAAATATACATTTTTATTTTTTTTGGGCCATGGCTTAGTCGCCGGCCATGGCCAGTAAAATATTTTTTTATTAATAATATTTTTTATAAAAATATATATTTTTATTTTTTGGCCATGGCTTGGTCGTCAGCCATGACTGGTAAAATATTTTTTTATTAAAATATTTTTATTAAAAATATATTTTTTTCTTTTTTTTGCCATGGCCTGATCGCCAGCCATGGCCTGTAAAATATTTTTTATTAATAATATTTTTTATTAAAAATATATATTTTTTCTTTTTTTGCCATGGCCTAGTCATCGGCCATGGCAGGTAAAAATATTTTTTTATTAATAATATTTTTTATTAAAAATATATATTTTTTCTTTTTTTGCCATGACCTGGTCACTGGCCATGGCAGGTAAAATATTTTTTTATTAATAATATTTTTTATTAAAATATTTTATTCTCGTCAAATCCGACGAGGTCAATCCTCGGGCCGGACATTAGAAGCTACATTAAAAACCAAGAAAAGGAAGAAGAAAAAAAATTGATTCTCAAAATTGTTCCCAGAATCAATAAGCTACTTTTTTTTTATTCTTGAAAACTAATTCTAGGAACAATTTTTGACAAAATTGTGCGTAGAATCAAAAAATTAAAAAAACGCATTTTTGTTCCCAAACTAATTTTGGGAACAAAAGAACAGAATTAAACACTATTTGACAAGTTGTCATGCGCAGCCTTAATCTTCATCTTATTCTCACTTTTTGCATCTGGGTTTGTCGTATTAAACAGAATATTTATTATCAAATTAGGTGCTAATAATATCTTTTCTGCGCCATAAATTAGGTGTTGATACTGTTGTGTCGATATTTCTCTGAAATTCTGTCCGGTGCACGATACGGCGGAGACCAAATTTGCAGATGCGCATGGCCTGTGTTATCTTGAACTTGAATTTTTATTCTTAATGGTGCATATGATGCATCAAGTACATGTTGTGTAAATTATTTTAAGCGGGCCATGAGCCTTAAAGATCACTAGATCTCCCAATTTCAATCAATTTTTAAACCCCCGAGATTGCTTTAATGGTTAGAAACGATTATGTACGTGGATTAGGTGCATGAGACAAGTTGCATGTTCCTCATATCAATAGCCACAAATAATCCCTTTGTAAGTCATCTGCCTAACTATTCGCTTCTACCCTCCTTTATTCATGTGGTTCGTGAGACATTTATTGTTTGTAAGGTTAAGTTATACCTAGATGAGTTCTCTCCTCATTGTGAAAAACTATATAAGCATTTGAAAACAAAATTAAATTACATCTCCGTTAGAATTGTTCAAATGCTTGCACTCAAGTGTTTCTTGATCCTAGATACACCCAAAGTAAAAAAAATCCAAGATATGAGAGAGAGAGAGAGAGAGAGAGAGAGAGAGAGAGAATACCGGTTATAGGAAGCTTCACAACCCCTTGCAACCAATGGCAAGGCTGGCTTGGCTCTTGATCCTAGAATTGTCCAAATGCTTGCACTCAAGAGTTTCTTGATCCTAGATACAACCAAAGTAAAAAAAAATCCAAGACAGAAGGGAGAGAGAGAGAAAGAGAGAGGATACTGGTGATAGGGAGCGTCACAACCCTTGCAACCACTAGCAAGGTTGGCTTGGCTCTTGCCGGGGGCGCCCCCGTAGTCACAAGAGGCCGTGACACACCCCTCTCTCTCTCTTTCTAGGTTTTCTTTGTATCGTGTTTGTTCATGGTGCATTTTTTTGGTGCCACATTAGCACCACATGTACATTTTATGTCACGTCAACAATTTGACTTTGTTTTGTAATAGTGATTGATAAAATGAATTAACTATGCAAACTGACAGAGGAGAGGATACAACTTGGAGAACTAAACTTGTGCTTTGCCCCAATGCTTTGTCGCCCCAAAAACACAATCATTTGATTGGTATATTATATACACACAATACTGATATTCACGTACCTAGATACCAATGACTTAAATATGGTTGTTTTTTAATCTTTTTATTTTACGAATCCATGTGTAAGTAAACGCCGTACAAAAGTTATGATACTTACGATGTCCCAAAAGTTTCACTCCTTTTCATATATCTATGGTTTGATCTCAAGAGAGCGTGTCAATGCAGTGACTCACCTCAAGTGAGAGGGAGACAACTATGCTCGTCACTTAAACAATTTCATAATTTAGAACTTAGAAAATTGTCATCTTTGAGTATGCTTAAATTTTCACAATATTGATGGTGCATAAGATGTTAAAAACAGCAATACATGCCTAATGAGTGCTGACCAGCCACTTACAACAAATGAAATGCCACTAAATGTCTGACAAAAAAAAGAAAAAAAGAAATACCACTAAATGCGTTGATTAAAATAATGCAACAACCGTGGTGACAATGGAAGAGGGAGGCCAGAGAGTCGATGCAATTAAGCAAGGGGGGTGTTCAGAAGTATAAATCTTGAGTAATGATGGGTTAGAAGTCTGTTCATGTGTAACAAAAGTCAAATCATCATTCCTATCGAGCTGAACCAGCGGCTTTGAGACTTGAGAGCAGATTTCAGATGAGTGGAAATATATGGGAAAAGCCCAAAAATTTACCGCATTTACGTCTCCTAGAAATCATGTACATTCAGTGGCATTAACAGGACTCAGAGAGCAAGAAAAGATGCTGCCGAGTGCTGAGGGGTCGGCTAGGTGAAAGGGCCTAATGATGAAGATAAAGAGAGAAATCTGATGAATTGGAATAAAAGAGCCACCAAAGCTTGAAGACTATTTAGTATATTCTATAAAGTTCCAACAGTTAGATAAATTTTGCTAATTGGGGTTCAATTTTGAAAAGATATGGTTTCTGTTCTTGAAGTGATTAAATTTAAAAGAAGAAAGGAAAAGACGGTTGCTATGACATTGAACAGAATACTATGATTCTGACCTTTCCTTTTCCATGGAAGGGAGGGAGGTACGATATGACATTATGGCGCAATTGGCATTGGAATGAAAGCATATGGTTGTGTACCAAGAAATTGACACTATTGTATTGAATGACCAGAGAAGTTGAGGCTTGACAAATCATTGTATCTTTTGCATTTAATTATTATTCTATTGTTATTTCATGGCACTATATATCTGTACATATGGTCCAAGTGCCGAAAGAAAATTGATTTTGCTGATGGGTATGGTCAGAAACAAACTGCCATTGCTTTGACAATTATTCCAGCTTTCCAATCCATCATCAGATGGAATTTAGCTCCTCCCAAACTTCAATTAGCTTAGCTAAATTTCAAACCAAAGGCTATATCATTTTTTTTAGGCACCAGAAAATATTCCCATTTAAATTTTAAAGAACATTAATTGAAAGTCTCTAGATTGCCCACTGCCTTCTAAGCAACTTTGCATCACCACAATGTAATGCCGTAGACTTCTCCAAAAGGACATTATATAACGCCAATATCAATCAATATACTTACCACCGCAGACTGATTGAATAATGCCGGTATCATTTTATGGATCTTGTTACAAAATATCCTCTCGAGGGATACTGGTCGAGCAATCTAACAACTAAATCTAACCATTTTAAACGCATAATCGATGCTTTAAAAATCAAACATTTTCGCATCAAGTACGTTGGTAAGGGCACCCAAAACTCATTAGCTGAAGAAATCGACGGCGATTTGTCCATCAAACTTCACTTAGTATCCGCCTCAGAAAAATCAATTACATTTCAATATATTTTAGATTGAAGGTGATTAAGAAAATTTAGTAAATCAGCACTGCTATTTTTTTTAAAATGTTATTTTCCTTTTCATTTTTTAAAATTTCGTTTAAAAGTGGGGTACACAGACCAAGCAGCAGAGACAAAAGGCCCTTTTGGAATTTGGCCACACGCTCTCTCCTGCATCAGTTTTTGTTTCCTTATACAGCAGTAAATCGAAGAGAAATTATATCATATTATATTCATATCAGATTATTAATTAATTAATATAAAAGAACATTAATAAGAGAAAAGAAGAAAAAAAATTTCGTAGTGGGGAGATCTGTCAGCCAATGGGATAATTTCTCTATTTTCTATTTTTCTCTTTTTTTTTCCTTACACGCACCTGACAAATTGGCATAAGATGCTCTTCATCGGCCAGCGCCGGGAGCGCGTGGGTCGCAACCCCGCGCGGAGCGCGTGTGGGTGGGGGGGGGGCATATTCGGAAAAGAAAAATCTTATCTAGAGAGAAAAATAAAAATAAAAGAAAATTCGAAATATTGTAATTTCTGGAATAATAAAAGTAAAAATCGAAAAAATAAAAAAAAAAAGCACTTTCCACCTGGCCACTAGAAAAGGAATCCGATGTCTTAAGCCGTCGCCAGTTCGCTCGATTTTCTCGTCCTGCCCGTCTTCTCATGGCGCGATAAATTGGGGAGGAAGGTGAAATAAACGTGGCGTCAGCAATTCGTTCTTTTTCCACTTTTCATGTTTCGGAAATCTTATTTTGAAATTACTTTAAAATTTTTGCTTTCAGATGCGCACGAGAATTTTTCTAATTTTCGGAACATGAAAAGTGTCGGAAAATTATAAATCTTTTACATTAGCATCAATTTAGTCCTAAATCCATTTTTATGCTAATTCAGTTCTGAATATTTTGTCTTTATACCAATTTAATCCTTTCGGCTAATTTTGGCTGGATATGGCTGACGTGGATGCTGGCCTGATTACAAGATACCATCCTCGATGAAGTAAATAACTTTTAATAATATTTTTAATATTTTTTCGAATTTTTTATTCTCTTCTTTTCTTCTTTTTTTTCCTTTTCTTTCTTTTTCAGTCGCGCGCTGGGCTGAGCGAGGCACGACCACGCTAGATCTGGTGAGGGTCGAGCCTTGCCTGCTAGGGGTGATTGGTTCCAGGGTGGGTTGGGTCCGAACCTAGAACCTGAAACCAAACCTGTTATAACCGGTTCCAATTTTTGGAACTTGAAACCAGCCCTGTTTTTCCTAGACCCTATTTTGGAATCGACCCTATTTTTTCGGTTCGGTTTCAGGGTCTACCCGAGAATCTATTTTTTTTTGTTCCTTTTTCCGATTTCATTTTTTTCTAGCAAAATAATATAGGTAGCAATGAAACGATTTAAAATAAAAGATGAATAACAAAAACCACTATCCTCCATAAGTAACAATTCCCAAAATGAGCAATTGAAATTACAATTCATCAAAATCAACAATCTAAAAGCATTATGTGGCAAGACATAGTTCAATCGCATAAATCTTTAAGAGTTACATTTCCATGGAATTTATTCAACATGTTTAGCTTTTTATTTTGCGCCATGATGAGATAACTCCTCATATTTGTTTCTGAATAAAATATCTTGAAAGAAAAATCAAGAGATAGCGGTAAGGTATATGCTCTCACTAGAAAAATGTTTATATATCTCATATGAATCATATAATATTTAGATGACTTTAAGGGCCATGCTGTTTCGCTCGTAGTTGTGAAACATATTCCAATATTAAACCGGAAATCGGTTCTAAAAGTGGTGAAGTAGGGTAACGTGATATAGGCTTTTTACTTTTTTGTACATTATCTCAAAACTGGTTCTAAAATAGGTTTAAATTGATTTTACTTGGAACCGGAAACTGGACCGGTTCTAACCGGTTCCCAAAAAATGGAACCGGTACCTGAACCAGTTCTTGTTAGAACCGGTTCCCGGACCTGTTTTTCGGGTGGGTTGGTCCGGTTTCTGGATAAACCCGGTCCGATTGCACAACCCTATTACAGGCCATGGGTGAGGCTTGACCTTGTCGTGCCCATGGGTGAGGCTCGACCTTGTCGTGCCCATGGGTGAGGCTCGACCTTGTCGTGCCTTGCCCAGCCATTGGCGAGGCTCGCGAGAGGCCAGCAACCGGCTGAAGAAAGAAGAAAGGGAAAGAAAAAAGAATTTTTTTTAAAAAAATATTAAAATATTATTAAAAGTTGTCCACGTCATCGCTGACGGTTCTACAGAGGCCAGCCGGCATCCATATCAGCTACATATGGCCAAAATTAGTCAGAAAGACTGAATTGGCACAATGATAAAAGGTTTATAACTTTTCTGATACTTTCTCCTTCCGAAATATATGCACATGCGATAACTTTTCATTTGTTCCGGAGGAAATTATGTCCTCAATTTTGGTGGGCCCACGCCACGTCAGCGCCACGCATGTGCCAAAAGCTGTTGAGAAACGCCGGTCGACATGCCACGCCGGCAAAATTAAATGGGCGGCTACCGAAAGGGGTTGATCACATCGGATCGAGATAGTTTAAAACTTAATAATTTTTTATTTATTTAGATAATGAAATTTCAATAGCATGAGAAAGCAACCAAGAGGAACTGCTAATGAAAAATATAAGGTATGCTCATCTGATTCTTCCAATGCTAAATTAATTTCGTTTCTTTTTTTTTTTCTCTCTTCTACGGCATTTTTTTTCTATGACTCAAAATGCAAATCCTTTTTAAATTTGATGGAAAAAATCCGAGGAAGAGGAGCATACCCATTACTATTTAAGCCGCCGACCCCTTTCGAAACCAATAACCTTTTGGCTCATCGTGATCTCCGGGCGTTCGCGATCACATACCAACAACCCCCTCCTCACAATAAATACGCGCCGGGGCGAGCGTCACGAGATCCCGCCATTTTTCGCGCGCTCATCAACCAAAACGGCTCGAGTCCGGGGAAAACGGATCGTTACCATCCAAAAACACCCGCGAGCATTTTATGATCAGCCGCGACGCCGGGTCGTTTCTTCCGATGGCCGGGTAACGCACGGCGTGAATCGATACCCATACCGGCGATTGCGCACGCAATCACGCGTCTCGACACACGAGTCAGGACATGTTAGAAACGGGATTGATCGGAGGATGAAATCGAACACGTAGCCCGACGCTAATTTTTTTTTTTTATCTTCTTTTTTGCTGGGGGTCGGACATTCCCGATGCTACTTCAAGCGCGCGCGCGCACACGTATACGTAAGTTTACGAATTACCCCAACCGAACCGGCTCTAAATTTACCATGTACAAGAGCGATTTTTTTGCAGGAGAGCAGGAGGGGGCCGAAAGGAATTTCGGGATATTCGGGGGACCGGGGGGAGAAAAATCTCGCGAGAAATTGAAGTACAGCAAACTTGTACAGAGAGAGAGAGAGAGAGAGAGAGAGAGGGAGAGCCGGAATGAGAATACCCCCCCAACCCTAACTTTTTAACAGTCCCTCTCTCCCTCTCCCTGTCTCGCTCGCCATTTCAACATCTCTTCCCGTTTCTCTCTCCATCTCCGAAACCATTCCAACTGCAAATCAAACCATTCAACTCCTCCTCCTCCTCCTCCTCCTCCTCCTCTCCCTTCGTGTGTGTATCTCTCTCGCTCGCCGCGTCTCTCTCTCTCGCATGAGCGGTTCGTGCTGAGCGGCTTCTTGCTTTTTGCTTTGGCTGCCGGCGGAGAGGGAGAGGGAGAGGGAGAGGGAGAGGGAGATGGGCAAGTACATTCGCAAGGGGAAGGCGGCCGGCGAGCTCGCCGTCATGGAGGCCACCCAGTCGTCCCTCGGCGTCCGCACCCGCGCCAAAACCCTAGCCTCCCAGCGACTCCAGAAATCTCCCCCGGCCTCCTCCGCCGCCGCGGCCGCTCCTCCTCAGCCCGCTCAGCAGGCGGCGGCGGCGGCGGGGGCGGCGGCGAGCTCCGGCTCCTACCTCCAGCTCCGGAGCCGGCGGCTCCCGAAGCCGCCGATCCTCGTCCGGAGCCACTACGCGAGGCGGCAGAGGAAGGCCGGCGGCTCGGCCAAGAGCCCTAGCCCCGGGTCGAGCCCTAAGCCTAGGGCGCGGTCGAGGCTGAGGATCGGCTCCATGGAGTCGGTCGGGTCTTTCTTGAGCGACACCGAGGGCGGCGGCAACAGGAAGGTGAGCGGCGGCGGGGAGGGCAAGGATGGGATTCCCAGGGAGGAGAACGCGGCGGAGAACGATAACGAGTGCAGCGGTAATGCCGATTTGGGGGTTGGAGAGGCTTCCTTCGGCGACAACGTTTTGGAGTTTGAAGGCAGGGAAAGGTGTTGCTCTCTCAATTTTGGTTCTGCAACTTTTCCTTTTCATTTCTCTTTCGCATCCCAAATCTTGGTTTTTGGTGTGGATTATACGATTCTCTCTTTGGTTGATGGGGAAAAGGGATATAGGAAGGGCGGTTTGATTGATCAAAAGGAAGAATTTTTTTCTTTTCGGTCTCTGTTTTGGTTACTGACAAAGTTTAGGGCAAAAGGGAGTGCTAAACTTTTTTGCACAATTCGTATGATTGATAATTAATTTATGATGCAGGGAAAGATTTGTAACTGCTAAGGGCCTTCTTTTGTTGCTTTCTTCAAATTCCAGTTTTTCATTTGTCAATTTTCAATTCTTTCTCTATTTCCCCCCCTTTTTTTTCGTGAATTTGGTGGAAATTTTGGAGTCGCCTTGTTGGGGGATCTTAAATTCTACAATTTGATTAAATCCTTAGATATATGTGTGTGTTCAGTAGTTTTGAATTATAAAATTCTAGGTGAGATGAAGGTATGTTTTTTCTATTGTGGGTCAGTATCTTGATGCCATCCTCCTCTGTCTGATAAGCAAAAAAAAAAAAAAGGCACAGAACAAAGGGAAAGTTGTAAGTTTTCAGACCATATGATAGGGCATAGAAGTTTTTGCTGCGAAGACGGAGATGATGCCCAGAGGGAAGATCATCAATTAATTTGTGAACACAAAACCCACAAACAAGAGGAGGATGGTATCAAGTTAGAGAATAATTTTTTTCTTGCACCAAACAAGTTTTACGTGCTTAGAGGTGATTGGTGAAGGTTTTTCCCAGTTAGTCTTCTCAGCTTGCTGAGGGGGAGATAGAAAAGGATTTAAAGATTGGGGAACTTTCTTTTCCAATTTTACATACCCTGAGTATATTATTAATTATTCGTCATACTTATTTTAAGGTTCGTCTTAGGTAGTCTTCTCTTTTTGGAACTTTAAATTATCTGAAAAGCGTATATTCGGAAATGGCACTACCGTTCCACAAACGGGTGTAAAATGATTGGAAAGAAGATTGATAAGGATAATTGGAAGATTTGAACTTGTTGATCGTCAGGTTTTCGAATGTGTTACTGTGTTGTAATTATGGGGGAAAAAGGAAAGAGAAGTATAGATTGTTTTAAGTGGACTTCTTTGATGTTCTTTTGAAAATTATACTTTGGCTGTAAATTTTTTTCCTGGTTTGTACTTTGTAACTTTTCTGGAAAGGTTTCCCAGGGGCACTCACTCATATAGTCTTTATCTGTGCGCTTTTTATCGTTTTGATATTACGTGATATATGGACAAAGCCTTTGTATCGCCACGAGCGTTCACCTTCTGCAAGTATTCATGAGTCCTTTAGTTGATGTCAGGCTTCTTTAACATGGGAAGTCATGTTTATTAGTTAATGCATATTATCACAATATATATCATTTGTTAAAGGTCAGCTTAATTCTTGTGTTATAGAGTTTGTAATTGCATAGGCCTTTTTGTGAATTAGTGCATTTGTTTCTACTACAAGCACTCTGATCGAGTAAACTGACTTTGTACTTCTTCATGGACAGTGAAGTTGATATAGAAACACATGTTATACCTGGTTATGAGTACGACGGTGCAGGAGAACCTTTTTAATGACCGTGCATTGGCTTCTTTGGAATAAGTGACTAGCTATCGGCACTAATATGAATTTTTTTTTTTTTGAACTTGAATGAGTTCTATTCTTGAATCTTAGGGACTGTTAAGTTGAATATTGATATAATTTTTTTGCCCATTTGTTCGATATAATGGCAACGAACAATTGGGGGTTCGCCTCTTGATTTTTTAACTGCTCGACCTTTCCTGTTTTCATATGTGGATTCATTGGTGAAAGTGGATCTCTGTCCTCTGGAATGGAATGTATTGAAAATACATCCCCCCTTTGTGTTGTGGCTATTATTGAATGCATGATTGGTAGGGTCCTGCAATATTCATATATATGCCTGCCGCTGTCCTCTGCATGATTGAGGCATCAGAGAAGAGTGGTGGAACAGTACATTAATTATTTTTTTTGCCATAGGTACATGAAACCTATATAAAGAAAATGAAATTATGCTTAAAAAAGCAGAGAGGGGAGATTGACAGCGAGTAAGAACAATTCTGGATAGTGCTCGTATCGGTCATTTTTACCATGTGCTGATCTCTGTAAATGTTTATCACTGTCGAATTCTGTTTTGAGGTATCATCAAGTCGGATACATGATCTGAGATTAGATTTGAACTTAGCGATCTTTTTTGCAGGAGTACTAGGGAATCGACACCCTGTAGTTTGATCAGAGACCCCGAAGTTGTGAGAACGCCTAGTTCTACTACCAGGCCCACCACCTTAACTGAGACTAACCGAAGAATACATAATGTTGACGGCAGACATATCCCGACGGCACATGAAATGAACGAGTTCTTTGCTGGTGCAGAAGAAGAGCAGCAGAGAAATTTTATTGAGAAGTATAGATTACGTTTATCTCTTCAGTTGCTTATTTGGTATTTCTGATATTACCATTATTCTCCCGCGTTTAGTTGCATTTTTAAGCCGCTTTCATTTCGTGTTCTGCAGATACAACTTTGACCCGGTGAACGACAAACCGCTGCCAGGACGCTTTGAGTGGCAGAAGTTGGATCCATAGGAGATGCTGTGACCCTTCAGTAGTAATCATCCTGTGAATTCTAGGCCATTGTTTAGCTCTAGGGCTTGAGAAGTAGCGGGGAGTAAGTTTAGTCGGTGACTGCGGTGGCGTTATTTCCATTTTCCATCGCCCCCTTCTTTTTTACTTTGTAAAGCAAAGAAGTAGGACGCGAAGATTGTGTAGACTAATGATCTGTAACATAACAGGGGGTTACGAGTGTGACTCATGACAAAAGAAAAAACAAATCCAAAGTCCTTTGGCTAACAGATCATCCATGCGACAGGGGAAGGGGATGTGGAAGCTTGTCAGGTGTCAGCTTCAGGGTAAAACTTTTTAGTCAACTAGGTCTAGCTTCTCTCTCTCTGATGGTACAGAAGTCTCCAAAATTTGCTCTTCCTTGATTTCTCTTTTCTTCTTCTCTCTTGTAATGTATCTCTCTTTTTCCCCTTTTTTTCTCTCTTTGTTTGTCCATACTTGTACTGATGGAACCCTAAAAGAAGCTCCTTTGGAATAAATATGACCCGTATTTCCCCCCCTCCTCCCTTCTTTCATGTTCTCGTCTTTTGTTCCATCATCTTCTGCTCTTCAACAGTTGGTGTTTTGGCCTCTTCATGTATTCCTTTGAGATAAGTGAATGATCTACATTATTACATGATTCCTGCTGTTCTTGTTGGAGATGCAACGATAGGCATGGTTTGTTACTATTTTTTTGTGGCTTTTTCTGTGACCTCATGTGGAAGAATCGCTGGTGATTGGCTTTGCTGATGGGGTGAATTGAATGTGGGTGGGGTTACCCATTATTGGGTGGTGGTGGGGTTGGAGAATCTCGTTCCTCTCTTATTATGTCTGTATATCGAACTGTGTGTTCTGCAACTGCTCTTGCATCATAATTGCAAATTTTGTACCGGCCTTGAGCCAGGGAGAAAAAGAGACAAGGAAAGAAACCGGTGCAGGGGTCTGTTTTCGCTCCTTCAATCGGTGAGCGAAACCGTGGCCAGAAAAAAATAGAGATCGGTGCGCGAAAAACCAATCAGTGAAAGGCCTTAAATGAATGTCAATCCCATCAGGCTTTTTACTACTCTGTTTTTACTCTCCATTTCACTTATTGGATTCTGGCCTATCGGTGCGTTTTAAATGCTCTTTTCCCCTGGCTTTTTCTTGGTGGCCAGAGATCTGAATTATGGTAGATTTCGAAATGATTCAAACTGGGGAAATGAGCAGAATGATTTTTGCCGTCCTGGGTCACTTTCCTTTGGCTATGTTTTACATTCTTGCTAAGGGGGGGGGGGGGTGGGGTGTGGTTGGTGCTTCTTGTTTTCTTTTGGAGAGTGGAAGATTCCTCCTCTTGCTTGAGCTAGGAAAGTGGATCTGCAAGAATCAATGGGAAATCTTGTCAAAATACTCCTCATTCCTGCTGAAGTGAAGGGGAGAGCAGGGTCATTTTTCCTTTTGTATATAGCAATTTTTGCTAGCACAGGCAGCACTACTAGGTAGGTGGTGAAAATTTTGGGGAACAAATCCAAAGAGAAAGAAAGTGGAGATAGTGGTTGTTGAAGTGGATGGGGGCGTTGCTTAAGAGAAAAAAGTATTGGCTGAAACTGAGGAATCTTCAATTTCCAATGAAACTCTCTACTTTTCAAAATCTCTGAGGAGGGGAAAGAGAAGAGAAGAGGAGAGAGATACAAAAAAGTTTCAAATTAGCACTCATTCTGCCTTTGCCCTATGGAAGACTCTTTAAAGTAGTCTGCCGCCCGCATTCAGTGTGATTTTGACTGTAATCTGCGAAATTAAAAAGGTGGTGTGTGTGTGTACACACACACATATATATATATATAGACCTAATTCTAAAAGAAGGATCAATTTTATCTTGATTGATAATTTTGATCCAAATTTTCTTTTTTTTTATAAAAAATCAACTTTCACTTAAATTTCAAATCTGATTTGAATAATTTGATAATTGCACATCACACAGAGACTAAATTTGAGATTCGAGTAAAAATTAGTGCTTTTTATTGAGTCAAAAAAAATTTGGATCAAAATTGTCACTCAAGATAAAATTGATATTTTTTTTTTGGGAGTTAGCCCTCTATATATATATATATTTTCAAGGGGTTTTGTTGGGGGCAACTTAAACGGGAATTTCATGTATGACCAAAAAAAAATAATAAATGGGAATTTCATGAAGGGTACTGGATTGGTGAAATCAATGCACTCAAGATCCTGGCAAAAGTGGGAGCTTCTTGTGTTGTCTTTTCCATTTACTTGGGCACTGGCACTACTACATATATTTCATATAGCAGATCTGATGACGCCCATCAACCTGTTTTTCGTGTCCAAAACCCCACCCAGCACTGATTTTCCTTGCAAAAGACTTCTGTTGAATCTGAACAATTTATTTTCCATTTAAATGTCATTTAATTGGCCTTCCGCAATGCCGCGTCTTGGTAGGCCTGAAGTTGTTGGCACCAAAACATGCGATGATTGACGCGATCCCAAAGACCTTACCTACCATCGTTATGCTTTGTCCCGATAATGTTACCTGGCCCATTTCATTAATCTCATGCTTGTTATACGTTAAATTGCTACACATCTATCAATTGTTTCAATTGGGTTGCATGACTTGACAAGAGAATTTATTTGAATTGCTGCAAGTGATGATATCTGTTCAATTTTTTTCTTTCTGATATTTCTGAAGCCAAAGAGAGAACACAAATAGGACCAAAATAGCCTTCAACAACAAGGGTTGCCCTACATCTCTCGGAAAAAAGAAATTGGCCCCGCCAAATTGACACACACCCAAAGGAGAAAAAACAAAATTATTACATTTTTTTGGGCACAAAGCACAAACACATGTGGTGTCCTGAAGCTAAGAAGGGGTGGACATGCTGACCACCCCCAAATCGGTGAATAATATTTTTGGACCAGTAAAATCTCTTTGGATGGCTTGCAAGGAAAATGTTAACTGCAAACGATCCTAGAAGCCTCAGGCACTGTCTCCAATTTGGACCTTTCGAGGGGGACTAGAAAAGGTAGCTTTCAGTGAGACCTAGCAATTAATACTCACTAGATCTCAGTGACATGTATCTTCATGTGCCTTTTGGAGTCTGTGTGTGTATGTGTGTGGTCCTAGAAAATGTGTCCTTTGCCTGTGTCGCTGACTCATGAGGTTAATGATCAACATCATCATCATCGCTCGTGTTGCAGCAGTACATGTAATGCTCCTTTTCCTTTCTCCAGGGACACAAAAAAGATCGGAGAGAGAGAACGTCATGGTTGGAGGGAGATCCTCTTTTGATGGAGTTGCGTGAAGCATGTTAAACATAAGTTTATGAAAAAAAGCCCATCATTTAGAGAACATCATTTGTCTAACGAAGCTCTAATTCCAAGTTTTAGGAGCAGTACATAAGTAAATCCCGCGGGGACGTCTTAGAAAAGAGGTCAACGAATGGATCATTCATGTCGGCTTCGATTCCCCATATCACCTAGTACAAACTGATTTTTTATGGCCATCCGCTCGGCCTTTGATTTGTGTTTTATCCGACCCATGTGATCAGGGTATTTGATGAGCTCGGGATATATGCAAGATGGGCTTTTCATAATAAGTTCCATTAAGGCCTCATAGCTAAGATTAGATTCAACATCAAATATTGTTTTAATTTTCTATATGGACTACATGTGATTTCTCAAAATATGTCTATGAAAATAACAATATTTTTTTTTACTTTCCCTATATTCTTAAATTATTATGTTTGAAAGATATAAAGATATTTTCTAACCGAAAAATATAGTTTCATTTTTGTCAAAACCATGTTATGATCTTGGCGTTGTCCGCGTGGAAAGAGCGAAAATAATAAAAGGAACATTTTCAGCTATTTTCACTTGAAGATCTTCTATTTTTTTTAATATTGTTTTCGTCAGGAATGGATTGTTTGGGACTCTTCAAGTATCCGATCAATTCCCATCACAAGTGCGATGAATTCAATTCATCACGTACCTCTAAACTAGAAAGACAATATATATAAGGTCAGTAACTTTTGAGGTTCATTGTGAAGTTTAAACAATCAAAGTCTCAACCTCGATAGTGTAGGAGCAAACTCAAAACAACATATGGTTGATAAAATTATTGGCCGCAGCCGGAATGAATAGACCCAAATGATCATATGAACTCCAAATAGGACCCAAATGATCCTACGGATTACATGCATGGGGTCTAATGCATTGTGTATGCAGCAATTGCCCCATCAATACTAGGGCCATCAGGTGTTTAGTGCTAGTCATTAAGGACATCCTATGTTAATTGCATAATTTTCTTGATCTTGGAAAATGTTTTTATCTTGCCCTATTACACAAGATTCTGCATCCATGTTAATTTTCAAAGTATTACCAACCACACACATTTTCATTGAATGAAATTTAAATTTCTCAAAGAACCAAACAGGCCTGTACTGTTCTTGATGGGCTGGGCAAGCTGTGGTATGATGATCCATAAGAGTACGATGATTGACCTTGACCATAGATTGGATTATTTCTGACAACAAATTGGCTCCTTGCAAGACGAGTTTTTCGAAATTCAAAACCAAAATGCCCGAGAGGATGACACTGTTCGATAAGATCTTTGACAGACCCAACTAGATAAAGTGCCTCCATTAATATTTGAATTGAAAACATGAAAAAAGAACTTTATGAGTTTGACTCTGTCGCTCCTTTTGTTTTCAGTTTTCATAGTGTCCATATGATCGGTGGCTTTAAAGCAATGGACTCTCAATTCTGAACCGCTCTTTAAGTCTCTGCAAATCGCAGTTCATCTAACCAAAGCTTGCAATCCTTTCCTACACAATTCTAGACAGATATAGGGTGGTGGCGAACCATAAAAGCTCTCCCACGGAGTACAAAACTTCAATGCACACTTTTGAAATCTAAACATCCAACTTATTACAATGCTACCAAAGGTAAAAACATAACCCAAAATGTTCTTCCTTTTTTCCACATCACCACTCATATCTATATTGACAAAGTCTTGTAAAGTCACATTGTTTTTCATGAAACAAAGTCCCATACCTAAAGTACCTCTCAGGTTTCTTAATAGCCACTTTACAGCTTTCCAATGCTTTATTCTTGGATTAGTCATATATTTGCACACAAATCCCACTGCATGACCTATGTGTGGTCTGGCAAACGCCATAGCATACATCAAGGGTCCATTTGGCAAGTTGCCAAACAATAAAATTTTTTATTCTTTTGTTTCCATAATCAGTTTGAGAACAGAAATCCGTTTGTTTAATTTTTTATTCCCGGGCACAAATTTGGAAAAAAATTGCTCTCAGAATCAGTTTTGGAACAGAATCAAGAAACAAAAAAAAGTAGCTTCTTCATTCTAGAAACAATTTTTTCATTTTTGATTCTTCTTGATTTTCTACTTCCTCCTTCTTGGTTCTTCTTCTTCCCGGCTAGCTGCAGGCCGCCGATCGCTGGCCACCGGCTAGGGCTGACGAGGGCGACTCGCTGCAGCGATGGCGAGGCCTCGCCCAGCAATGGCGAGGCCGACCTCGCCATCGCGACCGGCGAGGTCGGCGACGAGGGCAGCGACGAGGTCCTTGACGTCCTCATCGGCCCTAACTTGTGGCCGGTCGCTGGCGCTGGCGACCGGCCATGGCCAAGGAAGGAAATAAAAAAAAATAAAAAAAAGGAAAAAAAAGAAAGAAATATTAAAAAATTCAAACATATTATTAAAATATTATTAATAAAAAGAAATTTTGTGTAGTTACCAAATGTATTTTTGTTCTTTTTTTATTCTAAGAATAGAAATTTTGGACAGTTACTAAACGCCTACAAATGCTCAGAAATTGTTCCCGGGCACGGAATAAAAAGGAATCATTTCTAAACAGAAACAGTTCTCGGATACAGAATTGTTGCCATACGCACCCCAAGTCGCTAACGGCTATTGCATAAGGCACCTTAGTCATGCACTCCCGCTCCTCATTGGTCTTTGGCAATTGCTTCTTCGAGAACTTGAAGTGACTTCCTCAAGGAGTGCTTTTGGGCTTTGAATTTTGAACTCCAAATATGTCCATAACCTTCTTAGTTTAATTTTCTTAAGACAACTTTAAAATTCCTTTGGATCTATCTTGCATGATTCTCATCCAAAAAATCTAATTTGCTGCTCTCAAGTCTTTCATTTCACACTCTTTTGACAATTGCTACTTCAGCTTGTTGATCTCTTTCATGCTTGATCCTGCAATAAGCATATCATCCACATAGAATAGCAACAACGGCGATCCATTTCACATTTAGTGAACCCATTACCACTCATAAAGTTGTCAAATTTCTTGTACTACTGTTTATGAGCCAATCTCAAACCATATGGGCTTTTCTTCAATTTGTAGATATAGTTTTCTTTGCCAGGAACATGAAAACTTTGCTTGTACCATGTAGAATCCTACTCTAAGTCACAACGGAAGAATGTGTTGAGGCTAACAAAGCAACCTAGAAGGGGGGTTTAAATAGCTTAAGTGAAGATTTTGAAAACTTTTGCAAAATATCAAACAATCATCACTTAAGATGGTAACAGGAACATATCAGCATGTGTGATGCTGGTAAGTAAATTAGAGTGAGGTAAACATATCACACATCAATTTAAGTGATTCAGCTTTATATCCAAGCCTACATCCAATCTCCAACTAACAGCCTTAACAGCGACTGAATTCCACTAATAATCAGCAATCCAAGTTATAACTGGCTAGTGTTGTTCCTTTTACATGATAGATCATATTATTGAGACACAACCACTTGCACTTCCATTTTGTACACTTGTCTAGATATTATTACAGTGCTTAAACCACTATACAGAGACGGAATAAGATTAAACTACAATTATAGTATTTCTCGTGTCTAACACTTTTCATAGCTTCACTTTTCATTATATCTAGAAGTTTTCAATCTGCCCATTGGAGACCTTCAAGGATGATCAGCTAGCCGTTTGAAAGTTGTTTTAGTTCTTTGCCAAAATCGGGATTGATCCTGCAGTTGTTTCCTCTGAATGTCGCAAGTTTCCCAAAATGGTTTCTGCTGCAATTGTCAAATCTCTAAAGCAGAAATCTTGTCAGCTATTTTTCTGATGTCTTTATCGATTTACTAGCTATGGAGTCCAGAATTGCAACAGCTATCTTCTGTACTATCAACGGTCATCTACTACGTACGTCTATCTCACGATCATCAGAGCTAATGCATTAAACATTACGATCTGATACTTCACTATCAATAGGTGTAGATTATGATTGACTTGGTTGATGATCTTTGATGACGATATCGACTAGAAAGACTTGTTTCGACGGGACCACTGATCCTTTCATTATTATCAATGCCAAAGACTTTCAAGAATATTTGGCTTAACAAAAGTACCTCCAAGTAACCATGAGATATCATTCTCACCGGTGCTTATTCACCTTAACGGTCATAGCCTTTAATTCTCGTCTTTGTTGATGCAAAAGAACCAGTGATATGCAACACAAAATTGACATATGCATACATCTTGATAAATATTAGTATCAAGGACAGTTTGGTAATCATCAAAATTCATAGGGAAGTTTTCCCAACAATGGTCGTAGAATCACTCTGTTTATGATGTAGCAAGCTGTTGCAACTGCTTCAGCCTAGAAATAAGTCGGAGTCCCACTTTCAATCATCATTGTTCTTGCCATTTCCTATAAACTTCTGTTCTTCTTTCAATAACGCCGTTTTGTTGTGGAGTGCATGAGAACGAGAAGTTGTGTTTGATTCCATTCTCTTTAATAATAATCAGCAAAGCTCTTGTTTTCGAATTCACCACCATGATCAATCCTGATGGTTATAATGTTGTAACCTTTCTTATTTTAAATCTTTCTAGCAAGTTTCACAAAAGATTTGCATGCTTTGCCCTTGTGAGCTAGAAACATTACCTAGGTGAATCTGGAGCAATTATCCACAACAACCAAACAGTATTGACTTCCACCAAGACTAGTGTTTCACATCGGTCCAAATAGATCCATGTGAAGAAGCTGCAGAGTTCTATTAGTAGCAATAGTGTTTATAGATTTAAAAGAACTTTTTACTTGCTTACCTATCGAACATGGATTGAATAGTTCGCTTATCTCATATTTACCTTTTGGTAGACCACGAGCAAGATCCTTCGATGCTAACTTAGAAATCTGTTTCATACTAATGTGACCTAGCTTCCTATGTAGAAGCTCTTTCTTTTCTTTGATAGATAACAAGAAAAAAACATTGTCACTGTTAACATCAAGTAGGTAAATATTCCCATACTTTTTGCCCGAAAAAGTTTGTGATGGATCTTTGTTTTTGCCTGTAAATTCATCATCCTTAAAACTGATCTCATAACCTTTGTCGTAAAGCTGCCTGATACTTATAAGGTTGTGCCTTAGTCCTTTGACTAATGCTACATCTTCAATTATGAGTTCTCCAATCTTGATGTGTCCATTTCCAACAATTTTTCCTTCGTCTTTTCCACTGAACGTTATCGTTCCACCACCAATTTGGGTTAAGGATATGAACTTGTCAGCATCTCCAGTCATATGACGCAAACATTTGTTATCAAGGTACCATTTGGTGCTCGGCCTTTTCACCTACAATAAAGAATAACTTCATCTCTTCTTTGGTACCCATGCAAATTTGGGTCCGTTGTTATTAGTGTATCTGAACTTCCAATTGATCTTCTTTGGCTTAGCCTGCTCATTTGGACAATCATATTTAGAATGACCATCTTCATTGCCGATGGAGCAATCATCAAACTTTCCGCCAATAAATTCAATGAAGGTCTTGACAAAATGACTTTTGTAAGCATGAATGGGAGGCTTTTTCTTAATCCTTTTTTTTTTTGGTAAATGGAAAAGGGTTGATTTCCTTATCTTCATCTTCCTCATATTCCAAACCTGATTTGTTATAATAAGGAATCTGAATGGAAAGTATGTGCTCTAGTGTTTTTGAACAAAGAAAGAACTTTGTGCATATTTTGGACAAGTTCTTCTCAAGAGATACTCATTCTTTCTTTGAAAGTTCATATTCACCTTTGATGGTGTCAAGTTCCTTTCTCATATTGATGAGTTCCTCTTTATGCTTAGTATCTTGGTTTATGAGTTTCGAAACTCCTTTTTTCAAATCAGAAATTTTTTTCAAAACTTTTTGTGCTCTTCAAGCATTTCTTTTAAATTTTTTTGCGTTTCCTCATAAGTGAGTTTAGGAGTTTATACCTCATTTTCCTCATCGACTTCAAAGTCATTTGTGAGACAGTTATTGGCTTGATCATCATCTTCATCGCTGCTTTCGCATTGTGTGTCACTCCAAGTTTCTGCCTTGAGTGCACGCTTCTTCCTCTTTGGCTTTCCTTTCTTCTTTTTCACGAGTGGACAATTCAGCCTGATGTGTCTAGGCTTTCAACATTCATAGGACACTACATCCTTTCCTTTGCTATCATCTTTTGGTCTAGAGGATCTCTTCTTGTTTGAATATCTCGTTTGCCTTTTTCCTCGAAAGCTCTTTCCTTTTCTCATAAAGCTTTTGAATCTTCTGGTTAATAGGGTCATATCTTTATTATCATCTTCGCCCGATGTTGTTGGATCACATGGTCAGCCTTGAAAGCAATAACTTTAGTGTTGGACTCTTCATTTAGGTGTTCAACCTCATAGGACATTAACGTTCCTATCAGATCATCCGTTGAGATTCGCAGAATCCTCAGTGTCTCAAGAATTGAGGTTTTCACAATATTCCACTGCTTTGGTAAGGTTCTCAAGAGCTTGTTCATTTTCTCAATATCGGTGATGATCTTCCCTTGATTGGCAAGATCATTCATGATTTCTGTGAATCTTGTGAATATATACGTTATGCCTTCATCGGACTTCATCTCGAACATCTCATAGTTCCCTAAGAGAATCTTCATCTTTGTTTTTCTTACACGGTCAGTTCCTTTGAACATAACTTGCAATCTATCCCAGATTGCCTTTGCTGCAACCCGAGGAAATTCTGTTAAACTCAGAAGGAGAAAGAGAGCAGTAAAGCAAATGCTTTGCTTTGGCGTTTTATGCTTGTCTGCTTTGAGTTCCTCAAGCCGAGCTGCAGTGGCGGCGGCGGCGGCGACAGTAGTTGGTTGATCATTGCTCTCTTGTTGAACAACTTGAGTACGGGCACTACAAAAAAATTGGATTTTTGCCACGAAAATTTGCGACGAAAAAATTTTCGTTGGAAAATTTGAATTCGTTGGAAATTTCCAACAAATTTTTTTTCGTTGGAAAATTCGTTGAAAATTTCCAACGAAAAAAATTCGTTGGAAATTTACAACGAATTTTACAACGAATTTAAATTTTCTGGCAAATATTTTAGTGTGTACAATTTTCGTTGGAAAATTCGTTGGTTTTCGTTGGAAATTTCCAACGAATTTTCCAACGAATTAAAAAACGGCGGTACGGATCGGCATTTTTTATATTCGTTGGAAAATTCGTTGGAAATTTCCAACGAATTTTCCAACGAATTTCAATTTTCCGGGCAAATATTTTAGTGTGTCTAATTTTCGTTGGAAAATTCGTTGGAAATTTCCAACGAATTTTCCAACGAATTTCAATTTTTGGACAAATATTTTAGTGTGTACAATTTTCGTTGGAAAATTCGTTGGAAATTTCCAACGAATTTTCCAACGAATTCAAAAAACGCCGGTACGGATCGTCATTTTTTATATTCGTTGGAAAATTCGTTGGAAATTTCCAACGAATTTTTCAACGAATTTCAATTTTCCGGGCAAATATTTTAGTGTGTACAATTTTCGTTGGAAAATTCGTTGGAAATTTCCAACGAAAAAAATTCGTTGGAAATTTCCAACGAATTTTCCAACGAATTTCAATTTTTGGGCAAATATTTTAGTGTGTACAATTTTCGTTGGAAAATTCGTTGGAAATTTCCAACGAAAAAAATTCGTTGGAAATTTCCAACGAATTTTCCAACGAATTTCAATTTTCGGGCAAATATTTTAGTGTGTACAATTTTCGTTGGAAAATTCGTTGGAAATTTCCAACAAATTTTCCAACGAATTTCAATTTTCGGGCAAATATTTTAGTGTGTAGAATTTTCATTGGAAAATTCGTTGGAAATTTCCAACGAAAAATAATTCGTTGGAAATTTCCAACGAATTTTCCAACGAATTTCAATTTTCCGTGCAAATATTTTAGTGTGTATAATTTTCGTTGGAAAATTCGTTGGAAATTTCCAACGAATTTTTTTTCGTTGGAAATTTCCAACGAGATTTCCAACGAATTTAAATTTTCCGTGCAATTATTTTAGTGTGTACAATTTTCGTTGTAAAATTCGTGGAAAATTTCCCACGAATTTTGCAACGAAAACGCTACTTCTTTCTTATTCAAATTTTCGCGCCCATTCTCTCAATTTCCACTTTTTTTCTCTCTCACTCTCTCTCTCTCTCTCTCTCTCATAGTCTCTGCCTTCCCTTCTCCCTCCGCCTTCACCTTCTCCCTCCGCCTCCTCCCCCGCCGCCCCCCTCCTCCTCCGGCTCCGGCTCCGGCTCCGGCGCCATGGACACCGAGACTCCGCTGCCCCCCTCCTCCTCCGCGACGTTGGCTCCCTCCCCAAAGGCACCGCCGTGACCATCCAGGGCCGCCCCCGACGCCCCCGACGCCACCAAGCCTCGTCGCCGGCCATGGCGAAGGCTGAGCTCAGCCCTCGCCGGCGACGAGGCTGGCCCTCGCCGGCGGCGAGGGCCATTTTTTGAAAAAAAAAAATTTTCGTTGGAAAAAACATTTCCACGATTTTTCGACAAAAAAAAATTTGTAATTTCTCCAACGAAAAATTTTTCGTTGGAAAAAAAATTTCCACGATTTTTCGACCTAAAAAAAATTTTGTAATTTTTCCAACGAAAAATTTTTCGTTGGAAAAAAAATTTCCACGATTTTTCGACCTAAAAAAAATTTTGTAATTTTTTTCGTTGGAAAAAAAATTTCCACGATTTTTCGACCAAAAAAAAAATTTTGTAATTTTTCCAACGAATTTAGCCACGAGTTTTCCAACGAAATAAAATTCGTTGGAAATTTCCAACGAAAATTGAAATTTTTCGTTGGAAAAATTTCTGACGACTTATTACCAACGAATTTTTTTTCGTTGGAAAATTCGTTGGAAATTCGTTTTCCAACGAATTTTTCCAAATTTTTCGTTGGAAATTTCGTCGGAAAAAATCAGTTTTTTTGTAGTGGGGCTCTTATTGGAACAACAAGATCATTCTCGACAACTTCGCACATAAGCAAGTCAATTGCTTCAATGTATGCTTGCATTAGCTGCTTTCAGTAGCCATAGTTGGTTGTGTCAAAATATGGAGACTTGTTGGGAGCATGAGAGTCAGGAGCAAAGAAGCTGCAAAGGTTAATTAGCCATGTAAATAGATCTTTATGCTAAAAAGTAAAACACTTTAATACACAAGCAACCGAGGTCAGACACCGATTGTTGAGGCTAACAAAGCAACCTACATGGGGGTTGAATAGGTAGAGTAGAGATTTTGATTACTTATACGGAATATCAAACAATCAGCACTCAAGATGGTAACAAGCACATATCAGTGTATGTGATGTTGGTAAGTAAATCAGAATGAGATCAACATATTACACAGCAATTTATAGCGGTTCGACTTTATATCCAAGTTTACGTCTACTCTCCAATTAAAAACCTCAATAAATGTTCGATTCCACTTTCGCACTTACACTTATACACTTGTTTGGTGCTTAAGCCCTGACAAAGAGACACTCGGAACAAGATTAGAGATGATTTCAAGCTTAGAGTACAGTTGCAGTATTTCTCGTGTCTAGCCTTCTTTACAGCTTCACTACTCCTTATATATAGAAGTCTTCAATCTACCCATTGGAGACCTTGAAGGACAATCGACTAGCTGTGTGAAAGTTCTTGGAGTTCTTTGCCAAAATCGGGATTGATCTTGCAGTTGTTTCCTTTGATCGAAATGGTTTCTGTTGCAACTGTCTTGTCTTTGAAGGAGAAATCCTGTCAACTGTTTTTCTGATGCATTTCCCAATTTTTCAGCTACGAAGTCCAAAACCGCAATGGCTATCTTATGTACTATCAGCAGTTATCTATTACGTCTATCTCACTATCATCAGATCCAATGCATCAAACACCACGATTCAATACTTCACCATCAGCAAGTGCAGATTATGATTGACGAGGTTAACTATATTCAATGACGATATAGTGACGCGTTTCGATAGTACCACTAATCCTTTCATTTCTATCAGTGTCAAAGAATACTTGGCTTAACAAAAGTACCTTTAGGTAATCATAAGATACCATTCCCATTGGTGCTTGTTCACCTTGACAGTTATAACCTTTGATTCTCGCATTTGTTGATACAAAAGAACCAATGATATATGCAACTTTAGATTAACATCTGCATACATCTTGATAAATATTAGTGCCAGGAATAGTTTGGTAATCATCAAAATTCATAGGGAAACTTGTCATTCACAAAAAAAAATTCAAAAGACTAGTTTTCCTGGCATTATAGTTCAAATAAATACAATTGAAATGAGGAGTCACTGCGTGAATCGATACTAGGGGTGAGCAGTTCCATATTTCGTATAGGTTTTACCTGGAACCTACCTTGAGAATATGTTTTTCATTTTTTGAAACTTGATACCTACTGTATCACAGGTTTCAAGTCGGTTCTAGGATTTACTTAGGTTTCACTTGTATTATTAACTGAACAATAGCAGTAAATCATCACCTTTAATGCTCATCACTTGCTGTATTGATCCACTGATCATGACTTATATTTAGACACACAAAGAATATAAAACATTAATGAGTTATAAAATGAATGCTCAGACTAGTGGTTCTAGATTATACACTCATTATCTAAAGCCATGAAATACCGCAGGATCATGCGAAAATATAGACTAAGAAAAAACACAAAAAACTTTTTAGGTTTTAGGTTCCAGGTTCCACCTACTGGAACCTACTCGTCGAAATAGATTTCTCAATTTTTGGAGTCTGGAACCTACTCTGCATATCTTGAAACATAGAACTTATATGTTTCCATCGGTTATGTTTTAAGCTCACCCCTAACTGGTGATCGATTCGTTTGTAGAGATGGTGTCAACGGAGGTGGTGCTAGTGGTGTAGAAAGTGATGATTACGAGTAAAGTAAAGCAGGTGTGGAGACTTCATTTGTTGTCCAATCTCGTCTGATCTTTGCATTTAATAAGCCAAAACCTTTAAAAAAACAACACAATGTCCACAAATTTACTAGTAACTTGGACCAGAGCCATTGGTTCCATTTATCCATCCGAAAACTAGACCGGACTAGTCGGTTGAGTTCCAAGATCAAATGGTCTGATTCTCGATTCTAGAATGGGAAACCGATCCCTCCGATCCCGTTCTCAGTTCATGGGTGGGAACCAGACTGCTTGGGAACCAATCACCTCTATTGCTACCATCAGGTTCTTCTTTAACCCTGGACATGCATTTCTGTAATTTCTTCTTTCCGTCTGGTAAATGAGTTAACACCTAAGTTTTGTTCTTCTCGAGTGAATTCAACTCGTCTTGCATTACCAACTCCCACTTAATAGAATTTTTAACCTGCATTGCTTCTGAAAATATTTTGGTTTGCCAACATTAGTTAAAAGCATATAAAGCAATGCTGGAGAATACCTCTGCACGAGTTTGAAGGATAAAGACACCACAAATGCCATAACTTTCATATGGCGCTCAGTTGAGGGTCATAACTTTTTTTTCCGATTACTTGAGTGAAATGACTTCCAAAAATCATTTACTTGAGTGTTATAACTTTCAATCAATCACTTAAGCGCTATAACTTTCAGAAAATGTTCACCCAAGTATCGAAAATTTGACGTGGCATGGTACTTGTAGTGAACGTTTTGAAAAAAAGAGTTATGACACTCAAGCAATCACCATACGAAAATTGTGGCACTCAAGTGATCGAAAAAAAAGTTATGGCAATCAAGTAAGTTTCGTACGAAAGTTATGGCATTTATAATGTCCTTTTCCCTAGGTTTAGATGTTTTACTAGATCTTCTCAAAATGGGTTAAGGTGTGGCTGGTTCTTGTTTCGCTTCTTGATTAGAGTTTACAGCAAGTTTTAGGGTTTTTTTAACCAGAACACTCTTAGAAACTCCCTCCATCCAATCTCTCCAGTCACCTCCGTTTGTTTCCTCACACTAGATTCTACCATAGAGTTGTCCATGTATGGCATATTTTCATTGAATGTAACATCATTTGTTTTTAATATTTTTCTATTTTGTTCATCCCAAAACCGATAGCCAAAATAATAAGAAGGGAAAATTCATTTTGGGTCCAAAGTAGGGCCATTTTCTCAATTTGGGGTCTCAAGTAGACTTAGTGCCAAATTCGTACCCAAAGTCCTCAAAAAGTGTCAAACAAGGGTCTGGGTCATCGGCCGGCCAAAATACCCGCCGGCCGGCGATCCCGCGACTGTTCTGGCGAACGGAAATAGTATTTTTATATATATTTTTTTCTTTTTTCTGTTCCTTTTCCTTTTTTTTTTATCCTTTCCCTCCGTCGGCCGTTGTCGGGGCTGGCGGAGGTCGTCGGCCTCAGGTGGAGGCGGCCCTCGCCTGCCTAGCCCAGGCGAGGGCAGCCCATGTAACATCCTGAATTTCGACCCATTTCCGGGATTTGACGAAGTGGATATTATTTCTCATATGATTTTAGTACGTCTCGCCCGGAGCTGGCCCCTCGCGAGATACTGACCCATGGGAAAGGCTAACTAGGAAAACGGTACGTGGACCGGGGACCCGATCGCAAATCGGGCACCGATTCCGAAAAACTGCAGGGAAGTATTTTGGGCCAGTGTGGGCCAATCCTAGGAAGATAACGGATTTGGTTTGGCCAACGACGTACGATCGGATTGCGGGTGATTCCGTACAACCGAGAGTACGAGTGATGAACAAATCCCGAACCTGAATCGAATGATAGTGACCCTTGAAATAATCAATAATTCCTTGCGTTCTCTCGGTAATCGAGACCGTCACGACTCGAGTGACCCTAGGTCGATATGCGTAACCCCTAAACAGCCACCCGTCAGTGAAAGGCTCTAAAATTCTGAATTGAGCAATTTTGATCACCAAATTGGACCCGAACTTCGATGTTGAAATTCTATGGGTGTTTGCGACTATATTGCAAGACCAACGTCATTTTGGTGTGGCCACATACATTTGGGGCTAGTCCGGCTGAAAATTGGAATTTCGATCGAAATTGAAAAAATTACGATTTTACCCCTTTGGACTCCGACGTCGATTTTCGAGGCCGTATGAGATTATTTTTCAAGGCCGATGCTGTTTTAGGGTGGCCACGCATATTTGGAGTGTGTACAGTCGAAAAATGGAATTTCGACCCGGAAGTGAAAAATTACTATTTTGCCCCTCCAAACTTTGCAGTCGATTTTCGAGGGCTTAAAAGGTTATTTTTGCGAATCCGACATCATATTATGTTGGCCACACACATTTGGGGTTGGTATGGTCGAAAAATGGAATTTCGACCCGGGACCGGAAAACTACCGTTTTGCCCCCATGACTCATTTTTAGGGTTCCGAATTTTGGGCCATTTTTGGGGATTAAAATTGGATATTTTAATGTATATTTCAGCCTAATAATTCAAGGGGTGAAAGACCAAAACACCCTTAAATATTTTGGTTTGGATTAATGAGAACCAAGTGTTTAAGAGGCAAAATTGGAGTTAAGGAAAAGTGGGTCAAACCAATCATTTAACCCCCTTGACCACTCTCTCTCCTCCCATTTCCTCTCACCATCAGTCAGCAGCCTCCTCCTCCCACACCAACTCCCTCTCTTCCATTTTCCTCCATAATTTGGCCATGAGAAGCCAAGCTAAGCTGGAGCGCCGCCGCTCGCCGGTGCCGTCGTCGGGTGCCGCCATTCCACGCCTAGCACCACCACCATCCAGCCGTCCCACTTTCTCTCTCCCTTCCCCAGCCGTGTGATCGGCCCTCGCCTTGGTGCGCTGTCCGCCGGAATAGCCGCGCGCCGCCGCCAAGGACCGCCGCTTGCGCCGCCGTGGAATCAGCTCAACCCATCCATTTTCCCCACTTGTTCAGCCTTGTAAGGAGCTTAGGAATCCAAGTGAGTGGAAATCCTAACCCCTAATTAGGATTATGTGCACTTTGGACAAGTTTAGGGGTTATTAGGGTATTTTAGGGGTTAATTAGTGTGAGCTGATTTGGAGCTGAAGTTGTGGTGACTTTAATGGCCTAAGGTGATGATTTAGGGATGGTTTAAAGGCTGTGGATAATTGGATTAGTGATTTGTTGAGCTTGGTTTGCTTGGTGATGCATATTTGTTGATTTCCGGTACGGTTACTGTTGCGTCGCCAGATTTTGTTATTTTTTTGTGTGACTTGTGTGGGCCGAATTTGAAGAAGTATTCTTGAAGAAAGTTGTTCCCAACATCTTCAAGTATAACATATTTTAATTTGGGAATTTTTGGAAATCATTTGGTACCATTCGGAAGTCCATCTTTGGACCGAAATAAAACTGCTCGATTTACTGTTCACCCGACCTTTGGGTCTGTTCGAATTTTTATAAATTTTTTCAGGCCTATTTTCAAAATACTTACTTCACAAAAATTGTTGGGGACATTTTTGGCTATAACATATAAAAATTTCAAGGTTTTCCAAAATTATTTGGGTACCGAATGAGTTGTATTTTGATGGCCTGAGGGGCTGTCCGAGCGAACCGGATTTCGTCTGACTTTGAGTATCAAAACGAGGTGTTTATTGTTAGAACTGGGTTTCGAGTTCTTCATGGAAAATGTTCCTTGAGATGTTTTGTATAACATATCCAAACTTCATAATTTTTGGAATTGATTTACCATTTATTTCAAATGGATTTCGGTCACTGTGCAATTGCCCAGTTTGGATCCGATTTTTGTGTTTTCTCGATTTTTCTCTCTCTCTCGGACTGATTAGTGGTTTATTGTGCCGATTAGAGTTAGATCGGAAGTCAAGGTTGGGATGAATAGTGGCTGTCCGCTTTGGGACTTCGATGGATTAGAAATCAGCAAGTTGGAAATTTGACTGTGCGATTGCCGGGTGTGCCTGGGTTGATGGATTATCGTTGATTGTTGCTCGTTGAGACCCAATTGGGGTCGAATGTGCCGCGGAGTGGCTGGTTTGATGGCTGTCCATTGGAGGATTATTGGACTGGATTAGGCATATTGGGGTTTAATTGTAGGAATTGCCGGAATTATCCGGATTGGTTGATTGTTGAGTGACTCGTGCATAATTGTGATATGTCATGTCGCGTGCTCGTGTGGTCAAACTGTGCGAAGTGTGATTGGCCAACTGATGGCTTGTACTGAGTATGGAATTATGAAATGTGATTTTGGGCTGCAAGGTATTAATGGGCCAAGTGAGCATGCTATTTGTATATTGGGCACGGTGTGGTGATGTGAATTTGATTGGGTGCCCTTGATTGGTTGATGCTCATGTTGCAATGAATTGCATTGCATGGCCACGCATTGTGTATGCCGAGAATGGGGCATGAGATGAGATTGTGCGAGAATGCGTGCTTGACATGAGCATGTGATCACCTAAATGCCCTGATGCGTGTTACGCGGGGTTCAGATAATAACTGGCTGTGTGTATGTGTGATTACAATTCGCCCTGATGCGTGTTACGCGGGGTATGCCGTCCTGATGCGTTTTACGCGGGATGATGTCCGGTATGTCCGGAAGACGACCATCCTGATGCGTTTTACGCGGGCTCTGGTTCGTAAGGAGATCGGTGTTGCACCTGATACGTTTTGACGCGGGCTAGAGACACTAGACCTGGGGCGTTTTTACGCTGGCCACGGAGTGTTATGATTATGTGGACATGTTGCATTGGCACGGGTCAGACCTGATGCGTTTTACGCGGGTCGAGCTCTGAGTTAATAATTGAGCATTGAGCCAGTGTGCCGTTTGCGACTGATGGAAATCATGGCATGAGAATAGAAATTGCATGCATAAAAATGCATGGGCCAGTGTGCAAGTGTGCAAGACTCGGTGAATGGCATGCAAGATGAACACTTTGAGTATGAGCATGTGTGTGGCGTACGTGTGGCCAAGTGTGTACACGCATGTGTTGTGATTATCCTGTTGTTATTGCCTAACCTGCAGGGTCAGTAAGGTAAGCGATCAGGGATCAAGGGCCTAGGTTATTTGATTGATATTATGGTCCGTTGTTGTGTTGATTTGCTTATCGGGAGGTACATGTTAGCCAAGTTTCGGTTTAGGAGGTCTACTCACTGAGATTCGTCTCATAGTTATTTAAACTCCGTTTTTCAGCCTCCTGTTAGAGGATGCCTGGTGTACCCGATTAATATGAGGATCCGGAGCCTATAGAGCAGGATCATGAACAGGTTGGCGAGATTAAGCAGATGAATTCAGAAGATGAGATAATCGAGGCTGAGTCCGAGTCATCAGGATCTGATCCCGATTAAGTTTCCTAGGATCAGCCTTAACCTCTCTTAGGTCGGGCCAGTAATCTTTTGATTGTAGCCCCACCTTAGACTGCCTCCTTGGCCACTTAGGGATCTTGTTAGTAGTGGCCTTTGACCCGCTTTTGTTTGGTGATTTATATTGGTGTATCGTGGACATTGTATGAAGCTCAATGCAAGTCTTGATTAATAGGCTTTTGATTGTTCGACGTTCCTGCTACCCTTGGTCATGTATTGTTTTGTACGGGTGTTTTAATTATTGCTTCCGCATGTGCCTTATGTTCTGTGTTGGGAGTTGGGTCGGCGACGCGGCCTGAGACATCGCATCAAATTCGACCGGTACGTGGGATGATTGCGTTTCGAGGGGTTCGAGACGTGACAACCCACGCCCGGCCCTGGGTCGCCCTCGCCGGCGAGGGCCGCCTCCGCCTGAGGCCGGCGACCTCCGCCGGCCCCGGCAATGGCCGGCGAAGGGAAAGGAGAAAAAAAAAGAGGAAAAGGAACAGAAAAAACAGAAAAAAAAATATAAAAACACTGTTTCTATTCGCCGAAACAGTCACGGGATCGACGGCCGACGGGTATTTTGGCCGGCCGGCGAACCAGACCGTTGTTTGACACTTTTTGTGGACTTTGGGTACCAATTTGGCACTAAGTCCACTTGGGACCCCAAATTGAGAAAATGGCCCTACTTTGGACCCCAAATTGGAATTCCCTAATAAGAACCATATCCAATAGAAAACATTTTCTAGCCTTTGCATCAATCTTGTCTTTATTTTCAAAATTTATGTGCATATATGAAATACAAAAAAAAAAAAATTCAGATGTAAGGGATTTACCTTCTTTCCAGTCCATTCTTCTTATGGTAGCTTGAAATCAAGTACAACAAAAAACTTTCAAATCAAGAGATTTACCCTCTTTTCTAGTCCATTCTTCTTATGCAAGAGATTTATTGAAAGTCTTCTGTTGATTAGGTATGCTATTGAGTTAACTGAATCTGCAAAAAACGTCTTGGTAATACTGCATGCATTTTTATGCTTCTTGCATACTCAGTCAGAGTTCTGTTCATCCATTCGGCAATTCCATTTTGCTATGGTTTGTTGGGAACTTTTCTTGTCACGTTGATTAATTTTGTGCACAAAACTGATTGACCTCCTTACTATCACACTCACTACCATTGTCAAATATTAGGCATTTAATCTTTAGGCTAGCCTCATTCTCCATGTTAGCTTTCCATCTTTTAAAAGCATTAAACACATCAAGTTTATTCTTCAAAAAATAAACTCATATTTTCCCGTTGGAGTCATCAATGAACATAACATAGTAGCATGAGCGTCCAAGAGAATGCATAGGGCCTGGCCCCCAAACATTTATATACACCAGCTCTAACTTTCTTTTATTTGGTTCTCTCCCAATATTTGAAAAACTGACATGTTTCTGCTTACCCAGAATGCAATCCACACATAAGCCATTATCTATGGGCTTTAGATCAGGCAGCTTTCCCTTTGATGCTAACACCTTCCTCCCTTTTTGGTTCATGGGTCCAAGCCTACGGTGTCACATTTTGGAATAAGCTTCCGAGTCGACAACTGCTACTGTTTCTCTACCACTTTCAGTTATATATGGTGTTCCCAACTATGTTCCCCGTTCTACGACCATAGCAACTTTAACAATCTTCCATGAGCAGTTCCCAAAAATAGTTATGTATCCGATGTCTAATTGATCGACAGAGATTAGATTTTTCTTAAAGCTAGGAACATATTTGACATCATGCAACTTCCATTGAAACCCATTGATAGTCTTTATGTGAACATCACCATTCCCCATAATACCCAAATGTTCATCATCAACTACATAACCCTTTCCAAACTTTCTAGCGACATAATTATACATTAATTCCTTGCATGGAGTTGAGTGAAATGATGCACTTGAGTTTGTAATTCAAGACTTGACCAAACTATCAATGCCCAAAATTAAGGCAATATTGACAAGCATTCTTCTCAAAGGTTGCATTTATAGATTTGTCATTCTCTGTGTTCCGATCTCGATACTAAATTTTCTTCTTAATGGCTCTACAATCTCGTCTTAGATGGCATTTCTTTTCACAAGTTTAGCAAATTAGTTCACCACAAGATCTCGATTTGCTTCTCCCTTTGGACTTTGATTTACCACAATTTTGTTTTTGACTTCATTGATTGCTTCTCTCTCCGCATTCACTATTCAAGGCAATACCCGAAGATTCACCCGAGTTTCTTCTACGAATATCCTGCAAAGAATCAAATCTTGGATCTCTTGAAACTTCAACTTCTTCTAACTAGATTCAATGTTCCTGCAGTCGCTTGCACTCCAACTTTAAATCAAAACTTTTGCCTTGCCATCAAATTTCCACCAAATTCAACTGAGTCGTGATCACGTTGAATTTGTTGATGTGATTTGTCACAAAAGTTCCTTTGTCCATCTTCATATTGAAAAGACGATGCATCAGATATACCTTATTTAACGTAAAGGGCTTCTCGTACATGTTGGGCAAAGCATTCATCAAATTCGCTGTTGTCTTCTCATTAGCAACGTTGAAGGCAACGTTGTGCTTCAATGTGAGACGAATCAAACCGAGGCTTGCGATCTAACAATTTCCAATTTTCTTGCTTGATCGAATTTGGTACTTTCTCGACAATGGCTGATGTAGGTTCTTCTGATGCAAAAGATCATCGATCTGCATCTTCTAGAAACTAAAAACCTTGCCGTTAAACTAATCAATCTTCACCTTCCCTTCGTTTATCTTCACGCTCCCATTATTCCGTTAAACCAAGCTCTGATATTAGTTGTTAGGAACACAAAACGTTAAAAAGAAAAAAAATAGAGAAAAAGAGACAAATTTTTACGTAGAGAACCCTTTCAAAGTCAGAAAGGAGAAAACCACGGTACCGCACTGAATAATCTCTTCACTATCGAGTTTCAAAGTTACAACCATAAAAGAGATTGTCCAAAATATAGCACAAGTCTAAAGCATACAAAGTTAGGGTAAAAAATTACATGTATACCCTGAACAGTAAAAAACCTCTCTACTTTAATTTGGTTTCCTCTATCAGATTCCACAACTCTATCATCCAGCATTGATTTTCCTTGCAAAAAACTTTGGTTGACTTTAAATTTTTACTTTCCATTTACATGTCATTTAATTGGCCTTCCACAATGCTGCATCTACGTACGTAGGCTTGACTCTTTTTTTTTTGTCTGATGTAAGCTTGACTTCAAACCCTGAAATTATTGACACCAAAATATACCTTGATTGATACGGCCCCAAGGACCTTACCTACCATCGCTATGCTATGTGCTGCTGATGTTATCTAACCCCGTCCATTGATCTCTTGCCTTTTACACATAAAATTGCTACACATCTATCAATTGTTTCACGGAGGTTGCATGACTTGACAGGTGAGTTCATTCGAATTGCAAGCGTTAATATCTGTTCAATATTTTTTTGATATAAGTGAAACCAAAGAGAGACACAAAAAGGACCAAAACAGCCTTCGACTGCAAGGGTTGCCCTACATTTCTCTGAAAAAGAAATTAGCCCCGCCTAGTTGACACACACCCAAGTGATATGCATTTACGTGTGCTTTTTGGAATGTCAGCGTGTGTGGGGTTCTAGAAAATGAGCCCTTCGTATTTACATGTGCTTTTTGGAATGTCAGGTTGACGATCATCATCATCCCTCTTGTGTTGCAGTACATGTAATGTTCTTTTTTCTTTCCTCAGGGACATGAAAAAGATTGGCGAGAGAAAATGTCATGGGAGGAGGGAGATTCTTGTTTTATTGGAGTTGTATGAAGCTAATTAAACATAAGTTACTAACAAAAGCCCATCATTTCAAGAAGATTTGTCTACTGAAGCTCCAGTTCTAAGTTTAAGGGGGAAAAGTGCCAAAAAAGTCCTAAACCTTTTGCATTAGTGTCAATTTAGTCCTAAACCTTTTTTTTGTGCCAATTCAGTCCTAAACCTTTTGCATTGGTGCCAATTTAGTCCTAAACCTTTTTTTGGTGCCAATTTAGTCCTAAACCTTTTAAATTGGTGCCAATTCAGTCCTAAACCTTTTGTTTTTGTGCCAATTTAGTCCTTCCGGTCAATTTTGACCGGAATTTGCTGACGTGGACGCCTGCCGGCCGGTCACCGGCGCTGACGTGGACAACTTAAATAATATTTTAATAAATTTTGAATTTTTCTGTTTTTTTCCTTTTTTCTTTTTTTTTCCACTTTTTTTCTTTGTTTTTTTTTCTTTCTCTTCCTCTGGCCGGCGGGGTTGAGCTCGCCGGCCACTGGCGAGGGCAGGCTCGCCCTCGCCCGGCGAGGTCGGGCCTCGCCCGACCATGGCGAGGCTCGCCCTCGCCGCGGCCTCAGGCGAGGGTTCGAGCCTCGCCCGACCAGGGCGAGGTCGGGCGAGGCTCGACCTCGCCGGATCCGGCGAGGCCCGACCTCGCCGGATCCGGCGAGGCTCGAACCCTCGCCTGAGGCCGCGGCGAGGGCGAGCCTCGCCATGGTCGGGCGAGGCCCGACCTCGCCGGATCCGGCGAGGCTCGAACCCTCGCCTGAGGCCGCGGCGAGGGCGAGCCTCGCCATGGTCGGGCGAGGCCCGACCTCGCCAGATCCGACGAGGTCGAGCCTCGCCCGACCAGGGCGAGGCTCGCCCTCGCCGGGCGAGGCCGCCCTCGCCGGTGGCAGGCGAGCTTGACCCCGCCGGCCACTGGCCTCTGGCCGGTCGCCGGACCGGCGACCGGCCAGAGGAAGAGAAAGAAAAAAAAACAAAGAAAAAAAGTGGAAAAAAAAAGAAAAAAAGGAAAAAACAGAAAAATTCAAAATTTATTAAAATATTATTTAAGTTGTCCACGTCAGCGCCGGTGACCGGCCGCCGGCCGGCAGGCGTCCACGTCAGCAAATTCTGGTCAAAATTGACCGGAAGGACTAAATTGGCACAAAAACAAAAGGTTTAGGACTGAATTGGCACCAATTTAAAAGGTTTAGGACTAAATTGGCACCAAAAAAGGTTTAGGACTAAATTGGCACCAATGCAAAAGGTTTAGGACTGAATTGGCACCAAAAAAAGGTTTAGGATTAAATTGACACTAATGCAAAAGGTTTAAGACTTTTTTGGCACTTTTCCCAAGTTTAAGGAGCAGAAAAAAATCAATCTTCCTCTCTCCAGGATAAGTCTTACCAATGAATCGATTGATTATACGTTGAGATAGTGCTTTCACAGCAAATCGAAGCAGTAACGACAATATACATGTATCCATTGACATCTTCCTTGTCTTCTCGACCAGTAAAGTCTCAAGATTGAGGTTTTGATATGCTTTTATAGAATGTCAACTGTGTAGCGGATGGGAAATTGCTCTTGCATGCACGGTGTCTTTCACAGATGGATCTCATTCTCACACGCTTGGATGAGAACGACCATCGACCAAAATCGTTTCGCAGTTTCATTGTCTGTCTGCTTCGATGTGGGGGGATGTTTTCACAGGAAACATATGCATCGTAATGAATTGCTTCGCAAGCAGTCGGATGTTGACGGAATTTTCAACTTAAGAGAGACGATGGGACATTGTGGGAGAGTTTCCTCGCTAATCCTCACTATTTTTATTCTTTACCACAGCATTAATTTGTTCTCTCAATATGTTCCATCCAATACAAATGCATATCGTGGCTAATGCAAATTGAAGGCACCGTTAACTTGACGATGAGTTTCCTCTTGTAAAGTAAACCCCATCAGGATGACTTTGAAAGAAGTTAAGGACTGGATTATGCGTGTCGCGTTCGATTCTCTAGATCACTAAATACAAACGGATTCTTTTTAAGTCGGGCATTTGATTTGTGTCATATATGATTCATGAGTTAGTTAGGGTATTTGATGAGTTCGGGATTTATTTAAGGTGGGTTTCTTCTGATAAGTGACTTCAAGATCCAATAGCTAAGGTCGAGGCAAAGGCAACATCAAGTATTGTTTTAGTTCTTTATATAGACTGCATGTGATTTCTCGAACTATGTCCATGAAAATGGGAATAATTTTCTGCTTTTACTTTTTGTATATTATTGAAATTTGAGAGAAAAAAACGTGTTTTCTTACCGAGAAATATAGTTTCATTTCTTTCAAACCATGTTTTGATTTTGGTCTGGTCCACGTGGAAAGAATGAAAATAACAAATTAAACTTTTTTAACTATTTTCACTCATAAGATCTTTCTTAATTCTTTTTTTTTTTGCCCGGGATGGGTTGTTCGAGACTTTTCGAGTACTTGACTGATTCTCATGACATGTATGATAAATTCGATTCATCTACTACCTTTGAACAAGGAAGACGATTTATATCACTTCAGTAACTTATGAGAGTCACTGCAAAGTTGAACAAATGAAAGTTCGCAACCTTGATTTACTCTAGGAGCAAACTCAAAAGGGCTTAAGGGTTCCGTCTGTACAGAAAATTGACGGCTACGGTCCGAATGTATAGACCTGATAAATGAGATTTGTTGGACCATGTGAACTCCAAATGGGACCTACATGATCAAATGGATTATATGCACGGGTCTAATGCACTATGTCTGTACCAATTTTGTCATCAATACTTGGGTCATTAGGTGCTCAGTGCTAGTCATTAAGAACATCCTATGAAAATTGAATATTTTTTTTAATCTTGCATTCTTATGATAAAGATTTCGCAAAATGTCTTTTATCTTGCCTTACCACACATGATTCTGCATCCATGTTAATTTTCGAACGACCGGGAACCACACCAATTTTCATTGAATATAATTTAAGAATCTCAAGAACTAAATAGGCCTGAAATGTTCTTCATGGGCTGGGCAAGCTGTGAAATGATGATCCATAAGAGTGAGCTGGTTGAACTTGACCGTGTGTAGTGTGCTTCGATGACATGAAAGTAGTTCTCAAAAGAAAAACATTGTAGGAAAGATTTCATTCACATAGTTGACGTATAAGATAATTAGATTTCTGACCAAAAAAAAAGATAATTAGATTGAATGCCAATAAAGAAAATGATGATTATATTGGATTATATTGGATTATTTCTAGAGCAGAGTGGCTTGTCGCAAGACGAGCTTATCGAAATTCAAAACCACAATGCCCAAAAAGGATGACATTGCTCAATAAAATCTTTGAGAGACCCAACTTTATACACTGCCTCCACTAAAATTTGAGGTAATAAAATGTAAACAAACTTATGAGTTTGACTCTGCAGGCTCTTATTTTTGTTGTTAGTGTTCATAGTTTTCACCATAATCAGTGGCTTTCAAGCTAGCAATGGACTCTCCACCACTCTTTTAAGTCTCTTCATCTAACCAAAGACTGCACTCCTTTCCTACACAATTGTGGACAGAGATATTGAGTGGCCTGTTGATGTCTGTAAAAATGGCGAACCATACAAGCTCTCCCAGCAAATGCAAAACTTTGATCCACAGTCGCTCGCTCGCTCTCTCGCTTCATATCACCGAAAGCCGGTCAATTCGGGGTGATCCATCGGTCAGTTTCCATCTCCATGGTCATTATCCGAGGCCCTCTAGGACCACTGCAAATTTTTCCACCGACTGGCCAATAACTGGAGCAATAGATTAAGTCAAACCGTGTGGACCCTTCTTGTTCGGAAGATAGCAATGGTACCCATCACAAGACTATTTTGTTCCATTGGCTTTAGCAGAAAACAAGGAACCATCATAGAAGCTGCTTGATCTATGAGCGTTTGCCGTGTCCTGTAAGCTCTCGCGTATGCTCGGGTTCGTTATAAAGCACCTTGATATAACATATTGATCTTGCAGTTTGGGTGATCCAATTCTGACCAAAGCCCGGATTTAGAATGCCGTGCGCCACTCCCCGTGCTCTTCCTTTGCGCGCTCGCTTGTTCTTGTACTGCCTTGTCTGCTGTCCTTTCATTCCCTCTGTTGCTCCTCTGACCTTTAATATAACCAGCTTCGACACAGATTTGAGAGACATATTGTATGAGGGAGTCGCGACGGCCACGTATGGATACGCCGGTCTCACCATGGTCAATCCTCCGCATCGCTACCAGGTGGGCCGGATGAAGTACGCCATCCCCTTCCGCATATGCGATCCTCACAAGGGGCGCCAAGCGGACTTCTCGACCACTTTCTCGTTCACCATTGAGAATGGCTCTGCTCAGTACAGCGATGGCCTGGCCTTTTTCCTCGCTCCTGTCGGGACCCCGATCCCGCCCAACTCGGCCGGTGGATTCTTGGGATTGTTCAACGCTAGCACGGCTAATGAGGGGCATCGGAACCGGATCGTCATGGTCGAGTTTGACACTTATGTGAACCCTGAGTTTGATCCCCTGATGCATCACATAGGAATCAATAAGAACCATCTCTCCTCCCTCGTTTATAAGCCCTGGGATCCCGTATTGCACAGCAGGAAAGCGATCCTTGTTCTTGTGACCTACAATTCTACGAGCAAGAACCTCACCGTGCTCTGGTCATTCGATGGCAAACCGCCTTCCCAGGATAAGACCTATCCCTCGCTTTCTTTGTTAATCGATCTTGCGAGTGTCCTTCCCGAATCAGTAGAGATTGGGTTTTCAGCTTCTACTGGCTTCCATCAAGAGAGACACAGCATCAATTCCTGAGAGTTCACTTCGAATTTGGACGACGTAGATCCCCTGCTGCCGGATAGATCACCGCCAAAGGGGGTGAACTCGAAACCTCGCCGGTTAAGGATACTGGCCGTGGTTCCCGTGGCATGTTTCTTACTGGTGATCTCTGCAGGGTCTTGCTTTTTCGCGGTCAAGAGGAGTGAAAAGCATGGTTACGGCACCCTTACCGACATTGACAAAGAGATCTGCGCATTGCCTGCGAAGTTCACTTATCAGGAGTTGCTCGCGGCGACCAACGGCTTCGCAGACGATAGAAAGCTCGGCCGAGGTGGGTCTGGCCAAGTTTATAAAGGGTTCTTGAGCCATTCAAACCGCCTGGTCGCCGTCAAAAGGATCTTTGCGGAGTCCCGACATTCCGAGAAGGTCTTTGTCAATGAGGTGAAGATCATAAGCCGAACGATACACAGAAACCTGGTGCCGTTTGTCGGGTGGTGTCGAGAGGAAGGTGAGTTCTTGCTTGTCTATGATTACATGCCCAACGGCAGCCTCGATCACCACCTCTTCGGGGCCCGGAGAAGACTGCCGTGGGACGTGCGGTACAGCGTGGCGCTCAGCCTCGCATCCGCCCTCAACTACCTCCACGAGGAGCTCGAGCAATGTGTGCTCCACCGCGACATAAAGGCAGCCAACGTGCTGCTTGACACCAACTTTAGTGCCAAGCTTGGCGACTTCGGAGTGGCCAAGCTCGTTGACCCCCGGTTCAGGACTCAGACGACAGACGTGGTCGGGACTTGCGGGTATCTAGCGCCCGAGTACTTCATCGGAGGGAAGGCCACGAAGGAGTCCGACATGTTCAGCTTCGGCGTTGTGGCCCTGGAGATCACGTGTGGCCGGAGGAGCTACGAGGATGGAGAGATCCGGGTCCCGCTGCACAAATGGGTCTGGCAACTCTACCTCGCTGGCAACATCCTCGGCGCGGCCGATGAAGCAATGTGCTCGGGGTTCCGGAGGGAGGAGGTGGAGTGCCTGATGATGGTGGGGCTGTGGTGTGTGCACCCAGACCCTGCGAGACGGCCACGGGCAGGGCAAGTGATCAGGTTCCTCCGGCTCGAGGACTCGGTCCCGGACCTCCCACGCGGTGCTTTCGACAACCCAATTTCGTACCGACCATCGGCTTCACAGCTAGGAATGATGGAATCTCCGTCTGCTCCTATTCAAGAATCTGTGGCTTTTAAGTAAGACAAATAATCCTGCCTCCTAAAGTCATGCAGCAACACATGTCGACTTAATCTGCACATACTACTTCATACGCTTTACTTCGGTTACAATCTCTTTTGCCTTGCCCAAATCGGAGGCTGGAGTTCGAGTACATCACGGGGACTTAGCAGCACTCAATACACATTGCTTATATTCAAATGAACAAGGCACCGCGAAAAGAAAATTTCAGTTAACTCCAATGTCTTGTCCTGGTTGTAGTGAGGCTGCTTCGGAGGAGTGTAGGCTCTTTACGCCGGATAGTCGAAGAGACGATGTACCTGACAATGTAGTCGTTCATTCATTGCTCCGCCACTGCTGCTGTTGGAGATAATTAGGAATTTCTCGAGGATAATTTTCTATGTTAGAGGTATTTGATAATTATCTCGATCCTATGTTATCTCTTTCAAGATTGCACGTACACCTCCTTTTGATTGTGCATATTTTGATCCATATATGTTTCCTTAGCCTATAAATAAACCGATATACTCTTCATTACGAGTTATAGAAATATACAGAAAAATTCTCAAATTCACGTAGAGGAAATTCTCCAATTCATTTTTTTTAACTACTGCTATGGCCAACATCTCGGCATTTTTATCCTGAAAATAAAACACTCCTCTGTTGAGTTTGCGCGATCTTAAAGGCTAAGATGCACCAAATTCACATGAACTCGAGGCACCCAAAAATATTTCTTACCAGCATTGAAGGCTCGCACATATGAGAGTGAGTATAAATGTGCGCTGGGTCCACATTGTACTTCAATGTTTTTTTTTTTTATCACAAAGACGCAAGGGAATTAAAATTTCGGTAAAAGTACACTACAAGTGTCATAACTTGTGTACGGCGCTCACTTTAGTGCCATAACTTTTTTTTGGATCACTTTAGTGCTAAAATTTTTGAAAAACGATCACTTAAGTGCTAAAATTTTTGAAAAACGATCACTTAAGTGCCAACTCCGGTGTCGTACACAATTTTTCGCCGTAAATCTGACGTGGCATTTTTTTTATTAATTTCTGAAGCTGACGTGGCTCGCCGGAGATTGGCACTTAAGTGATCGTTTTTCAAAAATTTTAGCACTTAAATGATTGTTTTTAAAAAATTTTAGCACTTAAGTGATCGTTTTTCAAAAATTTTAGCACTAAAGTGATCCAAAAAAAAGTTATGACACTTAAGTGATCGTTTTTCCTCCGACTTAGCACCAAAGTGATCCGAAAAAAAGTTATGGCACCAAAGTGAGCGCCGTACACAAGTTATGGCACTTATAGTGTCCTTTTGCCTTAAAATTTCATTGAAAAAGCCATGTAAGACAAACTGTTAGAATGTATCATCGGAAGCACTTAAGTGATCATTTTTCCACCGATGTACCACTCAAGTGATCGTTTAAAAAAATTTCGCATTGAAATGAATACTGTAGAAAAATTATGGCACATTTCCTAATGTAAAAGTTACTCTAAATAGACCATTTTGTGTAAGTTCCACGTGTTTTTTTTTTAATTTGTTTTAGCCAGGAATGGATTGTTCAGGACTCCTGAAGTATCCGATCGATTCCCATCACAAGCGCGATGAATTCGATTCATCACACACCTTTAAACAAGTCAGTAACTTTCAAGGTACATTGTGAAGTTTAAACAATGAAAGTGTCAACCTTAATAACGCAGGAGTAAACTCAAAAGGGCATATGGTACAGAACTTGTAGACTCAGTGCACGATATTTGTTGGATCATATGAACTCCAAAAGGGACCTAAATGATCCTGCAGATTCCATGCATGGGGTCTAATGCATCGTGTGTCTGCAGCAATTGCCCCATCAATACTTGGGCCATCAGGTGTCTAGTGCTAGTCATTAAGGGCATCCCGTGTCATTGCATAGTTTTCTTGATCTTGGATTCTTAAGATCAAGATTATGCAAAATGTTTTGACCTTTCCCTATCACGCAAGATTCTGCATCTGTTAATTTTCAAAGTATTACCAGCCACACATTTTCATTGAATGAAACTTAAATATCTCAACGACCAAATAGGCATGTAATGTTCTTGATGGGGCTGGGCAAGCTGTGATTGACCTTGATGATCAATAAGGGTAAGATGATTGACCTTGACCATATCTCGTGGGCTACGATCACATGAAAGAAATTCTCAAAATACAACATTGTTGGAAAGATTTCATGCACATTTTTGACAAATAAGATAATTAGATTGGATGCCAATAAAAAAATGATGATTAGATTGGATTATTTCCGGAACAAATTGGCTCGTTGCTGGACGAAGTTTTTGAAATTCAAAATCAAAATGCCCCAGAGGATGACATTGTTCGATAAGATCTTTGACAGACCCAACTAGATAAAGTGCCTCCATTAATATTTGAATTGAAAATATGGAAAAAAGAACTTATGAGTTTGACTCTGTAGCTCCTTTTGTTGTCAGTTTTCTTAGTGTCCATATAATCAGTGGCTTGAAAGCAATGGACTCTCAACTCTCAAGTCTCAACCACTCTTTAAGTCTCTGCAAGTTGCAATTCATCTATCCAAAGCTTGCAATCCTTTCCTCCACAAATTCTAGATAAACATTTTTTTTTGGGGTCAGAATTTCTATATAGACATTGGGTGGTTAGTATGATAATGTCTGTAAACAAGGTGAACCATACAAGCTCCCCCTCACTTTTGAAATATAAACATCTGATTTATTACGGTATCACCTAAGGTAAAAACCATAACGGGGAGTGCTCTTCCTATTGTCCAAATCAGCACCCAGATCTATATTGACAACACCTTATAAAGTCACATGGTTTTTCATGAAATAAAGCTCCATACCTGAAGTACCTCTCGGGTATCTTAATAGCCACTTCACGGCTTTCCAATGCCTTATTCCTGCATTAGTCATATATTTGCTCACAAATCCCGCTGCATCACTTATGTCTGGTCTGGTATGCGCCATAGCATGCATCGAGTTGCTAACAGTTAATGCATAAGGCACTTCAGCTGTGTACTCCCGATCCTCATTGATTTCACGCACATAGTTGACGAATAAGATAATTAGATTGGATGCCAATAAAGAAAATGATGATTATATTGGATTATTTCCAAGGCACAATGGCTTGATGCTAGACGAGCTTGTCGAGATTCAAAACCACAATGCCGAAACGGATGACATTGCTGGATAAGCTCTTTGAGAGACCCAACTTCATACAGTGCCTCCACTAAAATTTGAGGTAAAAGAATGTAAACAAACTTATGAGTTTTGACTCCGCGGCTCTTAATTTTGTTGTTAGTCTTCGTAGTTTTCACCCTATCAGTGGCTTTCAAGCAATGGACTCTTCACCACTCTTTAAGTCTCTTCATTTGACCAAAGCCTGCAGTCCTTTCCAACACAGTTGTGTACAGAGATATCGAGTGGTTTGATGATGTCTGTGAAAATGGTGAACCATACAAGCTCTCCCAGCAAATGTAAAACTTTGATCCGCAAGTCGCTTCCTCGCTCAGCTTCATATTGCCGAAAGCCGGTCAATTCGGGCCGATAGATCGGTCGGTTTCCTTCTCCACGGTCATCGTCCGAGGCTCTCTAAAACACCCGCAAATTTTTCCACCATTTAGTAAATAACCGGAGCAATGGATTCTAAGTCAAACCGTGTTGACATATCTTGTTCGGAAGGTAGGTAGCAATGGTACCCCATCGCAAGACTAATTTATTATGTCGACTTTAGCAGAAAACAAGGAGCCATCATAGAAGCTGCTTGATCTATGATCGCTTGCCGTGTCCCGTAATTATACTCAGGTTGGTTTTGAAGCACCCTAATGCAACATATTGATCTCACAGTTTGGATGATCCAATTCCAACCAAAGCCCATGTTCAGTATGCCGCGCGCCGCTCCCCGTTCTCTTTCTTTGCGTGCTTGCTTGATCTTGTTCTGCCTTGTCTACTGTCCTTTCATTCCCTCTGTTGCTCCTTTGTCCTTCAATATAGACAGCTTCGACATGGATTTGAGCGACATATCGTATGAAGGAGTCGCGGCGGCCACGTACTGATACGTCGATCTCACCACAGGCAATCCTCTGCATCGCTACCAGGTGGGCCGGATTAAGTATGCCAAGTCCGTCCACATATGGGATCCTCTCGCGGGGGGCCGAGCGGACTTCTCAACCCGTTTCTCGTTCACCATCGACACTGACGGCTCTGCACAGTACAGCGATGGCCTGGCCTTTTTCCTCGCTCCTGTCGGGACCCCAATCCCGCCCAACTCGGCCGGTGGATTCCTGGGATTGTTCAACGCTAGCACGGCTAATGAGGGGCCTCGGAACCGCATCGTCATGGTCGAGTTCGACACTTTTGTGAACCCGGAGTTCGATCCCCCGATGCATCACATAGGAATCAATAAGAACTGGCTCTCGTCCCTCGTTTCTAAGGCCTGGAATCATCAATGAACATAACATACTTTCCCGCTGGAGTCATCAATGAACATAACATAGTAGCATGAGCACCCAAAGAGAATGCGTAGGGCCTGGCCCCCAAACATTTATATACACCAACTCTAACTTTCTTTTATTTGGTTCTCTCCCAATATTTGAAAAACTGACATGTTTCTGCTTATCCAGAACGCAATCCACACGTAAGCCATTATCTATGGGCTTCAGATCAGGCAGCTTTCCCTTTGATGCTAACACCTTCCTCCCCTCGTTTGATTTGTCACAAAAGTTCCTCTGTCCATCTTCATATTGAAACGGCGACGCATCAGATATACCTTATTTGACGTAAAGGGCTTCCCGTACATGTTGGGAAAAGCCCTCATCAAATTCGCCGTTGTCTTCTCGTTAGCAATGTTGAAGGCAACAATCCGCTTTGACGTGAGACAAATCAAACCGAGGCTTGCAATCTAACATTTTCCAATTTTCTTGCTTGATCGAATTTGGCACTTTCTCGACAGAGGCTGATGTAGGTTCTTCTGATGCAAAAGATAATCGATCTGCATCTTCTAGAAACTAGAATCCTCGCCGTTAAACTAGTCAATCTTCACCTTCCCTTCGTTTATCTTCATGCTCCTACAATTTTGTTAAACCAAGCTCTAATATTAGTTGTTAGGAACACAAAACGTTAAAAAGAAAAAAATAGAGAAAAAAAGACAAATTTTTACGTAGAGAATCCTTTCAAAATCGGAAAGGAAAAAATCACAATACCGCATTGAATAATCTCTTCACTATCGAGTTTCAAAGTTACAACCATAAAAGAGATTGTCCAAAACATAGCACAATTCTAAAGCATACAAAGTTAAGGTAAAAAATTACATGTATACCCTTAACCATAAAAAACCTCTCTACTTTAATTTGGTTTCCTCTATCAGATTCCACAACTCTATCATCCAGCATTGATTTTCCTTGCAAAAAACTTCGGTTGACTTTAAATTTTTATTTTCCATTTACATGTCATTTAATTGGCCTTCCGCAATGCTACAACTACGTAGGCTTGACTTTTTTTTTGGTCTGACGTAAGCTTGACTTCAAACCCTTAAAATATTGACACCAAAATATACCTTGATTGACACGGCCCCAAAGACCTTACCTACCATCGCTATGCTACGTGCTGCTGATGTTATCTAACCCCGTCCATTGATCTCTTGCCTTTTAAACATAAAATTGCTACACATCTATCAATTGTTTCACGGAGGTTGCATGACTTGACAGGTGAGTTCATTCGAATTGCAAGTGTTAATATCTGTTCAATATTCTTTTGATATAAGTGAAACCAAAGAGAGACACAAATAGGACCAAAACAGCCTTCGACCGCAAGGGTTGCCCTACATCTCTCTGAAAAAGAAATTAGGCCCGCCTAATTGATACACACCCAAGTGACATGTATTTACGTGTGCTTTTTGGAATGTCAGCGTGTGTGCGGTCCTGGAAAATGAGCCCTTCGTATTTACATGTGCTTTTTGGAATGTCGGGTTGACGATCGTCATCATCCCTCTTGTGTTGCAGTACATGTAATGTTCTTTTTTCTTTCCTCAGGGACATGAAAAAGATTGGAGAGAGAAAATGTCATGGGAGGAGGGAGATTCTTGTTTTATTGGAGTTGTATGAAGCTAATTAAACTTAAGTTACTAACAAAAGCCCATCATTTCAAGAAGATTTGTCTACTGAAGCTCCAGTTCTAAGTTTAAGGAGCAGAAAAAAAGCAATCTTTCTCTCTCCAGGATAAGTCTTACTAATGAATCGATTGATTGTACGTTGAGATGGTGCTTTCACAGCAAATAGAAGCAGGAACAACAATATACATGTATCCATTGACATCTTCCTTGTCTTCTCGACCAGTAAATTCTCAAGATTGATGTTTTGATATGCTTTTATAGAATGTCAACTGTGTAGCTGCTCGGAAATTGCTCTTGCACGGTGTCTTTCACAGGAGGATCTCATTCTCACACGCTTGGATGAGAACGACTATCGACCAAAATCGTTTCGCAGTTTCATTGTCTGTCTGCTTCGATGTGGGGGGATGTTTTCACAGGAAACATATGCATCGTACGTAATGAATTGCTTCGTAAGCAGTCGGATGTTGACGGAATTTTCAACTTAAGAGAGACGATGGGAAATTGTGGGAGAGCTCCGTCGCTAATCCTTACTATTTTTTCTCTTTACCACAGCATTAATTTGTTCTCTCAATATGTTCCATCCAATACAAATGCATATCGTGGCTAATGCAAATTGAAGGCACCGTTAACTTGACGACGAGTTTACTCTTGTAAAGTAAACCCCATCGGGATGACTTTGAAAGAAGTTAAGGACTAGATTATGCGTGTCGCGTTCGATTCTCTGGATCACTAAATACAAACGGTTTCTTTTTCAGCCAGGCCTTTGATTTGTGTCATATATGATTCATGAGGTTAGTTAGGGTGTTTGATGAGTTCGGGATTTATTTAAGGTGGGTTTATTGTGATAAGTGACTTCAAGACCCAATAGCTAAGGTCGAGGCAAAGGCAACATCAAGTATTGTTTTAGTTCTTTATATAGACTGCATGTGATTTCTCGAACTATGTCCATGAAAATAGGTATAATTTTCTGCTTTTACTTTTTGTATATTCTTGAAATTTAAGAGAAAAAAATGTGTTTTCTTCCCGAGAAATATAGTTTCATTTCTTTCAAACCATGTTTTGATTTTGGTCTGGTCCACGTGGAAAGAGTGAAAATAACAAATTAAACTTTTTTCTAACTATTTTCACTCATAAGATCTTTCTTAATTCTTTTTTATTTTTTGCCCGGGATGGGTTGTTCGAGACTTTTCCAGTACTTGACTGATTCTCATGACATGAATGATAAATTCGACTCATCTACTACCTTTGAACAAGGGAGACGATTTATATCACTTCAGTAACTTATGAGATTCACTGCAAAGTTGAACTAATGAAAGTCGCAACCTTGATTTACTCTAGGAGTAAACTCAAAAGGGCTTAAGGTTCCGTCGGTACAGAAAATTGACGGCTACAGTCCGAATGTATACACCTGATAAATGAGATTTGTTGGACCATGTGAACTCCAAATGGGACCTACATGATCAAATGGATTATATGCACGGGTCTAATGCACCATGTCTGTACCAATTTTGTCATCAATAATACTTGGGTCATTAGGTGCTCAGTGCTAGTCATTAAGAGCATCCTATGTCAATTGAATATTTTTTTTTGATCTTGCATTCTTATGATACAGATTTCGCAAAATGTCTTTTATCTTGCCTTACCACACATGATTCTGCATCCATGTTAATTTTCGAAGGACCACCAACCACACAAATTTTCATTGAATAGAATTTAAAAATCTCAAGAACTAAATAGGCCTGAAATGTTCTTGATGGGATGGGCAAGTTGAGAAACGATGATCAATAAGAGTGAGCTGGTTGAACTTGACCGTGTGTAGTGTGCTTCGATGACATGAAAGTAGTTCTCAAAATAAAAACATTGTAGGAAAGATTTCATTCACATAGTTGACGTATAAGACAATTAGATTTCTGACCAAAAAAAAAGATAATTAGATTGAATGCCAATAAAGAAAATGATGATTATATTGGATTTTATTGGATTATTTCTAGAGCAGAGTGGCTTGTGGCTAGACCAGCTTAACGAAATTCAAAACCACAATGCCCAAAAGGATGAGATTGCTCAATAAAATCTTTGAGAGACCCAACTTTATACACTGCCTCCACTAAAATTTGAGGTAATAAAATGTAAACAAACTTATGAGTTTGACTCTGCAGGCTCTTATTTTTGTTGTTAGTGTTCATAGTTTTCACCATATTCAGTGGCTTTCAAGCTAGCAATGGACTCTCCACCACTCTTTTAAGTCTCTTCATCTAACCAAAGACTGCACTCCTTTCCTACACAGTTGTGGACAGAGATACTGAGTGGCCTGTTGATGTCTGTAAAAATGGCGAACCATACAAGCTCTCCCAGCAATGCAAAACTTTGATCCACAGCTGCTCGCTTGCTCGCTTGCTTCATATCACCGAAAGCCGGTCAATTCGGGGTGATCCATCGGTCAGTTTCCATCTCCATGGTCATTATCCGAGGCCCTCTAGGACCACTGCAAATTTTTCCACCGACTGGCCAATAACTGGAGCAACAGATTAAGTCAAACCGTGTGGACCCTTCTTGTTCGGAAGATAGCAATGGTACCCATCACAAGACTAATTTGTTCCATTGGCTTTAGCAGAAAACAAGGAACCATCATAGAAGCTGCTTGATCTATGAGCGTTGGCCGTGTCCCGTAAGCCGTCGCGTATGCTCGGGTTCGTTATAAAGCACCCTGATATAACATCATATTGATCTTGCAGTTTGGGTAATCCAATTCCCACCAAAGCCCGGATTTAGAATGCCGTGCGCCACTCCCCGTGCTCTTCCTTTGTGCGCTCGCTTGTTCTTGTACTGCCTTGTCTGCTGTCCTTTCATTCCCTCTGTTACTCCTCTGTCCTTCAATGTAACCAGCTTCGACACAGATTTGAGCGACATATTGTATGAGGGAGTCGCGACGGCCACGTATGGATACGTCGATCTCACCATGGGCAATCCGCATCACTACCAGGTGGGCCGAATTAAGTACGCCAACCCCATCCGCATATGGGATCCTCTCACGGGGCGCCAAGCGGACTTCTCGACCAATTTCTCGTTCACCATCGAGACTTACGGCTCTTCTCAGTACAGCGATGGTCTGGCCTTTTTCCTCGCTCCTGTTGGGATCCAGATCCCGCCCAACTCGGCCGGTGGATTCTTGGGATTGTTCAATGCTAGCACGGCTAATGAGGGGCCTCGGAACCACATCGTCATGGTCGAGTTCGACACTTTCGTGAACCCGGAGTTCGATCCCCCGATGCATCACATAGGAATCAATGAGAACCATCTCAAGTCCCTCGTTTCTAAACCCTGGGATCCCGCATTGCACAGCGGGAAAGCGATCTTTGTTCTTGTGACCTACAATTCTACGAGCAAGAACCTCACCGTGCTCTGGTCATTCGATGGCAAACCGCCATCCCAGGATAAGACCTATCCCTCGCTTTCTTGGTCAATCGATCTTGCGAGTGTCCTTCCCGAATCAGTAGAGATCGGGTTTTCAGCTTCTTTCGGCTACCATCCAGAGAGACACCGCATCAATTCATGGGAGTTCACTTCGAATTTGGACGACGTAGATCCCCTGCTGCCGGATAGATCGCCGCCAAAGGGGGTGAACTCGAAACCTCGCCGGTTAAGGATACTGGTCGTGGTTCCCGTGGCATGTTTTTTACTGGTGATCTCTGCAGGGTCTTGCTTTTTCGCGGTCAAGAGGAGTGAAAAGCATGGTTACGGCACCCTTACCGACATTGACAAAGAGATCTGCGCATTGCCTGCGAAGTTCACTTATCAGGAGTTGCTCGTGGCGACCAAGGGCTTCGCAGACGATAGAAAGCTTGGCCGAGGTGGGTCTGGCCAAGTCTATAAAGGGTTCTTGAGCCATTCAAACCGCCTGGTCGCCGTCAAAAGGATCTTTGCGGAGTCCCGGCACTCCGAGAAGGTCTTTGTCAATGAGGTGAAGATCATAAGCCGAACGATACACAGAAACCTGGTGCCGTTTGTCGGGTGGTGCCGAGAGGAAGGTGAGTTCTTGCTTGTCTACGATTACATGCCCAACGGCAGCCTCGATCACCACCTCTTCGGGGCCCGGAGAAGACTGCCGTGGGACGTGCGGTACAGAGTGGCGCTCGGCCTCGCGTCCGCCCTCAACTACCTCCACGAGGAGCTCGAACAATGTGTGCTCCACCGCGACATAAAGGCAGCCAACGTGCTGCTCGACACCAGCTTTAGCACCAAGCTGGGCGACTTCGGAGTGGCCAAGCTCGTTGACCCCTGGTTCAGGACTCAGACGACAGACGTGGTCGGGACTTGTGGGTATCTAGCGCCCGAGTACTTCATCGGAGGGAAGGCCACGAAGGAGTCCGACATGTTCAGCTTCGGCGTTGTGGCCCTGGAGATCGCGTGTGGCCGGAGGAGCTACGAGGACGGAGAGATCCGGGTCCCGCTGCACAAATGGGTCTGGCAACTCTACCTCGCCGGCAACATCCTCGGCGCGGCCGATGAAGCGATGTGCTCGGGGTTCCGGAGGGAGGAGGTGGAGTGCCTGATGATGGTGGGGCTGTGGTGTGTGCACCCAGACCCTGCGAGACGGCCAAGGGCAGGGCAAGTGATCAGGTTCCTCCGGCTCGAGGACTCGGTCCCGGAGCTCCCACGCGGCGTTTTCGACAACCCAGTTTCGTACCGGCCATCGGCTTCACAGTTAGGAATGATGGAATCTCCGTCCGCTCCTATCCAAGAATCTGTGTCTATAAAGTAAGACAGATCCTGCCTCCTAAAGTCATGCAGCAACGCATGTCGACTTAATCTGCACATACTACTTCATACGCTTTACTTCGGTTACAACCTCTTTTGCCTTGCCCAAATCGGAGGCTGGAGCTCGAGTACATCACGGGGACTTAGTAGCAATCAATACACATTGCTTATATTCAAATGAACAAGGCACCGCGAAAAGAAAATTTCAGTTTACTCCAATGTCTTGTCCTGGTTGTAGTGAGGCTGCTTCGGAGGAGAGTAGGCTCTTTGTTGTTTTTCTCAAAGAACAGAAGAAGAATTGACAGCAAAAGCTGTATTTTTGCAGCAGCAGCAAAAAAGAATGTATTGGAAGGGAACTTCTCTTCTACTCAGAAACTGAAATTGCTTAAAAAATACAGACTAAAGCTTTTCCACTAACTACACGTAGCCTACTAACTACACTTTGCTTGGTCCACAAAACCAGCAACAAACTAACAGAACAGTTAAAGAAAACATGCTGCTAAACACTCCTACAAAATAGGACTGACCAAGTAAAACCACTACTAATTAACTCCTAAAAAACAGGACATCAGAAAACTAACTTAATAGAAAATAGGTAGTGCATCCTTGATACAACAACACTCTTTCCGCCAGATAGTCGAAGAGACGATGTACCTAACAATGTAGTCGTTCATCATAGCTTTGCCACTGCTGCTGTTAGAGATAATTAGGGATTTCTCAAGGATAATTTTCTATGTTAGCTAGAGGTATTTGATAATTATCTCAATCCTATGTTATCTCTTTCAAGATCGCACGTACACCTCCTTTTGATTGTGCATATTTTGATCGATATTGTTTCCTTAGCCTATAAATAAACCAATATACTCTTCGTTATGAGTTATCGAAATATACAGAAAAATTCTCAAATTCACTTTGAGGAAATTCTCCGATTCATTTTTTTAACTACTGCTATGGCCGACATCTTGGCATTTTTATCCTGAAAATAAAACACTCCTCTTTTGAGTTTGCGCGATCTTAAAGGCCAAGATGCACCAAATTCACATGAGGCACCCAAAAATATTTCTTACCGGCATTGAAGGCTCGCACGTATGAGAGTGAGTATAAATGTGTGCTGGGTCCACATTGTACTTCAATGTTTTTTTTATATAACAAAGGCGCATGGGAATTAAAATTTCATTAAAAAAGCCATATAAGATAAACAGTCGGAATATATCGTTGGAAGCACTTAAGTAATCGTTTTTCCACCGATGTACCACTCAAGTGATCGTTTAAAAAAATTTCGCATCGAAATGAATACCGTAGAAAAATTATGGCACATTTCCTAATGTAAAAGTTACTCTAAATAGACCATTTTATGTAAGTTCCATGCGTTTTTTTTTTTAATTTGTTTTCGCCAGGAATGGATTGTTCCGGACTCCTAAAGTATCCAATCGATTCCCATCACAAGCGCGATGAATTCGATTCATCACGCACCTTTAAACAAGTCAGTAACTTTCAAGGTACATTGTGAAGTTTAAACAATGAAAGTGTCAACCTTAATAGCGTAGGAGCAAACTCAAAAGGGCATATGGTACAGAACTTGTAGACTCAGTGCACGATATTTGTTGGATCATATGAACTCCAAAAGGGACCTAAATGATCCTGCAGATTCCATGCAAGGGGTCTAATGCATCGTGTGCCTGCAGCAATTGCCCCATCAATACTTGGGCCATCAGGTGTCTAGTGCTAGTCATTAAGGACATCCCGTGTCATTGCATAGTTTTCTTGACGACATCCCGTGTCATTGCGTAGTTTTCTTGATCTTGGATTCTTAAGATCAAGATTATGCAAAATGTTTTTACCTTTCCCTATCACGCAAGATTCTGCATCTGTTAATTTTCAAAGTATTACCAGCCACACATTTTCATTGAATGAAACTTAAATATCTCAACGACCAAATAGGCCTGTAATGTTCTTGATGGGGCTGGGCAAGCTGTGATTGACCTTGATGATCAATAAGAGTAAGATGATTGACCTTGACCATATCTCGTGGGCTACGATCACATGAAAGAAATTCTCAAAATACAACATTGTCGGAAAGATTTCATGCACATTTTTGACAAATAAGATAGTTAGATTGTATGCCAATAAAAAAATGATGATTAGATTGGATTATTTCTGGAACGAATTGGCTCGTTGCAAGTCGAAGTTTTCGAAATTCAAAATCAAAATGCCCGAGAGGAGGATATTATTGGATAAGATCTTTTACAGACCCAACTGGGTAAAGTGCCTCCATTAATATTTGAATTGATGGAAAAAAGAACTTAAGAGTTTGACTCTGTAGCTCCTTTTGTCGTCAGTTTTCTTAGTGTCCATATAATCAGTGGCTTGAAAGCAATGGACTCTCAACTCTCAACCACTCTTTAAGTCTCTGCAAGTTGCAATTCATCTATCCAAAGCTTGCAATCCTTTCCTCCACAAATTCTAGATAAACATTTTTTTTTGGGGTCAGAATTTCTATATAGACATTGGGTGGTTGGTATGATAATGTCAGTAAAAAAGGTGAACCATACAAGCTCCCCCTCACTTTTGAAATATAAACATCCGATTTATTACGGTGTCACCTAAGGTAAAAACCATAACCGGGAGTGCTCTTCCTATTGTCCAAATCAGCACCCAGATCTATATTGACAACACCTTATAAAGTCACATGGTTTTTCATGAAATAAAGCTCCACACCTGAAGTACCTGTCGGGTATCTTAATAGCCACTTCACGGCTTTCCAATGCCTTATTCCTGCATTAGTCATATATTTGCTCACAAATCCCGCTGCATCACTTATGTCTGGTCTGGTATGCGCCATAGCATGCATCGAGTTGCTAACAGCTAATGCATAAGGCACTTCAGCTGTGTACTCCCGATCCTCATTGATTTCACGCACATAGTTGACGAATAAGATAATTAGATTGGATGCCAATAAAGAAAATGATGATTATATTGGATTATTTCCAAGGCACAATGGCTTGATGCTAGACGAGCTTGTCGAGATTCAAAACCACAATGCCCAAAAGGATGACATTGCTGGATAAGCTCTTTGAGAGAACCAACTTCATACAGTGCCTCCACTAAAATTTGAGGTAAAAGAATGTAAACAAACTTATGAGTTTTGACTCCGCGGCTCTTAATTTTGTTGTTAGTCTTCGGAGTTTTCACCCTATCAGTGGCTTTCAAGCAATGGACTCTTCACCACTCTTTAAGTCTCTTCATTTGACCAAAGCCTGCAGTCCTTTCCAACACAGTAGTGTACAGAGATATCGAGTGGTTTGATGATGTCTGTGAAAATGGTGAACCATACAAGCTCTCGCAGCAAATGTAAAACTTTGATCCGCAAGTCGCTTCCTCGCTCAGCTTCATATTGCCGAAAGCCGGTCAATTCGGGGCAATAGATCGGTCGGTTTCCATCTCCACGGTCATCGTCCGAGGCTCTCTAAAACACCCGCAAATTTTTCCACCATTTAGCAAATAACCGGAGCAATGGATTCTAAGTCAAACCGTGTTGACATATCTTGTTCGGAAGGTAGGTAGCAATGGTACCCCATCGCAAGACTAATTTATTACGTCGACTTTAGCAGAAAACAAGGAGCCATCATAGATGCTGCTTGATCTATGATCGCTTGCCGTGTCCCGTAATTATACTCAGGTTGGTTTTGAAGCACCCTAATGCAACATATTGATCTTACAGTTTGGATGATCCAATTCCAACCAAAGCCCATGTTCAGTATGCCGCGCGCCGCTCCCCGTTCTCTTTCTTTGCGCGCTTGCTTGATCTTGTTCTGCCTTGTCTACTGTCCTTTCATTCCCTCTGTTGCTCCTTTGTCCTTCAATATAGACAGCTTCGACATGGATTTGAGCGACATATCGTATGAAGGAGTCGCGGCGGCCACGTACTGATACGTCGATCTCACCACAGGCAATCCTCTGCATCGCTACCAGGTGGGCCGGATTAAGTATGCCAAGCCCGTCCACATATGGGATCCTCTCGCGGGGGGCCGAGCGGACTTCTCAACCCGTTTCTCGTTCACCATCAACACTGACGGCTCTGCACAGTACAGCGATGGCCTGGCCTTTCTCCTCACTCCTGTCAGGACCCCGATCCCGCCCAACTCGGCCAGTGGATTCCTGGGATTGTTCAACGCTAGCACGGCTAATGAGGGGCCTCGGATCTGCATCGTCATGGTCGAGTTCGACACTTTTGTGAACCCGGAGTTCGATCCCCCGATGCATCACATAGGAATCAATAAGAACTGGCTCTCGTCCCTCGTTTCTAAGGCCTGGAATCATCAATGAACATAACATACTTTCCCGCTGGAGTCATCAATGAACATAACATAGTAGCATGAGCACCCAAAGAGAATGCGTAGGGCCTGGCCCCCAACCATTTATATACACCAACTCTAACTTTCTTTTATTTGGTTCTCTCCCAATATTTGAAAAACTGACATGTTTCTGCTTATCCAGAACGCAATCCACACGTAAGCCATTATCTATGGGCTTCAGATCAGGCAGCTTTCCCTTTGATGCTAACACCTTCCTCCCCTCGTTTGATTTGTCACAAAAGTTCCTCTGTCCATCTTCATATTGAAAAGGCGATGCATCAGATATACCTTGTTTGACGTAAAGGGCTTCCCGTACATGTTGGGAAAAGCCCTCATCAAATTCGCCGTTGTCTTCTCGTTAGCAATGTTGAAGGCAACAATCCGCTTTGACGTGAGACAAATCAAACCGAGGCTTGCAATCTAACATTTTCCAATTTTCTTGCTTGATCGAATTTGGCACTTTCTCGACAGAGGCTGATGTAGGTTCTTCTGATGCAAAAGATAATCGATCTGCATCTTCTAGAAACTAGAATCCTCGCCGTTAAACTAGTCAATCTTCACCTTCCCTTCGTTTATCTTCATGCTCCTACAATTTTGTTAAACCAAGCTCTAATATTAGTTGTTAGGAACACAAAACGTTAAAAAGAAAAAAATAGAGAAAAAAAGACAAATTTTTACGTAGAGAATCCTTTCAAAATCGGAAAGGAAAAAATCACAATACCGCATTGAATAATCTCTTCACTATCGAGTTTCAAAGTTACAACCATAAAAGAGATTGTCCAAAACATAGCACAATTCTAAAGCATACAAAGTTAAGGTAAAAAATTACATGTATACCCTTAACCATAAAAAACCTCTCTACTTTAATTTGGTTTCCTCTATCAGATTCCACAACTCTATCATCCAGCATTGATTTTCCTTGCAAAAAACTTCGGTTGACTTTAAATTTTTATTTTCCATTTACATGTCATTTAATTGGCCTTCCGCAATGCTACAACTACGTAGGCTTGACTTTTTTTTTGGTCTGACGTAAGCTTGACTTCAAACCCTTAAAATATTGACACCAAAATATACCTTGATTGACACGGCCCCAAAGACCTTACCTACCATCGCTATGCTACGTGCTGCTGATGTTATCTAACCCCGTCCATTGATCTCTTGCCTTTTAAACATAAAATTGCTACACATCTATCAATTGTTTCACGGAGGTTGCATGACTTGACAGGTGAGTTCATTCGAATTGCAAGTGTTAATATCTGTTCAATATTCTTTTGATATAAGTGAAACCAAAGAGAGACACAAATAGGACCAAAACAGCCTTCGACCGCAAGGGTTGCCCTACATCTCTCTGAAAAAGAAATTAGGCCCGCCTAATTGATACACACCCAAGTGACATGTATTTACGTGTGCTTTTTGGAATGTCAGCGTGTGTGCGGTCCTGGAAAATGAGCCCTTCGTATTTACATGTGCTTTTTGGAATGTCGGGTTGACGATCGTCATCATCCCTCTTGTGTTGCAGTACATGTAATGTTCTTTTTTCTTTCCTCAGGGACATGAAAAAGATTGGAGAGAGAAAATGTCATGGGAGGAGGGAGATTCTTGTTTTATTGGAGTTGTATGAAGCTAATTAAACTTAAGTTACTAACAAAAGCCCATCATTTCAAGAAGATTTGTCTACTGAAGCTCCAGTTTTAAGTTTAAGGAGCAGAAAAAAAGCAATCTTTCTCTCTCCAGGATAAGTCTTACTAATGAATCGATTGATTATGTCACACCCCGAAACTTACCAAGATGGGGAATGACACGGCCGTCCTTTCGCCCAAAGGACGCAGCCTCAAACCACCCAAGAGTCGCAATGACATCGCTCTCGTTCTATTGGTCGCTAAACAAAGAACCTGAAAGGTTGGGAAAAGAGGGATGAGCAACCATAACTCAGTGAATAGTACATCTCTTCTATGTAGATCGAGCAATCACTATGCATGTATACAAAGCAATACCCGAACTTTAGAAGCCAACTCCAAGGTTGAAAATACATATAGAATCACATAAGAGTTATTTCATTTCATCAAAACTTTATACAAGTCACAAATACACATTTAAATCCACCATCACAATTCAAACTATCAATGGTCAAGTCCATTGATCAATCTTTATAAAAACCACGTCAATGGTCCATTCCATTGACTAATCTCAAATCATACATCAATAGTCTATTCCATTGATGAATCTCATATCGCATCAAACATCGATTGTCCATTCCATCGACCAATGTATTGCTCAATATCTAACCATGGTCACGACACAAAGCCTTGTGACAAGGCTACCAAGATTCCCCCTTGGTAAGGTCTCCACCTATAAAGCCGGTGGCTCAGCCCAGAAGGATATCCTAAACCCGGTATGCATACCCCAAAACCCCTCAATGGGTTCACAGTCATATTGAGCATCAAACAATCATCATCCGATATCAGAATTCCAATCCATAATACATTTCACAAACCAAACAAATAACTTTCTCACAATACGGCTCAATCTCCAAAAATACATTTCGGCATTTCTTGAATCATTTCTGAAATCATTTCATAAACTAGTTCGTAACGCGATACACATATGTATCCTTGCACAATATATTTCCAAAAACGATTCCCGAATCATTCTCAAATACTAAAAAAATAGTAAATGCTCGATCCCAATTTATGCAACAAAATGCTCTTTTAAGTTCAACATATATATTTATATCGAATCATAATTCTTTCAAGATATGATTTTTATAAAACCAAAGAAGAGATAGTACCACTCACCTGAAATCCCGAAATATCAAACAACCTCCCTCACTCGAACTGATGATATCGCAATCCTAACAATTAAACGAGAATCGACATCAAAACCAAGTAAAAACTACGAAATGACTAAATGACGCTCAAACGCTAACAAGGCAACTCAAAGGCGCCCACAAATCGCTTTTCCAATGCGATTATCCAAACTGTTCGCAACGTGGAGTTTGAATGCGAAACTTGATTACGTCATAACTTTCTCCACCGAACTCCGATCCTAGCAAACTTATAGTCAAAAGAAAGCCCGTTCCGAGTATTACAAAAGCCCTAACTTGGCCGTCCCAAAATCGAGCCGAAAACCAATGAAAATTGGCCTAAAAGCCGCTGATCGTGCACTGTTCACTGCACGCGCTCAACTTCAAAAATTCGTTTTAGGCAAACAGTAGGTCCAAATCAAGATCCGTATAATTCCACGGCTCCACGATACCCTAAACTATCAATTCTATAAAAATACGCAGCTCTATGACTCAAAAATTGGACTTCGTCGCTTAAATTTCCCAAAATTCCGAATTTAAACCCTAACTTTAAAAACTTTTCCGATCGGATGAACGAGGGACACGAACGCTTACCAAGCATTGCAATACGAAGTTGATCCGAGTTGGTGGGGCTCCAGTGACGTGAGTCTTCCCTTTTTCTTCTTCTTCCTTTTCTTTCCCTTTCTCTCCTTTTCTTTCTTCTCCTTTCTCTTTGTCTCGGCCGAGCCAGCTCACGGCTTAAATAAGAAAAACAGTGTCACTGTAGCAACTTTTGACTTTCTGACTTTTTGGCCTTTTTTTTTTTTTTGCAATTACCCGAATATTACAGATTATACGTTGAGATAGTGCTTTCACAGCAAATAGAAGCAGGAAGAACAATAGACATGTATCCATTGACATCTTCCTTGTCTTCTCGACCAGTAAAGTCTCAAGATTGAGGTTTTGATATGCTTTTATAGAATGTCAACTGTGTAGCTGCTCGGAAATTGCTCTTGCACGGTGTCTTTCACAGAAGGATCTCATTCTCACGCTTGGATGAGAACGACTATCGACCAAAATCGTTTCGCAGTTTCATTGTCTGTCTGCTTCGATGTGGGGGGATGTTTTCACAGGAAACATATGCATCGTAATGAATTGCTTCGCAAGCAGTCGGATGTTGACGGAATTTTCAACTTAAGAGAGACGATGGGAAATTGTGGGAGAGCTTCGTCGCTAATCCTTACTATTTTTTCTCTTTACCACAGCATTAATTTGTTCTCTCAATATGTTCCATCCAATACAAATGCATATCGTGGCTAATGCAAATTGAAGGCACCGTTAACTTGACGACGAGTTTACTCTTGTAAAGTAAACCCCATCGGGATGACTTTGAAAGAAGTTAAGGACTAGATTATGCGTGTCGCGTTCGATTCTCTGGATCACTAAATACAAACGGTTTCTTTTTCAGCCAGGCCTTTGATTTGTGTCATATATGATTCATGAGGTTAGTTAGGGTGTTTGATGAGTTCGGGATTTATTTAAGGTGGGTTTATTGTGATAAGTGACTTCAAGACCCAATAGCTAAGGTCGAGGCAAAGGCAACATCAAGTATTGTTTTAGTTCTTTATATAGACTGCATGTGATTTCTCGAACTATGTCCATGAAAATAGGTATAATTTTCTGCTTTTACTTTTTGTATATTCTTGAAATTTAAGAGAAAAAAATGTGTTTTCTTCCCGAGAAATATAGTTTCATTTCTTTCAAACCATGTTTTGATTTTGGTCTGGTCCACGTGGAAAGAGTGAAAATAACAAATTAAACTTTTTTCTAACTATTTTCACTCATAAGATCTTTCTTAATTCTTTTTTATTTTTTGCCCGGGATGGGTTGTTCGAGACTTTTCCAGTACTTGACTGATTCTCATGACATGTATGATAAATTCGACTCATCTACTACCTTTGAACAAGGGAGACGATTTATATCACTTCAGTAACTTATGAGATTCACTGCAAAGTTGAGCCAATGAAAGTCGCAACCTTGATTTACCGTAGGAGCAAACTCAAAAGGGCTTAAGGGTTCCGTCTGTTTAGAAAATTGACGGCTACAGTCCGAATGTATAGACCTGATAAATGAGATTTGTTGGACCATGTGAACTCCAAATGGGACCTACATGATCAAATGGATTATATGCACGGGTCTAATGCACTATGTCTGTACCAATTTTGTCATCAATAATACTTGGGTCATTAGGCGCTCAGTGCTAGTCATTAAGAACTGTAGGGTTCATCAACGAAAAACAACGCAGCGGAATATAGAACCCTAGACAAGATCCATGTGTATATTGAAATCGAGAGGGAATTCGAAACATACCTTTTGCAGATCGAAGATAAATCAGCAATTGATTGTGTCTGGATTAGCGCCCCAAGTGTTGCGCCTCTACCGGTATCCACACACACGAACGGGATTCTCCAACGATCCACGTGCTAGCGAAAGATCTTGAAGTTTCTTTCTTGAACGCCTTTTGATTTTCGATACTCTTTCGAAAGAAAAACCCTAGATAGATAACGATTCTCTATCTATTTATATATCCTCATTATCTAGCGGAATTAAAAGAAGTGGGCCATGCGATTTGGGCCCACGTTTAATCGTTATCTCATAACGCGCACGACCGCATAGATAATTTAAATAAGAGAATAAATCAAAATCTACTTCTTAAGTAGATCAAGACGCATAGAAAATATTAAATCCGTTCGCTATTGTGTGCGACCCTGTAGGTTCACTAAACATTAGCAGTGTGCTCAAAACCCTTTTGGCCCACAAGTCATAAGCGGTCTCTAGCAAGACATTATGACTACCTAAGTATAGTGAAGGTCGATTTTTCCGACACAACCTAATCCACAACTAATATTAGAGTATCAACATTGATTGATTCCTAGGGCAGACCACTAACAAGAACATCCTATGACAATTGAATATTTTTTTTTAATCTTGCATTCTTATGATAAAGATTTCGCAAAAAGTCTTTTATCTTGCCTTACCACACATGATTCTGCATCCATGTTAATTTTCGAACGACCGGGAACCACACAAATTTTCATTGAATATAATTTAAAAATCTCAAGAACTAAATAGGCCTGAAATGTTCTTGATGGGCTGGGCAAGCTGTGAAATGATGATCAATAAGAGTGAGCTGGCTGAACGTGACCATGTGTGGTGTGCTTCGATAACATGAAAGTAGTTCTCAAAATAAAAACATTGTAGGAAAGATTTCATTCACATAGTTGACAAATAAGATTATTAGATTTCTGACAAAAAAAAAAGACAATTAGATTGAATGCCAATAAAGAAAATGATGATTATATTGGATTATATTGGTTTATTTCTAGAGCAGAGTGGCTTGTCGCAAGACGAGCTTATCGAAATTCAAAACCACAATGCCCAAAAGGATGACATTGCTCAATAAAATCTTTGAGAGACTCAACTTTATACACTGCCTCCACTAAAATTTGAGGTAATAAAATGTAAACAAACTTATGAGTTTGACTCTGCAGGCTCTTATTTTTGTTGTTAGCGTTCATAGTTTTCACCATAATCAGTGGCTTTCAAGCTAGCAATGGACTCTCCACCACTCTTTTAAGTCTCTTCATCTAACCAAAGACTGCACTCCTTTTATACACAATTGTGGACAGAGATATTGAGTGGCCTGTTGATGTCTGTAAAAATGGCGAACCATACAAGCTCTCCCAGCAAATGCAAAACTTTGATCCACAGTCGCTCGCTCGCTCTCTCGCTTCATATCACCGAAAGCCGGTCAATTCAGGGTGATCCATCGGTCAGTTTCCATCTCCATGGTCATTATCCGAGGCCCTCTAGGACCACTGCAAATTTTTCCACCGACTGGCCAACAACTGGAGCAACAGATTAAGTCAAACCGTGTGGACCCTTCTTGCTCGGAAGATAGCAATGGTACCCATCACAAGACTAATTTGTTCCATTGGCTTTAGCAGAAAACAAGGAACCATCATAGAAGCTGCTTGATCTATGAGCGTTTGCCGTGTCCCGTAAGCCGTCGCGTATGCTCGGGTTCGTTATAAAGCACCCTGATATAACATCATATTGATCTTGCAGTTTGGGTAATCCAATTCCCACCAAAGCCCGGATTTAGAATGCCGGGCGCCACTCCCCGTGCTCTTCCTTTGTGCGCTCGCTTGTTCTTGTTCTGCCTTGTCTGCTGTCCTTTCATTCCCTGTGTTGCTCCTCTGTCCTTCAATATAACCAGCTTCGACACAGATTTGAGAGACATATTGTATGAGGGAGTCGCGACGGCCGCGTATGGGTACATCGTTCTCACCATGGTCAATCCTCCGCATCGCTACCAGGTGGGCCGGATTAAGTACGCCAACCCCGTCCGCATATGGGATCCTCTCACGCGGCGCCAAGCGGACTTCTCGACCAATTTCTCGTTCACCATCGAGATTGGCTCTGCTCAATACAGCGATGGCCTGGCCTTTTTCCTCGCTCCTGTCGGGACCCCAATCCCACCCAACTCGGCCGGTGGATTCTTGGGATTGTTCAACGCTAGCACGGCTAATGAGGGGCCTCGGAACCGGATCGTTATGGTCGAGTTTGACACTTATGTGAACCCGGAGTTTGATCCCCCGATGCATCACATAGGAATCAATGAGAACTATCTCTCGTCCCTCGTTTCTAAGCCCTGGGATCCCGTATCGCACAGCGGGAAAGCGATCCTTGTTCTTGTGACCTACAATTCTACGAGCAAGAACCTCACCGTGGTCTGGTCATTCGATGGCAAGCCGCCTTCCCAGGATAAGACCTATCCCTCGCTTTCTTGGTTAATCGATCTTGCGAGTGTCCTTCCCGAATCAGTAGAGATCGGGTTTTCAGCTTCTACTGGCCTATATCATGAGAGACACAGCATCAATTCCTGGGAGTTCACTTCGAATTTGGACGACGTAGATCCCCTGCTGCCGGATAGATCGCCGCCCAAGGGGGTGAACTCGAAACCTCGCCGGTTAAGGATACTGGTCGTGGTTCCCGTGGCATGTTTTTTACTGGTGATCTCTGCAGGGTCTTGCTTTTTCGCGGTCAAGAGGAGTGAAAAGCATGGTTACCGCACCCTTACCGACATTGACAAAGAGATCTGCGCATTGCCTGCGAAGTTCACTTATCAGGAGTTGCTTGCGGCGACCAACGGCTTCGCAGACGATAGAAAGCTTGGCCGAGGTGGGTCTGGCCAAGTCTATAAAGGGTTCTTGAGCCATTCAAACCGCCTGGTTGCCGTCAAAAGGATCTTTGCGGAGTCCCGACACTCCGAGAAGGTCTTTGTCAATGAGGTGAAGATCATAAGCCGAACGATACACAGAAACCTGGTGCCGTTTGTCGGGTGGTGTCGAGAGGAAGGTGAGTTCTTGCTTGTCTACGATTACATGCCCAACGGCAGCCTCGATCACCACCTCTTTGGGGCCCGGAGAAGACTGCCGTGGGACGTGCGGTGCAACGTGGCGCTCGGCCTCGCATCCGCCCTCAACTACCTCCACGAGGAGCTCGAGCAATGTGTGCTCCACCGCGACATAAAGGCAGCCAACGTGCTGCTCGACACCAACTTTAGCACCAAGCTTGGCGACTTCGGAGTGGCCAAGCTCGTTGACCCCTGGTTCAGGACTCAGACGACAGACGTGGTCGGGACTTGTGGGTATCTAGCGCCCGAGTACTTCATCGGAGGGAAGGCCACGAAGGAGTCCGACATGTTCAGCTTCGGCGTTGTGGCCCTGGAGATCGCGTGTGGCCGGAGGAGCTACGAGGACGGAGAGATCCGAGTCCCGCTGCACAAATGGGTCTGGCAACTCTACCTCGCCGGCAACATCCTCGGCGCGGCCGATGAAGCGATGTGCTCGGGACTCCGGAGGGAGGAGGTGGAGTGCCTGATGATGGTGGGGCTGTGGTGTGTGCACCCAGACCCTGCGAGACGGCCAAGGGCAGGGCAAGTGATCAGGTTCCTCCGGCTCGAGGACTCGGTCCCGGACCTCCCACGCGGCGCTTTCGACAACCCAGTTTCGTACCGGCCATCGGCTTCACAGTTAGGAATGATGGAATCTCCGTCCGCTCCTATCCAAGAATCTGTGTCTATAAAGTAAGACAAATCCTGCCTCCTAAAGTCATGCAGCAACGCATGTCGACTTAATCTGCACATACTACTTCATACGCTTTACTTCGGTTACAATCTCTTTTGCCTTGCCCAAATCGGAGGCTGGAGTTCGAGTACATCACGGGGACTTAGCAGCACTCAATACACATTGCTTATATTCAAATGAACAAGGCACCGCGAAAAGAAAATTTCAGTTTACTCCAATGTCTTGTCCTGGTTGTAGTGAGGCTGCTTCGGAGGAGAGTAGGCTCTTTCCGCCGGATAGTCGAAGAGACGATGTACCTGACAATGTAGTGGTTCATTCATAGCTCCGCCACTGCTGCTGTTGGAGATAATTAGGGATTTCTCAAGGATAATTTTCTATGTTAGAGGTATTTGATAATTATTTCGATCCTATGTTATCTCTTTCAAGATTGCACGTACACCTCCTTTTGATTGTGCATATTTTGATCGACATATGTTTCCTTAGCCTATAAATAAACCGATATACTCTTCATTACGAGATATCGAAATATACAGAAAAATTCTCCAATTCACATAGAGGAAATTCTCCAATTCATTTTTTTAACTACTGCTATGGCCGACATCTTGGCATTTTTATCCTGAAAATAAAACACTCCTCTTTTGAGTTTGCGCGATCTTAAAGGCTAAGATGCACCAAATTCACATGAACTCGAGGCACCCAAAAATATTTCTTACCGGCATTGAAGGCTCGCACATAAGAGAGTGAGTATAAATGCGCGCTGGGTCCACATTGTACTTCAATGTTTTTTTTTATCACAAAGGCTCATGGGAATTAAAATTTCATTAAAAAAGCCATGTAAGATAAACTGTTAGAATGTGTCGCCAAAAGCATTTAAGTGATCGTTTTTCCACCGATGTACCACTCAAGTGATCGTTTAAAAAAAAATTGACATTGAAATGAATACTGTAGAAAAATTATGGCACATTTCCTAATGTAAAAGTTACTCTAAATAAACCATTTTATGTAAGTTCCACAGTGCTAGTCATTAAGGACATCCCATGTCAATTGCATAGTTTTCTTGATCTTGGATTCTTAAGAGATCAAGATTATGCAAAATGTTTTTACCTTGCCCTATCACACAAGATTCTGCATCTGTTAATTTTCAAAGTATTACCAACCACACATTTTCATTGAATGAAACTTAATTATCTCAACGACTAAATAGGCCTGTAATGTTCTTGATGGGGCTGGGCAAGCTGTGATTGACCTTGATGATCAATAAGGGTAAGATGATTGACCTTGACCATATTTCGTGGGCTACGATCACATGAAAGAAATTCTCAAAATACAACATTGTCGGAAAGATTTCATGCACATTTTTGACAAATAAGATAATTAGATTGGATGCCAATAAAAAAATGATGATTAGATTGGATTATTTCCGGAACAAATTGGCTCGTTGCTGGACGAAGTTTTTGAAATTCAAAATCAAAATGCCCCAGAGGATGACATTGTTCGATAAGATCTTTGACAGACCCAACTAGATAAAGTGCCTCCATTAATATTTGAATTGAAAATATGGAAAAAAGAACTTATGAGTTGACTCTGTAGCTCCTTTTGTTGTCAGTTTTCTTAGTGTCCATATAATCAGTGGCTTGAAAGCAATGGACTCTCAACTCTCAACCACTCTTTAAGTCTCTGCAAGTTGCAATTCATCTGACCAAAGCTTGCAATCCTTTCCTACACAAATTCTAGACAGACATTTTTTTTTTGTCAGAATTTCTAGATAGACATTGGGAGGTTGGTATGATAATGTCTATAAAAGAGGTGAACCATACAAGCTCTCTCCTCACTTTTGAAATCTAAACAGCCAACTGATTACAGTGCCACCTAAGGCAAAAACCATAACCCGGAGTGCTCTTCCTATTGTCTAAATCAGCACCCGGATCTATATTGACAACGCCTTATAAAGTCACATTGTTTTTCATGAAATAAAGCCCCATACCTGAAGTACCTCTCGCTTATCTTAATAGCCACTTCACGGCTTTCCAATGCCTTATTCCTGCATTAGTCGTATATTTGCTCACATATCCCGCTGCATGACTTATGTTTGGTCTGGTATGCACCATATCATACATCGAGTTGCTAATAGCTAATGCATAAGGCACTTCAGTTGTGTACTCCCGATCCTCATTGATTTCATGCACGTAGTTGACGAATAAGATAAGTAGATTGGATGCCAATAAAGAAAATGATGATTATATTGGACTATTTCCAGGGCACAATGGCTTGTTGCTAGACGAGCTTATTGAGATTCAAAACCACAATGCCCAAAAGGATGACATTGCTCGATAAGCTCTTTGAGAGACCCGACTTCATATAGTGCCTCCACTAAAATTTGAGGTAAAAAAATGTAAACAAACTTATGAGTTTGACTCTGCGGCTCCTAATTTTGTTGTTAGTCTTCATAGTTTTCACCATAATCAGTGGCTTTCAAGCAATGGACTCTCCACCACTCACTAAGTCTCTTCATTTAACCAAAGCCTGCAGTCCTTTCCAACACAGTTGTGTGCAGAGATATCGAGCGGTTTGATGATGTCTGTAAAAATGGTGAACCATACAAGCTCTCCCAGCAAATGTAAAACTTTGATCCGCAAGTCGCTTCCTCGCTCAGCTTCATATTGCCGAAAGCCGGTCAATTCGGGGCGATAGATCGGTCGGTTTCCATCTCCACGGTCATTGTCCGAGGCTCTCTAAAACACCCGCAAATTTTTCCACCATTTAGCAAATAACCGGAGCAATGGATTCCAAGTCAAACCGTGTTGACATATCTTGTTCGGAAGGTAGGTAGCAATGGTACCCCATCACAAGACGAATTTATTACGTCGGCTTTAGCAGAAAACAAGGAACCATCATAGAAGCTGCTTGATCTATGATCGCTTGCCGTGTCCCGTAATTATACTCAAGTTGGCTATAAATCACCCTAATGCAACATATTGATCTCACAGTTTGGATGATCCAATTCCAACCAAAGCGCATGTTCAGTATGCCGCACGCCGCTCCCTGTTATCTTTCTTTGTGCGCCCGCTTGATCTTGTTCTGCCTTGTCTGCTGTCCTTTCATTCCCTCCGTTGCTCCTCTGTCCTTCAATATAACCAGCTTCGACACGGATTGGAGCGACATATTGTATGAGGGAGTCGCGATGGCCACGTATGGATACGTCGATCTCACCATGGTCAATCCTCCGCATCGCTACCAGGTGGGCCGGATTCAGTACGCCAACCCCGTCCATATATGCAATCCTCACACGGGGCGCCAAGCGGACTTCTTGACCAATTTCTCGTTCAGGCAATGTCCTCAGTGCGGCTGACGAGGCATTGCGCTCGAGGTTCCAGAGGGAGGAGATGGAGTGCCTGATGATGATGGGGCTGTGGTGCCTGCAGCCAAACCCCACTAGACGGCCGAGGGCAGGGCAAGTGATCAGGTTCCTCCAGCTCAAGGACTCGGTCCCGGAGCTCCCACGAGGAGCTTTTGACAATCCAGTTTCGTACCGGCCATTGGCTTCACAGTTAGGAATGATGGAATCTCCGTCTGCTCCTATTCAAGAATCGGTGGCTATTAAGTAAGACAAATCCTACCTCCTAGAGTCATGCAGCAACACAAGTTGACTTAATCTGCCCCTACTACTTCATACACTCTACTTCGGTTACAATCTCTTTTGCCTTGCCCAAATTGGAGGCCTGAGCTCGAGTACATCACGGGGACTTAGTAGCACTCGACACACATTGCTTATATTGAAATGAGCAAGGCACTACGAAAAGAAAATTTCAGTTGACTCCAATGTCTTGTCTTGGTTACAGTGAGGCAGCTTCGGAGGAGTGCAGGCTCTTTCTGCCGGATAGTCGAAGAGACGATATGTACCTGACAATGGTACTCGTTCATCATGGCTCCTTCACTCCTACTGTGGGAGATAATTAGGGATTTCTCGATGATAATTTTTTATGTTGGAGATATTTGATAATTATGTCGATCCCATGTTATCTCTTTTAAGATGGCATGTACATCTCCCTATGTTATGCATATCTTGATCTCCTTTTATTGTGCATATCTTAATTGATATATGTTACCTTATCTTATAAATAAGTTGATGTATTCTTCATTGTGAGATATTGAAATATACGGTAAATTCTCAAATTCACGTAAAGGAAATTCTTCGATTCACTTTTCTAACCGCGCTGCTATGGCCAAGATCTTGGCATTTCTTTCCTGAAAATAAAACACTCTCTCTTTTGAGTTGGCGTGATCTTGAAGGCTAAGATGCCCTAAATTCACATGAACTTGAGGGACCCAAAAATATTTCTTCGGTCTTAAACCGGCATTGAAGGCTCGCACATATGAGAGTGAGTATAACCGTGTGGTGGATCCTTCCCATGAAAAGCTCTTACTTTTGTCTCGCCACAATTTCCTATTCTCTTGGCAAAGAAAATAACATTTTGCTGGCGAAGAAAATTCATGAACCGTCGTAACACATGAGATACAATGGCGAAAGCTAATATATGGAAATGCCACGAATTTTCTGATTAAGAAAAGGAGATACTGTAGATAGTTAATAGGATAATTTTTTTTTGAAATTCTTATCTTTTTTTGCAAAATAGGAAAGCATTGAAGAATTTAGAATGTTCATTTTCTTTTTTGCACTCGGAACGTATTAGTATTTTTTTGCAAAAATATTTCCAAAATAGCAAGGAATGATGGAAGTAGTAACTTGTTTCGAAGTCCAGATATATGCAAACGTAAGGAAATTGTTTAGATTTAAAATTATAAAAATATATATATGAGTCTACATGTCAATATTTAAATATCTTGCAAAATTCCAAATAATTTGATTAAATACAGCCAATGTGTGAGTTCCACAAAATTTATAGAAAGCAGAAAGATTAAAGTAAAAAACAAAACTTTCTGTAAATATACCTTTCATGTGCCATAACTTTCGTAGGCCTGACTTTAATGCTAAAATTTTTCAAGCGATCACTTAAGTGCTACTTTGATAAAAATAAAATCACTTCGGTGCCATGACTGAAAAATCCAACGCGGCAATATTTAACATAAATCATGGCTCGCCGATGGAGTGAACTCAGCATGATTAGACCTAAACGAAGTCGTCTAACACATTCTTTGCCCCATATGAACGAACTGGGCACAAATTGGTTCTCTTCTTTGAATCCTAATCCCAAAACCAACGATTTGGGGCAAAATTAGGTACTGAAATTTGCAATGAAGAGCAAGGTTTCCTCCTTCCAGCAAATTTTTCGAGAGAGAAACTGAAATAGCACAATCAAGCACAATCGAGAATAGAGAGAGTCAATTACCACATGAAGCGTCGGCTTTGTCAAGAAGGGACAGGTTATGGTCCACATTGGACTTCAATGGTTTTTTTTTATAACAAAGGCGCATGAGAGTTAAAATTTTATTAAAAAAGCCATGTAAGACAAAATATCGAAATTTATCATCGGAAGCACTTAAGTTATCGTTTTTCTACCAATGTACCACTCAAGTAATTGCTTGAAAGGTTTTGGCATCGAAATAAGCACCGTACAAAAATTATGGCACATTTTCCTAATGCAAAAGTTACCCTAAATATCCCATTTTATGTGAGTTCCACATATCATGAAAAGTTTATACATATTTATATTTTATTTGAAGAGTGTGTTTAACTGTTTATTGGGGGAAACTTAAATGGGAATTTCATGAAGGTACTGGGAGCTTCTTGTGTTGTCTTTTCCATTTACTTGGCACTTGCGCCACACTTCACATATTGCACCTAGCAAATCTCATCACACCCATCAACATTATTTACATTCAAACCCCAGCCAGCACTGATTTTCCTTGCAAAAGACTTTGGTTGAATCTGAAATTCTATTTTCCATCTAAACGTCATTCAGTTGGCCTTCCGCAATGCTGCATCTTAGTAGGCCTGACTTCAAACCCCGAAATTAACGGCACCAAAACAAGCATTGATGCAACCTCAAAGATCTTACCTACCATTGCTATGCTTTATGCCGCTAATGTTATCTGACCCCTTTCAATAATCTCGCACTTTTGGCCCATAAAATTGCTACACATCTATTAATTGTTACCTTTGGGTTGCCTAACTTGACAAATGAGTTATTATCAATGCATGGATCATAGTAAAGTGTAGTGGAGGAACAATGTTGAGTGTGATATTCTAGGTGTTGGCGATATTAAAATTAGAATGCTTGATGATATGGTGAGATCATTAACTATAGAGAGGCACATTCCAGAGTTGAAGAACAACCTAATTTGCTCAAGTGGTATGGATTTAGCTGAGTATCAGTATTCCTCATAATGTAGAGTTATAAAGGTTGTTTGAGATGATAACAAAAGGAGTAAAGCACAGTGATCTGAATGAGCTTCAAGGTGAAATAGTGACGAATTTCGCCTCAAAGACGTTGGATGCATTTGTTCAAGAGTATGAATAATAGCATATGCATTTGTAGCACATTATTAAGAGAAGCCTCAAGGTTCTAAGTGAAAAAAATCTGATATGTGGTTATGTTATTGATAAATTGAATGCATGCAGGTGTTATGATTTAGGCAAACGGTGAAAAGTGCAATTTAGTTCAATTATAAAAGAAACAATGGAGATTGCGGAGTTAATTCGGTGGGATGTTCATAGGTTGTCGCGGTTTTTTTCAAGGATGGATGCCAAATTTATGTTAATAGTTATAGACGACTACTAGAAGAAGACCTGGGTGTTTGTGCTGAGGCACAAGTTTGATGTTGTAAGAATTAGACAGTTAAGAGCTTAGATAAAAAAGGAGACTATATCAAGTTGCGGAGTTCATGAGTAGAACGTTACTAGAGATGGCCCATCAAATACTCTTTAGTGCTAGTATGACTAGGAAATTCTTAGCAGATGCGCTTAGTATGGCGAGCTACCTAGTGAATAAATGCATCTCAACTACAATTGGATATCAAACTCCAGAAGAAGTGTGGTCATGGAACGTTACTGACTATTCTATTATTAGATAATTTGGTTGCCCATGTTATGTTCGAATGAGTGATGGTAAGCTCAATGGAAGGACAAGAAAGTGCATATTTCTAGGTTATGCACAAAGTGAGAGGAGCTATTGGTTGTGATGCTCGGAATTAAATTCACTTGTTATCAGTATAAAAGTTATATTTAATGAGTTTCCAACATTTCTAGGTAGGAGTGTTGTTGGCAGTGTTCATACAGATATGAACGGTATTCGGCTCGAGGTGGAGTTGCAATAAAAAAACTCTTGAGGTGATGGAACTAGCGGAGTAATCAAGACAGATAGTGCTTGTAGCAAGGGGGAGCCTGTAGAGCCAATAGTTGCTATAATTGCTGCTATTGACAAGGAACATGTTAGATCTTCCGGTAGATATGGATATAACAATGGTTTTGCTTTATCTATTGTTAAGTATGTTGTGTCAGAAAATCTTTGTTGAGTAGTTAAAGGTGCAAGTGAAGTTGGTCTTCTAATGAGATCCATGATTATGGCGAAGTTCAAGCGATACTTGGACTTGGAAGATCTGTAACGATTGAGTCCATGAGGGCTTTAAGAGAGTAGCAACAAAGTTGTGATTCTAGTAAAGCGATTGTGACTTAGCTCAAATGTCGAGTCAAGGTGAAAATTGTAAAATATGTCTCGAATTTGAGTTTGTGAACAAAACACGACTCAAGATAAAAGTTTTGGAGCGTCCCAACTTGAAAAGAAAGAAAAGGAAATAAAAGGTAACGATATGCTGATTAAAGAAACCAAGGAGAATCCAAAAGGGAAACTTGGACTTTCCTTAGGTTGATCGAATGTGGATTTCCATGATTGAAGTTAGTTACTCCATTTTGTGTGACTATATATTATAATATATTCTTTATTCGTACGAGCTTGCTGTTGTTGATGTGAGCAGAAGCGTGCCATGTGTGCAAAGTGGCAACGCTGCTCGTCAATTACACCGCGATCCAATCGAAGAGTGTTCTAGCGGAAAAAATCTTGTATTGAGATTTTGTGTATTTCTAAGAGAGATTGTGAAATTATTCGTGAGAAATAATGGACTAAACACTATGTGAGTTATTAGCTGTAATCAGAGGTTAGGAAATACTGAAAGTGTTTAAGTGACTCGAGTGTCTTGTAATCTCTATTACATCGTTTGATTTATAATGAAATTCTTTATTGTTCTTCCCGTAGACAAAGGTCACACCAACCGAGCCACGTAAATCTGATGTTCGATATATTTTCTTGTTCAATCTCTTTTGTTCGATCGCTTGTTTTTGCAACACAATTGACTATACTTTGAGATAGTGCTTTTACAGCAAAGAGAAGCAGCAACAGCAATGTATGTAACCATTGACATCTTCCTCGTCCCCTTAATCAGTTAAAGTCTAAAGATTGAGGCGATATATATGCTTATATAGATTTTTTTTTATCAAACTATATGCTTATATAGATTACCAAGTGTGTAGCTGTTTGGAAATTGCTCTTGTTGTACATGGTGTCTTTCGCAAATGGGTCTCGTTCCCCACACGCCTTCATGAGAACGACCATTGCGCAATGTCGTTCTGCAGTTTCATGTTTGTTTGCTTCGACGTTGCTCGATGTTTTCAGCGGAAACAATTGCATTGTGATGGATTGCTTCGTAATCAGCTAGATGTTACCGAAAATTACAATGTAGAGAGATGATAAGAAATTGTGGGAGAGCTTCCTTGCTAATTAAATATTCTGGGTGTGTAGCGAAAGCACATTACATTAAGGGCCAGCTGCTTGAATTCTCTGTTGTTTTGAGTATTGCTGCATGAATACATAGTTTTCATTAACGCAACTCACATGTGCATCTCAACAATCTCCCCTTATGAGTAAGCTTAGTGATAGGTGTACTCCCCCTTAATTCAGGTGTCCTTATAATATCTCAAACTTGAATCTCCATCAACGCTCATCGAGCTCGCATTGCTACACCACAACGCCCACTTCCATAAAATAGCATTGGTCATCATATTCCTTCCTTGAGATATTCACCAAATACCGAAACAGATTGGGGGCTCACCAATCTAACATCGGCTTTGATACTATTTATTGATAGCGCACAGTAAAAGCCCAATACCTTCACTCGAGGAGATTGCCAAGAAAGAACCTAAGTCTGAGCCCATTAATATATTTAGTTGGATTTCACATTCATTTAAAAGCTTAAACCAATGAATTATGAGTCAATTATGATATATTAACTGCTACATGCCACATCAATTATCTAATATGAGATTTCTTTAACACAACTCACATATGTATCTTAACAATTTTATGTTTGTCTGCTTCTATGTTGCTTGATGTTTTCTCGAGAAACAATTGCATTGCAATGAATTGCTAATTCATAATCAGTTGGATGTTAACAGAATTTACAATTTAGAGACCACGATAAATTTTGGGAGAGCTTCCCTGCTAATTAAATATTCAGGGTGTGTGGGGAAAGGACATTACACTAAGGCTGTTAGAATTCTTTGTTTTTTATGAGTAGGGGTGCAAGAATACACAGTTTTCATCCACCAACGAGGAATGGAATATGCTGTGTCGGATTCGATTCTCTAGATGACTAAGTACAAATAATTGGTTTTTTGGGTTTGATTTGTGTCTTATATTATTCATGAGATTAGTTAAGGCATTTGATAACTCCGAGATCTATTTAAGATGGGTTTTTTATATCGTTTTAATTCTTTATGTAGACTCCATGTGATTTCTCAAAATATGTCCATGAAAATGGGGATAATTAATTGGTTTTACTTTTGTATATTCTTAAATTATTAGGTTAGGGAGCAAGAATCGTGTTTTCTTACTGAGAAACATAGTTTCATTCTCGTCAAGACCATGTTTTGAATTTGGCCTCGTCCGCGTGAAAAGAGCGAAAATAACAAAAGCGATGTTTCGGTTGTTTCCACTCTAAGATCTTTTTTTAATGATTTTTTTGTAAGAAATAGAATGTTCTGGACTCATCAAGCACCCTAACTGATTCCCATCACAAATGTAACAAATTCTTTTCATCTGGAAACTTTGGACAAGAAAAACGATATATCACTCCTGTAACTTTTGAGTCCGCTATGAAGTTGAACAATGAAAGTCGAATAATATTTAATGTAGGACACTGAACTTAAAAGGGCCTATGGGGGCCATGGGTATAGAAAATTATTGGTTCCAATCGGAACATATAGACTCGGTACTTGAAATTCATTGGATCATGTGAACTCCAAGTGGCACCCACGTGATTCTACGATCACATGCGCTCGATCTAATGTACCATGTAAGCAACAATTGCCCCATCAGTATGTGTCTTTAGGTGTTCAAAGCTAGCCATCAAGGACATCCTATGTCAAGTGAATATATTTCTTAATGTTGCATTCTTCAAACAAAGATTTTTCGGAGTGTCTTTTTTTTTGGTAAGGTTGCGGAGTGTCTTTTTTTTTTTTTTTTTTTGATGACCGAGGTGTCCGCACGGCCGGCGAGCTTGCGCTCAAACCAGCGGTGAAGCCCGACTAGTCCTCGGGGGGCTAGCGCAGCATCCCACCGCCACGACCCTCCACTTAAATCACCGGCACCTACGAGTTTACGGAGTGTCTTTTTATCTTGCCTTATCACAAAAATTCTGCATCCATGTTAATTTCAAAGTACCACCAACCACACACATTTTCGTTGAATGGAACTTAGAAATCTGAAGAACCAAATTGGCCTGTAACGTTCTTGATGGGCTGGGCAAGCTGGTCATAATCAGTGGCTTTAAAGACATGGATTCACAGCCACTCTTCAAGTCTCTGCAAATTGCAATTTATCAACCAAAGCTTGCACTCCTTTCCTGTATAATCTTAGACAGACATTGAGAGGTCTGATAATGTCTATAAAAGAGGTGAACCACACAAGCTCTCCCAGCGAATGCAAAAGTTTTGTCTGCATTCGCTCGCTCAGCACGCTTTATATCATTAAAAGCCAGTCAACTCAGGGCGATCGATCTAGAACAACTGCAATTTTTATCCCCCAATTGGCAAATAACAGGAACAATAGATTATAGACACACCGTGTTGGCATTTCTTGTTTGAAAGATACCAATTGATTTACCAAAAGACTGTCCCCTCTTTGTGACTAATGTTATCCCATTGACATTAGCAGAAGACGAGGAACCATCATAGAAGCTGCTTGATGTATATTGGCTTGTCTTGCACTATCCCCCATTAGGTATACTCGGGTTCGTTATAAAGCACCCCAACGCAACATATTGATCTCATAGTTTGGGCGATCCGATTCTCACCAAAGCCCGTGTTTAGTATGCCGCGTGAGACTACGTACCCTTTCTCTTTGGTCGCGCTTTTGCTTGTTTTGCCTTGTCTGCTGTCCTTTGATCCCTTCTGTTGCTCCTCTGTCCTTCAACATAAGCAGCTTCGACATGGATTTGAGCGACATACTGTACAAGGGTGTCGCGGCTCTCACGTATGGATACGTCGATCTCACCGCAGGTGATTCTCCACACTGCTACGAGGTGGGCCGGATTCAGTATGCCAAGCCAGTCCGCATACGGGATAGTCTCATGGGACGGCAAGCGGACTTCTTGACCCGTTTCTCATTCACCATCGAGAATGGCTCTGCTTGCTACGGCGACGGCATGACATTTTTCCCCAGTCCAGTTGGGATCATGATCCCACCCAACTCGGCCAGCGGATACTTTGGATAGTTCAACGCGAGCCCGGCTAGTGAAGGGCCTTGGAACCAGATTGTCATAATTGAGTTCGGTACTTTTGCGAACCAGTTCAATCCCCCGGAGTATCACATAGGAATCAATAAGAACATGCTCTCCTCGCTCGTTTATGCTGGCTGGGCTCTCAGATTGCACAGTGGGAAAGCGATTGATGTCCTCGTGACCTACAATTCTACTACTGTTTCGTCGGAAATGTCCTCACGACAAAATATAATTCGCCGAAAATCGTTCTTCGGCTCTTAATGAAAGGAGACTGAGTTCTAGATCTAATTTCGGACAGGAGCAATCCAGGCATAAATAAGGAACTTGATATTTACAGAACATCTAGACGAATCCATCCAATTACTGGTGGCGTCCAAAGTTTACAAAGATCTAAGCACCTATAGCTAAGGAATTTGAAAGTGCAAAACTGGATAGTAAAGACTACAACTATGGAAACGGAAAGTGCAAAACTTTAGAAGTAAAGATAAAAGGACATTTTTGTTCATGTGTGTCAAGGGTCCTTCTGTTGGTAATCAAATGCTATTTATAGCGCAGACTTGGTAACTGTTCTTGGTATTGTATCCAATCTCTACCGTTGATTTCATCTTCACCGTTCATGTGATGACACCTGTTTATCAACCGTTATCGATCTTATCTTTTATACAAAGTGATAACCGCTTTTAAGCCCATTAAGTTTCTAAAATGACAACCGTCATCGAGCCCATTGGCCGTTTAACACCTGTCTTTTAGAATGGTAACTGTCATCAAGCTTTCTCTTCGTCTGACATCTGTCTCCCTGGATAACAAGCATCATCGAGTCTTTCCTCCGTTTGACACCTGTCTCTATGGATGATAACCGTCATCGAGTCTTTTCTTTATTTGACGCCTGTCTTTCGAGATGATAACCGTCATCGAACATTTCCTCTATTTGACACCTGTCTCTTGGAATGATAACCGTCATCAAGTCTTTCCTCCGTTTGACACCTGTCTCTTGAGATGATAACCGTCATCGAACTTTTCTCCGTCTGACACCTGTCCACCGGAAATAAGGACCTTCGTTGAGCTTTTCTGACTTGACGTTCATTATCCTTTTCATCCATGAAATCGATGAAAAGAACCTTTAGCACTTGTACATCTGTCTTTTCTGGAGCAAAGGCTTTCATCGAATATTTCATAGCTTTTCTCCGTCTAATACCTATTCAATAGAAAAAAGGACCTTCATCGAGCTTTCTGACTTGACATCCATCACCCTTTTCATCGATTTCATAGATGAGAAGCATTTTATCACTTGGACATCTATCTTTTCTAGAACAAAGGCCTTCATCGAATCTTTCATGGCTTGACATTTGTTCTCCTTATCGACATCTTCAATGAAATACCTTCAGCATTTTTTATCCCCTTCCATCTGAATTTTAAATTTCTCGCTTGCGACTATCCATACCTGTCAGCTGCTATTTTAGTACAGGTGATGTCATCTCTTGTCATTTTATTCATATATCCTTATGACAAAATCTTTAATTAATTTCAGGTGTCAACATATGCCCCATTTTAAAAGAATTAATTCTTTTGTTTAATTCTTTTAAAACAAAAGTTTTTGACCTGAATAATCTTATTCCCAATGCCTTGTAACTTGTATTTGATCATTCTTCCTGAAATGCCTCGCTTTTCTCTGACATGTCACCTCGATCATTTATGACTTAGCAGATCTTCATGATAGCGAATCACTTGAACTGTCGTATCTTAGCGAAAAATTGCAACTTTTGACCTTCCGTCTTCTTCTTCGATTCTAGGTTTTCCTCTTCGTTTCCATTCAAATTTTTTCACTTAATCTGCACTCATGGCTTGCAAATATTCTCCCAAAAAAAAATATTTAGAAATTTGATCAACTACATCATGATCAAGAATCCTTGAACTGTGACTTTTGACTATTACACTTGGCCAATGAATCTTCCAACCAACTCATTCTAGGTCCTTGCTTTCATGATCATCAACGGATTCCCGCTTCTCTTCATTCATGTTTTCCAAAGAGGATAGGGGAACTGCTTCCTGTTCAGAAGTCGTCAGTTGCAGACATCTAGTTTCCAGAAAACTCACGATTTTAGGGGTTTCCTTCTCTTAAGATGGGTTTTCATCGTTGGTCTGTAAAACTAAGGGGAGATATACCTACCCGTCTCGCCTAGATAAGAGTTGGTATTGATACCGCTCTAGAAGTCAGTATGCTATCATGTGATCTAGATCTAGGGCTTTTGGGTGCTGCCATTAGTTTCTGGTCCCCTTCGACTAATTGTTTCTTTTTTCCCTAGGGCCCTATGTCTATTACTCTGTTGGACATATATGTCATTGCTAATTTTCCTCCGATTGGGACCCCCACAAGTGACATGGCTTTGATACCAGTACCTTTTATTCCTGATGAGCATCTTGCTTTTGGTAGATTTTTGGAAATATATTCTCTCAGTACTGAGCCAATAACTCCTGATGAGTGTACCTATTTCCTTCTCTTTTGGTTGTCTAAATATATTTTCCTTGCCCCCACACTAAAAATTTCCAAAGATTTCTTACTACTCGCAGCCAATCTTGCTGCCGGTAAAACACTTGCTTTGGCACAACTAATGCTAGCCACTTTCTATCGAGGAATAACTCATGCATCTTCATCGATGACATCTAAAGATGAAGGTACCTTATTTGGGCCATTTTGGATTCTTCAATGCTAGATGGTGCATTATTTTCCTTTTCTTTCCCATCACACTTCTAGCACCTTTTGTCATCATTTCTCTCTAGAATTCCAGCCACCAACACCTTCTTCCTTTGGGTGTCGTTTACTCAGTTATTCCTCATTAAGTATCTCGAAGAATCTTTCTCCTTTTGCTTTTTACCTTCATAAACTCTTGACAGTTCATTCTAATGAAATTGAATTTTTTGCTTATGATGCAAATGAATTCAATTACTTATTTAATTCGATAGCTTACCTCAATTTAACTGACTTTTGACTACACATTCTCACTCATGTAGACCTTCCTTTAAGGCTATCCAGAAAGGTAAATTTTACCATGGCTTTGAGATTTATTCTCCTCAATACTGCGCCAGGCAGTTTGGTTTAGTTCGTGCCATTCCCATGCCAATTCCTTATTCTCTTGAATTCTCAAGCATGGTGAAACAGAAATACCCTTTCAAGAATAATGCCCCCTTCGCATGTTGTGCCGAAATCACTCGGCTTATGTATGCCAAATTTGCCCCTGATGTTGATGACTTTGAACCTAAACCTGGATGTACTCCTGCATGGACTTCTTAGTGGCTTTCTTTCTGTTTGGAAAGCCCTTACGAGGAGGCTATTCAAAGCATGCTGAGTCGAATAGCAGAAGGCGTATTTAAGCCAAGAAGCAAAGGTAAGAAGGGTAAAAAAGGCATTTCCATAGGACGGGATGCTCCAATTCCTAAATCAGAATCATTGCGGATAACTCAGAAGGCACAACTCAAAACTCCTGAGGCCAAGTCGGCAAATCCTTCTAAGAAAGTAGTTCCCCGAAGAAGTGCTCCTATTCGAATCCGGTTGTATTGTGCCACCACAATGGATCAACTCCGAGTTGATGATAACACACCTCTTCTCAAGAGAAAATCTGATTCGATGAAAGGTATTCTTTCATTGCAGTCTTTTCTGTTTCATATGATTCCTACATCATCTTTTAACACTAATGTTTATTCTTCTAGGATCCCCATCATCTAGTCAATCTATTGAGAATGCAGACGAAGAACCGATTGCTGCATTGTTCAAAAGAAAACGTCTCAACCCGTCATCTACATCAGCTTCTTCTTCTATGGCCACTATCAATCCTGTAGAGGCTTCGGATCCTCAGGTCAATCTCACCCATTCTGGAGACAATTCAAATTGTATATCTTTGTTGTGCCCTTCTTTACTTGTCCTTTCTATTTAATGCAAAGTGATAAATCTTTTGGTAATTCATTACTGCCAATCTATATATATATATAGCAAGACTCTGTTGATCCGGCCCTTGAAGTTGCTACTGTTGATCATCCCATATTACTCCTTACAGCGCCAAAACAAAGTATTTGCATAATAATAATACGTCACAATTCCTATCATGTCTTAACGACTGATTTCTTTCTATTTTCAAGATCTCTAAATGATTCGGTACCACCAATTCGAGCAACTTCAGAACTCGAAACAACTGTTAGTACTGCACCCATCGATAGCTACATCGCCTCTGGTTCTCCTATCCATTCAACTGAAGCTGACCCTTCTAGTTCAACTTTGGCCTTGGCCACTGCTCTCGTCCTAATATAGAATGTTGCTGCTCCTTTGACAAAGCCCTCCTCAAGCCATTCAATTTCTACTGCTGAAGAAATAAATTCCCTAGAATCTCTTTTGAAGACTAAGCGCATGCTAAATGAGGCTTCTCACATACTGGGTTTTACTTCGGACGCGTCTTCTTAAGGGCAAATAGGCATTGAAAAGGTCAGAGATAAGCTATTGTGACTTCTAGATCTTTCCGGTGGGGGTTTTCCTATGCTTTTGTGCAATCAGATAGCTTTTGATCGACTGAAATTTCTGCTTGATGAGTTGTGTGGTGCTACACCTAGTGAAATACTGCTCCTTGAGCTGAAGGTCAAACTCGATGATTTTTCAAAGGCTTTTGTCAGCAGGATAGAGTCTTATCGACGTAATTATGACCTAATTATGTCTTAACTCTTTCTGATCAACCTCTTGTCGAGAATAGTTAAGCCATAAATTAGCTCAGCCATACTGTAAAGGAAAAGCAGACTAACCTTCATACCCTGATTGAAGAAATCTAGACTTGATGAGGAAGAACGTCATCTTGAGAAGTGGAAAGTAGAAATTGAGCAGAAGCTGGCCTTGCTTCGAGATACGCAGAAACTTAAGCACATAGAGACGCTTCAATAGGAGATGGACTTCGACAAAGACATTACCATTCTCAAAGACCTTAAGTAGACTGAGCATCGACGTCGACTGGCAATTGAAGCTGAAAATCGATGTACCAAAAACAAATGTATAACCGAGAATGGTCAATTTGACTGCAGTATGTTGTCCCTCCAAAATGATGTAAAAAAATTGTTGTTCCCCAAGAGAACTTCTAATCAATAAAGTGGCATTCATTTCTTTTTGAATTTATCTTAATATTTCTTTTCAATAACCGTGACATCTTGAAATTTGCCATTTAGGATTTATGAAATCTTTGGTTTTATGAACGTACTCGTAGTTAGTTCTTGCCCGGAACTGATCATTCTTGGAATACTAACCATTAGGGAAAGACTAATTAGGGATTTAGATTCGTGCGACTAAAGAAAATTCAATCGTGAATTGATTTACGACCATAAAATCGTCGAGGTGACATTTTTAGCCACTGTAGGCCGATCCAAGAATAGCCAGGGGTCAGTTCGCCACTGTCATAGTAGTGGATCGCGGGTGATTTCGCTAGACCATGAAATGAATTGATGAATGATCCAGAACCTATACCGAACGATCGTCCCCGACGGAACTAGTGATCAAACCTCGCGATTACATAACAACCAAAGTCGTCACGAACCGAATGAACTTGTACGTGACTCGATTTATTATCAGTCACGGGTCGAATATGCGAATTTCCCCAAAAGCCGTCCGTTAGTTTGAAAAACGCTCGAGTTACGTTAAATAAAATTCAATTATTAGTTAGAGTCCAAATTGGGCATCGGAAAATTAGGAAGTCGCGATGGGGCCGTTAGGACGACATTGTGGTTGGAACTTACAACTTTGAATTTTTCTTGAATCCTTCAGAAAAATTTAAATTCGGCAAGAAAATGGAAAAGTGACCATTTTACCCTTATAAAGGGCAAGTGTTAAAGGGGAAGGGCATTTTGGTCATTTCGCCCTAATTTTTGAGTTGGACAATTTTTCCCTTGAAATTTTATGAAATTCCCAAATTGCCCTTGGATATTTTTGGAAAAAATTCGATCCGAGCCATCGATCTCAGGGTAAGAATGAATCTCGGCCGTTAATTGGGTTTGTGAGCAAAGGGCATGATGGTAATTTGGCCCCCCAATAATTGACTTAGGGATATTTAATCCCCAAATCCCTCTCTCTCTCCTCACTCTTTCTCTCTCTCGGCTCCCACTCCCTCTCTCTCCCTTACCACCGATCGCCCCCCTTTTTGGCCATGCCACCACCGTTCGCCAGCCATCGCCACCGCGCCATCGCCGCTTCAGCCGCCGATCACCGCACCACCACCGTCCCTCTCACCCTCTTGGTTCCCTCTCTCTCTCCCTCTGCCTCTCCCTCCGTCGTGAGGAACCGGCCCAAGCCGCCGTCACCATCGCATGCCATCCAGCCTATCTGCCGCCGCCGAGCCGCTCGCCGCTGCTCATCGTTGACCGCCGCCCATTTTCCGCTCTAGCCGAGTTAGTCTAGAGTTTGGTAAGTCGCGCCCTAAACTTTATTTAGGACTTCGGGTATCGACGGACAAATTTGAGGTGGAATCAAGTTTAATTAGACGCGGATTAGTATAATTTTAGGGGCGAAATTGATTAGCGGGCCTAAAGAATGAATTTGGGAGACTTTTGTGGAAATTAGAGGCCAAAAGTGGGCTGTGAGTGGCTGAAATGCGTGTTGTGATGTGTTGTATGGTATGTAAATTGGGTATTTGGATTCGGCGATTAATTGTGTGAAAATGTCGTGAAGGGCTGGAATTGATTTGCCGTGGTTTGGATGTGAAAAAATGGCAATTTGTATGTGGATTGTGTGTTTGTAATGTGGCTATGATTGTGGGCCCGTGAATGGCCATGTATGTTTGTTGAGTGGTGGATTGTATGATTAGACTTTGTATTAATATGTGCACACTTGGGCCTAATTAAATTAATTGTCAATTGGCCGTGTTGAATGCTTATTGAGCAGGAGAGATGTATGTAAATTGGTGCATGCACAGGCCACGTGTGATTGGCAAATTTATTGGCAAGTGGATGTGGAGCATGTGAATGAGCGAAAAATGGTGTGTGGTGTGGTATGTGTGATCGTGGAAATCCCTGAGGCGGTACCATTACGCAAGGATAGTTATCCATCTTGAGGCGGTACGACTACGCGGGACGATACCCAGTATTACCGGAGAATGGCCAACCTGAGGCGGTACCATTACGCGGGTTGTGTTGTAGATGGTAGGTGTTGAGCCTGAGGCGATACCACTACACGGGCAAGATACACGGCCTGAAACGGTACCATTACGCGGGCCTTGAAGTGTTGTTATGAGCTAATCGCAGTGGGCCTGAGGCGGTACTATTACTCAAGCCACTAACGAGGTAATGTGAGATGGTCACAATGAACCTGAGGCGGTACCATTACGCGGGTCACTGGCGAGTGGTGTGGAAAAGATGCGATGAGATCGAAACGGATACATGAAATGTAATTAGAACATGCATGTGAGTGGAATAGTGCTATTGTGACTAACGTGCAGGTTACACGCTGGAAAGGTCCAGGTAAGTATTGATCGTGTGCCTGCGGTGTAATAGCTAAGTGTGATTGTTTATCGTGATTGTCTGGAGGTACGTGATAGCTTAGGTGGGATTTAGGGTGTGTGCTTACTGAGATATATTTTCATGGTTGTTTCAATCAAAAATTTCAGAACCCCGGCTTGAGCAATGAATCCTCCGCCACCGCCGCCGCCGGAGCGTTTTGGAGTCCCGATGCACATCGACCACAATGTTGTAGAATTTCCTATAGATGATAATATGATCTGGGTTAAGCATACGATTATAGTTTGGGTAAATGTAGGGTTACCCCTTTGGCAGGCTCATACATATACTGCCTGATTTTTTAGGGACGGGGTAGATGAGTTCGGTCCCGTCCGTAGCTTCGACGTCCCTTTTGATAGAGTTGAGGACTGGGATCCATCAACCATTCCTCCTCTGGATGGCGAGTTGACTAGTCTGGAGACTAGTCTGGCGCAATCTGGACTACAACCGACGCCTGTAGCACCTGAGCCCTCGAGGGCCAAGCACGAATCAGAGCCTGAGGAATCATAGACAGGATACGATCCAATGGACGTGGATCTCGAGGTGATTCCTGAGGAAGGACCAGAAGAGGAAGAACCCGAGGCGGAACCCGAAGAGGCCCTAGAAGATGAGCATGAGGATGAGCCTGAAGAAGAACCGGTGCATATACCCCTGTACAAACAATGGATTGACCCCGAGTTTGTACCTAAGAACGAGTTCTTTGAGAAGCCGGTTTAGGAGGAACGGGTTGAAGTTCCAGTTGAGTCGGGTGATATAAATCACTCGATCGAAATTGAGGCCGAGCCGGAACCCTCGGAGGAGTAGACTGTCCAGGGGAATTCAAATTCAGAGAATGAAGAATCAGACTCAGAATGGACGCCAAGTAGAGGGCGTAGGGGCTAGGGTTAGGGATTGAGAATAGGCTTTTTGAGGAGTTTCGTTTTTGGTGATAGAATACCCATGTTATCGATCGTTTTGGATATTGGTGATTCATAGTTCGGTATGTTTATGTATATGATGGTTTGTAAATTATGAATATTATATGAGTTTGAATGAGAAATGAATATATGCATTCTCCCTGTTTACCCCCAGTTTTAATTGTCCGGGTATTTATGGTTTCCGCTAATCGTTTTAAATCTCTGATAATTATAAGTGAGGTCAGCGATACCCTGAGATGTCGCATTAATCGACCATAGAAGTATGTCACGAGCTCGATGGAGTTCGGGGCATGACAATAACTTATTTCCAGTAGGAACTTTTCATTCAAACTTCTCCACGTTCCTCATCGTGGGTAAAGTTGGTTACCACGTTGGGTCTATTTATACTCCTCGACCTCCATTTTTACTTCCTTCGCCTCAAACATGGCATCCAACTTTCGTTTCTTTTCGCATGTCTCGCCTTCTATGTTCTTGAATTGTCTTGATGATCTTCAAGTGTATGAAACAAAAGGTCGTATCTCTTTGTCTTTCATGGATGACATTACTAACAACGATCATATTATACTGGGTTTTTATCTCAAATCTATTCCAGCCCCTCTTATGTTCACTAAATGTTTTCCTCGCCATTATCAAGAAATTCTGCCCATTAACAATAGCCGCATTCATGCTCATGCTTGGCTAACCTCCAATTATAGATTCAATTCTTATCCCGATTTTGACAAGAGGTTTCTACAATGGTATAAACGCTTGCGTGGTGTGATGAAGTCCAAATGGCAGTCAGCACGAATTGACACAGCTCTGATGTTCTGCAGCATGTCTATCAATCCAATGGAGTATGGTCTTATTGGCAGTCTCTGTACTTTCTGGTCATCGTCTTCACATTGTTTCTTCCTTCCTTGTGGTCCAGTAACTATCACTCTTTTGGATATTTGGGCCTTAACGGGCCTTTCACCTTTTGTCGAATTCCAAGATCAAGAGGTCCTTGAATGTTTGCCTTTTCAAAACTCGACATCTCTTAATCTTTCGTATGATGAATTTATGAACCGATTTGCTAAGTCTGAGGGGGAAATTCATTCTAATGAACATGTTGCATTCCTTCTATGTTGGCTTTCACGGTACATTTTTTGCACACCAACTTTATCAGTTTCTTCTGAGTTCCTCGACATAGCCCACATGCTTTCCCATGGTCTTGATGTTGGTTTCGGTCGAATTGTTCTTGCTGTTCTTTATCGATCTCTTACAGATATCCAAACCTCTTTTTCTAATGCGCATCCTGATCCTTTCTTTGATCCTCTATGGATGGTGCACGGATGGTGCCGTATGTATTTTCCTGATCTCTTCTTTGATGTAGGAATATCTCCTGTTTATTGGTCTGAGACTGATCTTCCTCCTATCGAAAAGGAATTTGGTCTTTGGAGATTTTGTCGTCCTCTTTATTACCCCTTGATAGGAACTTCCCTCTTCGAGGGTTTTCTTCAATATTTGCTTTCATCGAGAAACTTTATCTTCTATAGAATTTGTGTTAATGTTCTTAAAGCTAGCCCTTCTTATAATCAGTCCGATGCCTGTATTTTCAAGAAAAGCATTCTCACCCCTTGCGACCTAACTGTGGATTTCTCGATGAAAGGCTAATGTTTTTGGGGTTCGAGGTATACAATCCGCACTACTGTTCTCATCAATTTGGTCTTACCCAAGGTATTCTAGCCCCTATTGTTTACTTCGTAGAATATCCTTTCTCTCGTACCAGTAGTCATTGTTTCATCAATGAAGAAAGTATTTCTTGCTGCAATGAAATTACTCATACCATCATTGGAAAATTTGACTACATACATTTTGCCGGAGATCCGCGTAGTACCGATACCTTCGATGAACGGTGGGAAAAATATCGATCATATGTTTTTTATTCGCACATCGATATAGTGATGTCCAAAATCACTCACTGTCTTCCTGGACTAAACCACCCATTTGAGAGACCTTGTGATTTATCATCTAATTACGATGATCTTTATTCAGAATCAGAATATTCATCCGATAAAGGTATCGCCTTTAATTTCTAACCCGCATAAGGTTCATCTTCTTGTTTACTTTAAACTTCATCTTTAATAGTTTCCTATCTCGCAGATATGAGTATTACGTCATATAAACGAGAAGTTGAGACTTACATTGGCACACTTGTCGAAGTCCATTCTCCAGCTTATATCCCAGTTTCTAATGACAACCCTATGTTCATCGAAGCGAACTTTTAGTAAACTGTCCCTATCTTGGGGAAATAACAAGTTTCGACCCAAATGGATTTGACTTCTTCATTTACTGTAACCCGATTTATCTCATATTTCTAATAATGTTTCCATGGAGACGGAGATTAAATCTCTTTTGACTCAGTTATCCAATTTACCTTGTCCTTTGGATTGCCTAGCTATGGAATACGCTGTTGAAGAGTTGGCTCAATCTTTTAACTCAGCTTTGACATCTTATAAGTTTCGACAGGATCGTATCGATATCTTCGATCAGATGGAAAAATCATATCTAAACAAACAAGAGGATCTAGAGCAAGCACGTGCTGTCCTTGCACGTTATCAAGCAGTTGATGATATCCCACTGCAGCCTCTGGCTGATCAGCTTAAACAGGTTGAATAATTAGAGATTGAATGCAGGACTATGGAAGACAAACTTTAAGATATCACCCCTAAAAAAGATCAATTTTTTTAGGCTAATTGTGATCTAGAAATTCGCTTACACAACTTCTGTTTAAGGATTGAGCAGCATTTAATGTAACCATAGGTCCAATTTGCCTTGTAAATACTTAATGTATATATTAGGATCTTTATCTTATTTGTGTCTGCGTCCAAGTGTACTCTTGACCCTTAAATATATGTACTTTCTTTTTCATGCTTGATCAATGAGCTTTACCTCTTTTCTAGTATTCTTTATTCAAATGGCATTGTACCAATGTCAAACATCGGACATGCTCAAATTTATAGCTGGTCATAATAATCCATCTTCCTGGCAGATGAAGCACATAATTGCAACCCTTCATATTCTCGTACTTGGCAGATATGGATCTTAAATATTTATTAATTATGATAAGCTGCTCCTACCCTTTCCTCGTAAAAGCTGCGGATGGGTTCGCTACACACGTTTTCCCGTACTCCCACTATGCCGTTTTATTCTCTTCGATAGCAATAATATCCTGACATATCTTTACTTTCATTTGAAGAACCTGCCAGTTACATCCACTTTGCTTGATTTCCGCACAATCCTTTAATGTTACTGGGTCTTGATTCATTATACCCACCTTTTCTTGTAAAAATTGCCGGAAGAACACAATCCCCTATATGACCCTATCTTGTCGTTCCATTTCTACCAGCATTAATAACTCCCCGCGACGTGTTCTTGCTCTCTAATTAGCTCAAAGAACATATCAGTTACATTCATTATTCACGTCGCTCCAATCCTTTAGACTCCCTACCGTGCCTATCTGCTTTGGCTCTCTATTTAAACCACTGCTTTGGCTCTCTATTTAACCCATCTTTATAGTCTTACTCGCTTACGACCTTCATCCGATCATCCCATATTCCAAACTAGCTTTGCCATGGCCAACTCTTGTTCTTCCTCATCTGCACATGCTTCACTTTTCACTGAGGAGTTTACCTCCCTGTGGAACAACATCTTATGTCGTTTGTCCTTCACATATGCCTATCTGACTATCGAATCTCGGGCTACGGACGAAATTTTCACTTTTCTTAAAGAAGTTGAACCTAAATTCCTTCCATCTGACCATCCTTTCCAATTTGGCTTTAATGAATTTTGCAGCATTTTTCCCTATGGTCTTCGAGCCTTTTCTGACAACAAAAGGACAATTGAACAGCATGCAATCGCTGAGGGCGATTATTGCAACAAGGTTAACCTTGTTACCCAAGCTAAGAAAGTGTACTTTGACTAACTCAAAGTTCTAGAACCCGCTTATACAGGACTGAGTAGTTTGACCCGAACCAGAGAAGCGAAGGCCGACCTACTGGACATCACCACCCGACGTCTCCGAGGTAAGTTGACATCCGAGGAGATAGTAGCAGAAAAGAAGGGGCTAATTGAACTGCTAGCCCAGATAGATGAGGATATCAACTCCTGCAAGTCGTTGGTTGATTATTTGGATGAGCAAGTTAACGCATGCTTCGTCAGGCTCACAGAACTAGAAGCAGAGTGTAACCAGGCCTATTTGGCCAGGAACACCAGTTCTTCTGCTTGTCTCCATGCTGAAGAAGAAAATCATCATCTTGAGAGTCGTTTGTGCAGCTTTGTAAACAAGTTTAGGCGTCAAATCGATGCAAACTGATCATATAATGACGCCTAAACTATTTCTGTAAATCCGACCTCCAAGTCTAGCTAGCTCGACCCCTTCAACCATCCTATTTGCTAACTTGTCTTATGGACTCTTTGGACTAATATTATGTTGAACGATTATCAATTTCCTGATGTTCCTTCATGTCTCACATAGTAGGATAATATTTCTTTAAATATTTTCCATTGATTGATCTAGGCATTTCTCTAAATCCATCAATATCCATCAAATGATATGCATTTCCGCTTAAAACTTGTGTAACTAAATATGGACCTTCCCAATTTGGTGACCACTTTCCAAACTTTTCATTATTCAAACCCACTGGCAAAACAGTTTTCTAAACTAAATCACCAACATCGAATCGTTTTTCCTTCACATGTTTATTATATGCTTTAGCAACTCTATTTTTCTGGACAATTAATTTCTCCAAAGCTATAATCCTATTTTCTCCCAATTCAGCGATGTGTCCATACATCAATTCGTCATATTCTTCCTTGGACATCCCCCCTTATAATTTTACTCTTAATGATTGTACTGTAATTTCTACAGGTAACACATCTTCCTGGTCATAAGTTAACATATATGGGGTTACTCTCGTACTTGACCTTCTCAATGTTCTATAGGCCCATAATACTGTCGATAAAAGTTAATCCCATTCTCTAGGGTTTTCTTCGAAATGCCTTTTAATAAGGTTAATAATAACCTTATTAGATGCCTCCGCTTGCCCATTCATCTGAGCGTAGTAAGGAGTTGAATGAAGTATCTTGATCCTCCTAGATTTAGTAAACCCCAGAACTTCCTGACTAATAAATATAGTACCCTAATCTGCCGTTATTGTTTTCAGTATCCCATATCGATGAATAATTCTTTCCTCTATAAATTTCTTTACTACTTTTCGAGTTATATTCTTATATAAAGCAGCTTCAACCCATTTGGTAAAATAATCCGTGCAACCAATATGAAACTATGTTTTTTAGATAATAGAGGATATATTTTTCCAATTATGTCCATTGCCCATCCTCGAAATGGCCACGGTTTAATAATGGGTTGCATAATAGCTACAGGGACATGTTGCAATGGTTCATGTTTTTGGCATATCCCACACCCTTTAGCATAATCAATATAATCCAGGGCCATTATTGGCCAAAAGAAACCATGGCGCCTTAATAACCATTTCATTTTTATACCTGCTTGATGCGCACCGTATATTCCTTTATGTACTTCTACCATTGCTATAAATGACTCTTTTGCTCAAACATCTAAGCAGAACATCACCAATTGTCTTCCGATATAATTCTCCATCTATCAACAAGTATTTCAACACTTGCCTCTTAAACGACTTATCATCAAAAGCAGGATTCTCTAGATATTGAATGAATGGTTTTCTCCAATCTTCTTCATCGACATCAATATGCTCCTTATTGGACTGTATCATCATAATTCGATTGTTTATCAATGGCAAAGTTTTTGTTTGTGTAACAATAAATTTTGCTAATTCTTTTGATATTTTTTATCTAGATGCCATTTGAGCTAACTCATTGGCTTACGCATTATCATTTCTTTTTATATGCTCCAGTTCATGATCAAAGAACTCATTCAATAAAACTTTCGTTATATCGAAGTATCGAACAATATTTTTATTGAAGCATTGATAATTTTCCAATAACTGATTGATCACTAATTGGGAATCCCATTTTATTCTTACAAACTTAACGTTCATGTCAGCCAATAAATTAAGGCCAACAATTAATGCTTCATATTCTGCTTGACTATTGGAACAATCAAAATCAAGTCGACACATAAGTTTTGTTCGATATCCCTGAGGAGATACGATCATAACCCCAATACCCGATGTTGTTGTCGTACTTGATCCATCAAAATACAATGTCCATGGTACCACCTGTATCGATTCCTCAACATTCTCCTATTCTAGATGTACACATGGATATTATGTAATAAAGTCAGTAATTGCCTGCCCTTTAACTGCTTTAAGCGGCATGTATATCAAATGTATCTCAGACAAAACGAAAGCCCACTTGGCAATTCTTCCTCTGATAATCAGGCAAGTTAACATATATTTGATAATATCCGTGTTACAAATTACCTGAACAGTTGTCGGCAACATGTAATGGCGTAATTTTGTACAAGCAAAGTACAATGACAAGCACAATTTCTCCACCGGAGTATATCTTTTTTCTGCATCATTCAAAATCCGACTGAGATAATATATTGCTTGCTCTTTTCCATTGTCATTTTTCTGTGCCAACATGCTTCCAATGGCATTGTTAGCTGCCGACAAGTAAAGCTTTAACGGTCTTCCTGGCTTGAGTGACATCAATACTGGTGGACTGATCAAATATCTTTTAATATGCTCAAAAGCAAGTTGATGCTCTTTCCCCTAAACAAGTTGATCTTGATTCTTAAGTTTAAGCAATGGAGAAAATATTTCTATCTTACCTGACAGATTAACAATAAATCGACGCAAGAAATTTATCTTCCCCATGGCCATCTACAATTGTTTCTTACTTATGGGTGGCGGTAATTCTAGAATAGCTTTAGTTTTATTATTATCTATTTCTATTCCTCTCTGATTAACCATAAACCTTAAAAAGCTGCTGGCTCTTATTCCAAAAGCACATTTAAAAGGATTCATTTTCAACTTAAATTTCTGCATCCTTACAAAAGTACCCTCAAGATAAATTAGATGACTTACCTGGTCTGATTTGATAATGATATCATTGATGTAAACTTCCATGAAATCTCCAATCATATCGTGGAAGACGAAATTCATAGTCCTTTGATAAGTTGCTCCGGCATTTTTTAATCCAAATGGCATCACCAACCATTCGAACGTCCTAAAATGCTGTTTTATGCACATCCTCCTCTGATATAAATATCTGATTATATCCCGAATGACCATCTATTGATGACATAACTTCATTGCCGGATGCTGAGTCGATTAACATATCTGCCATTGGCATTTGATACTCATCTTTTGGGGTTGCTGTATTTAGATCACGGAAATCTATACACACCCTTATCTTCCCATTCTTCTTTTTAACTGGTACGACATTTGATAACCACTCGACATATCTTGCAGTTCTAATAAAGCCTGCTGCCAACAAGCGTTCAATTTCCTCCTTGACCTTCTGCACAATTTCTGGTGCAAACCTTCTTGATGGTTATTTGTGTGGTTGGAATCCTTTCTTAATTGGTAATCTATGCTCAACTACATCTCGTCCTAATCCTGGCATTTCATGATAATCCCATGCGAAGTAGTCTTTATGCTTCCGTAATAACTCAATCAACTGGGACTTTGCAACCTCATCTAACAATGCACTGATGAAAATTGGTCGATGGTGTTAGGCATCTCCGATATCAACTTCTATTAATGGATCTTGGGCTTCCATTAGTTTATTGTCCTCTCTGAGGTGTGATTCTTCAAATTTCATAATGCAGTCGTTAAGATCTTGACCACTCACTTTAGCCTTATAGGCCGTATACCTCTTATTGAGATCGCCTAATAATATAAGGTTCTCCTTGAACAACCTTATTCAAACACCTCGCCAGATCAGTTTTGGGAATCCAATGGACATTTCCCTTGTCAAACTGGCAGAATGCAACATCCCTTGAATCAATATTTGGTGGTTCGATCACGCATGAATTATCATCCGGCATCTTCCTTAACTCTCGATCAGTCCTTAAAGCATGTGCCCATGACACATGAGCTTTACTATTAGCTTTAACATATTCAACCTTGCTTCTGTTCCAGAAAGCTAACATCTGATGAAGGGTCGATGGTAGATACTGATTTCCATAGATCTAATCTCTTCCTAGCAACATGTTATATGAACCATCTGCCTCGACAACACAGAAAGCTGTTCTAGAAGTTTTAGATCCTCCAGTCAGATCAGCCACAAATACTTCCTTGACCTCTGTTACTTCTCCGGTAAAATCCGACAATTGTATATCCGATAGGATAATTTCTTTATCTCTTTTTCCTATCTTTTTGAAGAACCTACATGGAATCAGATTTAAAGTGGATCCTCCGTCGACCAAAACCTTGGAAACTGGATGGCTATCTATCCTAGCATTTATATTGAGTGCCCTCGGATGTTTGGATCCCTCATAAGAAGGTTTTTCAAACTCCATTAATTCTTCGTCAATTTCAAATTGGAATTTTGCCTTGTCTTCCTCATCAATAATTGAACCTCCATTGGTTGTTGAGTCTACAGATGTCACTCTATATTACAATGGAAGTCTAGCTTGAACAATGCATGAACTTAAAGATGAAATAGATCTTGATAATACGGCAGGTCGAAGTATAACTTTGTCATTAGTCTTACTTTTTTTCTGATCATTATTGTGCTTATCCTGACTAGAATCGCCAGGATTCATTTTCCATACTAAATTCCTAACTCGGAATTTCTTAGGTTTATAAGGCATTGATGGAATTTGAGTAATATGAATCTGATTAACTTGTCTTTGTAGCTCATGCATCTTCTTCTTTCTTTGTAACCTTCTTTTTTGGATCCTTGTTACATTGCCCCCAGACCCTGAACTTCTCCTGATTCGAACCACTCATCTTCTAGTGGATCACTTGGTATTTTCAAAATCCTAGTTCAGTGAGGTGTCAAAGTCGCCTTAGATTCTCTTTTAGGTGGATCGTCGAATTCCTCACCCCATCCAGCTACAATCACTTCTTCTGAATATATAGGAGGTGGATCATAGTCAACATAGTAGTCGAATTTACCACTAGGCTCTCCCAATATTCCAATCCTAAGGTCACTTTCTTCATAGTGTTGCCTAAAAGATTTCCATTTTGTTGAGTATTGTGTCGAATTATCGACAACCCGAGCATTTCGCTCCCGACTCGAACGTTTATTCCTATCTTGACCATTTCGGGATCAACTCCGATATTCAGTCTTTTGTTATAATTTTGGTATCCAAATTGATCCTAGAAAGTCTCTTCTTGTGAAACACCCTCGGTTGAAAGATGCTCTCTTCGTCGATCATAATTGATATCTTTTTTACACTTAGTGCATAGGTGTGGCTGCATCATTTTACCTTTAGATTTTAGTGACACCATTCCCATCATCACGGGGAATGGATCAACATCCACCTCCATAGGAGCCTTTTCTTTGTCATCCGCGAATTTGATTTTGCCTTGTCGAATCGCTTCTTGAATGTTCTTTCTTAACACAATACAATTAACTGTATTATGACTCCATGAATGATGCCACTTACAGTATTTATTTCCTCTCATATCTTCTGGGCTTGGTATAACTTAGCCTTCAGTAAGCTTGATTTGCCCATCAGCCAAAAGAAATTCAAATATTTCATCAACCTTATTTATGTCGAAAGAATAATACTGGACATCCTTTGATTTAACCATGACAGTTCCCTTCTCTTTTGTTTTAGCTGGCTTCAAAACAGGACAAGTGTATAGCTTTTCTATTATCATCTTGGCAACTGCCACTTCAGCGTATTCTAATTCGTTTTCATCGACGAGTGTTTCATCGACAAAATTTATCTCATGTCTAGCATGTTTACGATCATTTTCTTTCAAAAAGTTTTCATGCTTCACAGCAATGGTAGTTAATGAAAACAAGTCATAATAGGCATGTCCTACTATTCTCTCCCTAATGGAAAACTTTAGACCAGTAAAGGCAAATTCAATGAACGTTCTCTTGGGTAATGGTACAAGATATCTATTTCTTGTCTTTCTAAATCGGAACATGAACTGATCAATTGATTCATTATTATATTGTTTCATTGCTGATAAATCTACCACAGACATGTCTAGTACTGCCTTTTGAAATTGACTATGAAACATTATTTCCATTTGATCCCAAGAGATTACAGAATGAGGTGGTAGAGATGTGTACCGGGTAAAAGCAGTTCTGGACAATGATAATGGGAATAAGCGCAACTTCCAATGATCTCTATATGTAGTGTCTCCACATAAAGCAGTGAATCGATTAATATGCTCCTGTGTTGACTGATCATCTTCGCCAGTAAACAAACTAAATTCTGGCATCTTGAACCCTCTTAGGTATGGAACGGTATCTATCCATTCTGGGTAAGACTTCCTGTATACTTGCCTAAAAATCCCTGATTCATCACCGTATTGCCGTAACATTGGATCAGCCATGTAATGATTTTGCCCTGTTGGGATTACAACTGGTGGTGCATTTTGTTGCAAAATTTGATGCATCTGATATTGAGGTATTGGTGCTTGTGGAATTGGTTGTAGTAATGGATATTGTGCCACTGGCTATGGATGATGTGGAGCTGGATTTTGTATTATTGGTGGTGGATATTGTGGCATTGTGTTTTGCAACGGTGGTTGTGGATATTATGGAATTGTATTTTGTGGTAAGGGTTGTAATGGTTGTGGCATTTGATAATATGATACTGGTTGCGGCGTTGCTACATTCCTCCCTGGACTATCTGTGTTAATATTTTGCTTGAATAACCCTTGAGAAACGCTTGGTTGAGCAACAAAATCACTGGACAACGCGTTGTCGTGTAATAGGTATTGAGTAGTATGCTAAGGAACCATATTTGCGGTAGTCATGTTTGTCTAAACTGGACTAGGCAAATTTGCTCCATTAGCTACTAACTAGCCCGTATTGATATTCTCATATCGATGTATAAGATTAACCGCATTACCTTCAATTGTCGACAACTGGCCATGTGTTTGATTTGCCAATGCATTTTCTCCTCTCTGAAGAATTTTTACTGATGCAAGTGGCATAAGTTGCCCTGTTGTTATACTGCCAGAAGTTGTAACTATGGGTTATCCAAGACCTCCTACTGGACCTGAAGGTACAGCTGGGATGGTTTGTGGTTGAGAAGAATTTGTCGATGAATTTAGCCTTCCAGTGATTTTCTAAACTGTATTGATAAACAATGGCCTGACAATATCAGCCACACATCTAGTAACTAGATTAGCCAAATCATTATGTTGTTCTTCCATGATCCTTCTCATAGTAGCAAGTGTAACTGGATTTGGTTCCAATTACCTTCTTTGCTCTTCAGTAAGGTATCTGGGAATGTCTATCTCCCCTACCTAACCTTGCTCTATAATTGTTTGCCCATTTGATGATTCTATGCGTGTCACTCACTCTACAGTAGGATTCGAGGGTGCACTGCTCCCTGGAACATTTTTATTCTGGTCTAATTGGCTGACTTCTTATTCGTGCCATTGTTACTCCTCCAATTGATCTAAGAAGTCCCACCGGGCATGCCAAAATTATGTTTCGTTGAAAATGTCCTCACAACAAAATATAATTCACTGAAAGTCGTTCTTTGGCTCTTAATGAAAGGAGACTGAGTTCTAGATCTAATTCCGGACAGGAGTAATCTAGACATAAATAAGGAACTTGATATTTACAGAACATCTAGACGAATCCATCTAATTGCTGGTGGCGTCCAAAGTTTACAAAGATCTGAGCACCTACAGCTAAGGAAATTGAAAGTGCGAAACTGGGTAGTAAAGACTACAACTATGGAAACGGAAAGTGCGAAACTTTAGAAGTAAAGATAAAAGGACATTTTTGTTCATGTGTATCGGGGGTCCTTCTGTTGGTAATCAAACGCTATTTATAGCGCAGACTTTATAACCTTTCTTGGTGTTGTATCCAATCTCTACCGTTGATTTCATCTTCACCGTTCATGTGATGACACTTGTTTATTAACCGTTATCGATCTTATCTTTTATACGAAATGATAACCGCTTTTGAGCCCATTTAGTCTCTGAAATGATAACCGTCATTGAGCCCATTAACCGTTTAACACCTGTCTTTTAGAATGGTAACTGTCATCGAGCTTTCTCTTCGTCTGACATCTGTCTCCCTAGACAACAACCGTCATCGAGTCTTTCCTCCGTTTGACACCTGTCTCTAGGAATGATAATCGTCATCGAGCCTTTTCTTTATTTGACGCTTGTCTTTCAAGATGATAACCGTCATCGAATCTTTCCTCCATTTGACACCTGTCTATTGGAATGATAACCGTCATCGAGCCTTTCCTCCGTTTGACACCTGTCTCTTGAGATGATAACCGTCATCGAACTTTTCTCCGACTGACACCTGTCCACCGAAAATAAGGACCTTCATTGAGCTTTTCTAACTTGACGTTCATTATCCTTTTCATCGATGAAATCGATGTAAAGCACCGTTAGCACTTGTACATCTGTCTTTTCTGGAGCAAAGGCTTTCATCGAATATTTCATAGCTTTTCTCCATCTGACACCTGTTCAACAGAAATAAGGACCTTTATTGAGCTTTCTAACTTGACATCCATCACCCTTTTTCATCGATGAGAAGCATTTTATCACTTGGACATCTATCTTTTCTAGAACAAAGGCCTTCATCGAATCTTTCATGGCTTGACATTTGTTCTTCTCCTTGTCGACATCTTCGATGAAATACCTTCAGCATTTTTTATCCCCTTCCATATGAATTTCAAATTTCCCGCTTGCGATTGTCCGTACCTGCCAGCTACCATTTTAGTACCAGTGATGTCATCTCTTATCGTTTTATTCATATATCCTTATGACGAAATCTCTAATTAATTTTAGGTGTCAATAACTACCAAGAACCAAACTGTGTTGTGGTCATTTGACGACGAACCGCTTTTCCAGGATAAGAGCTTGTTGACACCTAAATTTCGACTGACCATTTAATAATAATTTGCATAGAAAATTAGGGATTAAATTGTAACCCCTAAACAAAAATATTAAAATTGCATAGCATATAGTTTAAGCTCATGTAGGTTAGTTGCATTCCACATCGAACCGGTGGTGGCAAGTGAACTGAAAATCCATCGCGCAAACCGAGCTCGAGCACCGGACGAAACTCGGCTCACTCGGAAGACGGGGGCTGAAAATCACAAGTCTAAGAGGTCGAAGTTGTCTTAATTTGAGCTTAAATTAGCCCATAAGCTTAATTAAAGAAAATCCCGAATTAATTTAGCCCATTTGGAATTAAATAAAAATTAAAGGATAAAAGCCTAAGTCTAAGCCCATTAGGACTAGGAAGCCTAGTTAATTGACCTAGGGTTGCGATATAAATACGTCGTTATGCATCATAATCAAGGGGGGCTTTTGATAATTTCAGAAATCAGATTTTTTAGAGAGAGCAAAAAGGGAGAGAAAGAGAGATAGTCGGCTGCGCACGGGCGCATCCGCCGCGTCCGCGCCGCCCTTCCGCCGTGCCCGAGTCGCTGCCGTTCCGCAGCGCCCAAAGGACTCCGCAGTTTATCCCCGGCGGTGCTGCTCTCCCTCGTGGTCACCTTGAACGCCGCAGGATAAACTCTTGCTCCAACCGGCCACCGTGAGCAACACCAGCAAGTCTTCATTGTCAAACCTGTAATTGCAGTGGAGCGTCTTCCCGAAGCATCAGACCAGTTGTTCCCCCCGCCAGTTGAAGATTTGTCCAAGTTGAAGGCTGATCCCGTGGGGCCAAGAGGTTGACTTTGTCACCTTTCTACCAACGTTGCTCCCTCCTAGTGTCCCTGAAGCAGCATCCCAGCCGATCCTGACCAGCTCCACCTTCACGTGACGGCTCCTGCTTGATTCACTTCAGCAAACAGCAACATCAGCGACCAGCACAGAATCAAGCATTGCTCTGCAGTGTCCACGTGGTGTTGATCATCCTGCCCAGTGTTGTTCCTGTCTCCTTGTCGAGCGCACCGCTGCCTTGCTGATCTGCAGCAATTTCAAGCCCCCTCTTGCCCGTGAAGTCTCTCTGTTTTGCAGGTTAACGCCTCACCGAGTGGCTGTCCAGGCAAGAACCGTGAACCCCCGCGGGCTGAACTGATGTCCTCACCGTGAGCAACTCGTCGAGAGTCGATCGCAAGTCACTGAGCCGCAAGCAATCCTGCGGTCCATCTCACCGGAGCACCACTTTGAGTCCCTCGGTTGAGATTGTTTCCACCATCCATCAAGCCCAACCGCGAGTCATTCTCGAAGTGTCCTTGCCACGAGACGCCCCGAGAGCATCATCACTACGAGCTACCAGTCCCAAACTGTGCACCGCCACCGCCACCGTCGCGTCCGTCCCACCGCCGCTCCCGCGATCCGCAAGCCCGATCCGATACCGAGTTCGAATTTGGAAGTTATCCGCAAATTAGGTAAGATCATTATCCGAATATTTTTCGAAATATTTAATTTCCTAAGTTTTCAGGGTTTAAATATTTTGTGGATATTTTTGGTGGATTGCTAGACATTAAGGATAATGCATGTAATATCCGCAAATATTTGAAACACTTAAAATTAGGAATTTTGCCTAATTTAGCAACGTATCTGGACGACTATCCGACCTTATCCCTAAGGTACGATACGCGGCGATACGGAAAATCGTTATCTTGTCCATAATCACTTGGACACGATAATAGATTTTATTTGCTTTCCAAATTTGACCAATCAACTTTCCGTCAATATCTATAACCCTATATATATGATCGTTAGTTTGATTTCTTTGCTTAATTTGAATTTGATAAGAAGAATCTTGCGGATTGCGTGGATTGTTTGAACGTGGTAGTTATCTTTGTTTGATTGCTTTCCTTTTAGATAAATAAAATCCAAAAATTTGTTAGTTAGATTTAAATTAGAAATTTTGCATGCTTAGGGAATCTTAAATATATCCAAAAAAATAAGATAATTATTTGATTTAAATTGGGATTTAGGGTAGCATATTTCCTAGTTTAAATTAGAAATTATTTTAATGGATTATTTAGGATATTTAATAATTTCGAATTTTAATAAAAATCCCAAAAAAAGAATCACTTTAGGATAGATCAATCATTTTCTCTAGGATAGATTGCATGTTATTTTAGGCATTTTTTTATTCCGAATTTCAACAAAAAAATACAAAAAGGGTATCATGTGCATGTCATATAGATTAATTGCATCATGCTTGCATTATCATTGTTATGTCATTGCTACTTGCCACGTCGCATGTCATCTTATCACGTCATTCATAACTTGCCATGTCATCATATATGACCTGTCATTGCTTGCATAGCATTTAGTGATTATATGTTAGGATCATGAAATTGCGAGTCACGTTAAAATAGGCATGCTTTGTACGTCATCACATTATAGTAATCGTATTACATGCACTGCATATAGGTTAGTTCTCATTTAAATAAAAGAAAACCCAAAAAAAAACATTGAGTGAACTGTTTGTTAATTAGAAATCATATTAAGGTTGTTGATGTGATTTTCTAGCTAACAACGCAGATGCTTACGTTGCTTCGAGGTAAGTAATTCTCCCAATCTTGCAATTTATTTAATGTTTTGATTATTGGGTGTTACTTTGGTGGTTTGCGCACCCGCATGAACACCTCACATGTTAGTGATTAGACTATAAAATGGATCCAGACTACATGCAAAACATTTTTCTGAAAAGAAAAGGTACCGAAAGGGCGTTAGACTAGATCTAACGTAATCAAGTCCCCGTACTTAGAATCTCTGGTTCGTAGGAATAAAACATATCTCCCTATGTTTTATTTAGGTTTCTAATCGACCTACCACAAATAGATTAGTGGCGACTCCAAGCATGAAAACATTTGCACGTTAAGAACTTAAATCCTAAGTTGCGAATTGGTAGGGCTTGGGAGGGCCCGAGTTAAGCTTAGTCTTAATAATCCATTAGCCTGAGAGGAAAATTTTAGGTCGCGACAGCTTGGCGACTCCGCTGGGGACTTGAGTTAAAACTCTTAGTGGACTTAGGCCAGTTTTTCTTTTCAAAAAAATATTTTTGTTTGGCAGTGAGGATCCCAGGTACGTCCCTAACATTTTAGGTGTTAAATGTTTTTGCAGAAGGGGAGGTATAAGGGGAGGCGTGATTGTTAACTCTTGTTTTGCAAGGAGGTGTTTGGATGTATGATTTATTTTATGCACGAAGCGCTGTATGATATAACTTGCTGTGCATGCCTTGCATTTACACTACACCGCACACACTACCCGCTGCCGGACCTGGGCGGCACAGGTTTAGGATGGTACTAAGATAGCGGACACCTCGACCACACCCGCGTGGTATGGGTCGCCCTTCTTGGTCCCGAAAAGTTTTTTTCACGGTGTCATTGAGTTCCCACCACGGTTGCACCCTTTGCAACCCGGGTCGGCTCCTTGACTAAGCCGGAGTCAGGGGAACCTTGGCCTAACCACAACCATGACTGGTTTAGCCCGGTAATCCTCGCGTCTCCACTTTGCAAGCCAGAGTCTAGATAGAAATCGAACCTCACGTTTCATGCGCATGTCTATGTGGTTGTCATGGTCCTACTGGGTGAAGTAAGTCTTCTGAACTCTCCTTTTTGCAATTAATTTAGTTATTACAATTTTCGGGTCGGTCCATGATAGGTCTAGGTAGGTTTTAAATTTGAAAGTAATAATCATTGAGTCCTTTTTTTTAACAAAAAAGAAGAAAGCTCTTTTAGAGAATTTATTTTCAATCCGTGTCTTTATTTTCCTAGATGTGTCATAGGTAATTATTTTTCTAAGAAGTTTGTCGTCATCTTTCTTTTACAAAAAAAAGGGCTTTAGAGAATTTGTTTTCAATTCATAATTTCTAGGGAGTCTCAATTTTTGTTTTTCATAGTTTTATGATTAGGGATTTTGATGCTTCTATTTCCTAGGTTGTGTCTAAGGCGTTATTTACATTTCTTTGCCTAGATCACTTTTCATAAAGTCTCGTCCATATACGAATATTTTCATGAATAAACAAAAAAAGACTAGAAGCGTATCATGGACCAACCTTGTCTTGACCATGTGCTTATTTGGTTCGTTTCCTTTACATCAGGTAATTACGGACCGATCACGATCGCCTATTCGCACGCGATCGAGAACTATAATGGCCGATCAAACTGACTTACGAGATCGTGTCGTTGGCATTGAGGACCAAATGAAGCAACTCCTCGTCGCAATGCAACAGATGTCCGCTGAGATCAAAACCCTTCGGTTGACTCCTATTCCTGCGTCCCCTGAGGCATCAGCCCCAAAGCATAAAGGAGGGAAGAATGCCGATAGTGAGGAAGATGACGATCTTCCCGATTTAGAAAATGACCCCGTCCCGATTATTGTCAACAAGGAAAAACCTGATGAACGAGTTAACAAACTTGAAGAAAGAGTAAAGCAGTTGGAAGGCTCACATGATTCGCCCTCAATCGACTTGTCTCTTTACTCACAGATCAAAATCCCGAAGAAGTTCAAGATGCCAGACTTTGACAAGTACAATGGCACCTCCTGCCCGAAAGCTCATCTGCAGCTATATCACGTACAAATGACACCGTACGTTGATAATGAACTCCTAATGATTCACGCATTTCAGGCAAGTTTGACGGGTCCTGCCTTGAACTGGTATCTCATGAAGAAGATAAATGGCATCAAAACCTGGAAGGAAGTTAGTGAAGCATTCCTAAAGCAGTACAGGTTCATTACGGACATCACTCCCACCCGCGATGACCTCGAGCGTGTTCAGATGAAGAAGAATGAGTCATTCAAGGATTATGCTATCAGATGGAGAAACATAGCTGCACAGATTATCCCAGAACCCATAGACAGTGAATTGAAGAGGATGTTCATTAAAACGCTTCCGTTCGAATACCGTAATCGGATGGTAGCCACTCCGGCTGACAACTTCAATCAACTCATCCCTATAGGCGAACAGATTGAGATAGGGCTGAAAGATGGGTGGTTTGTGGAGCCGTCTTCTTCGACCAATAGATTTAGCACAAGAAAAGAGAAAGAACCGGCAGCTGGAGTGAATGTGATTTATACCCAACCAGGCCGACGGAATGCTAATCCTATCCCAGCAATCCAGGTAGTAGAAGCTCAACAACAAAGCACGGGTCGTCAACCCTTTCAGAAGAAAAATAACAAGAGGCAATTCACTCCCCTCCCCGGATCGTTGTCTCAAGTATTGGCGGTCCTCCGAAAGAAAGGCTTGCTTACCACTGAGCCAAAGCGGCCCAATCCTGAGCAGTTCTATAACTACGATCCATCTAAGAAATGCGATTATCATATGGGTGAGGTGGGGCACTCAACCGACGATTGTTTTACCCTCAAGCACCGAATCCAGAACCTTCTGGACACGAAGGCATTTTCCTTTCAACCCACTAAGCCGAATGTTCAGAGCAACCCGCTCCCTGATCACGCGAGCAATGTGAATGCCATATTTAGTGTCGATGCTAGTCGAATCAAGAATGTCAAGGTGTATACCACTGATGTCTACGATGGGTTAGTGAGAGCAGGTTATTACCCGAATGATGAAGTGCCTCCCCTAACTGTCATGAGGGAAAGAATCTCCAAAATGGTGGAAGCAGGAATGATCGTCTATGCTAATCACACTAGCATCGTTTCCACTATCTCCGAAGTAGTTATTAATTGGGAGGAGGAGTTTGCTACATTGAACACCGGGAAGGACAAGAGTGACCCTCTGCCTGAAGACATGCCTCCGCTCGAAGACGTGTCCGATGATGAAGAGATCATAGAGAGCACGCCTAATGCTGATGAAGGAAAAGAGGTGATCGACACTTTGGGGCAACTGAGCGATGGATGGAGAGGTATGGATGATCCAACACCTCTAATGACAGAAGATCCTGATGATGCAATAGATGGAATCACTACCTTGTTCGATAATTTCCTCATTGGAGCCATCGAGGAAGGACCGTTGGAGGGAATGGGTACTGGCCCGCAAGAGTAACACCTTTACTTTTTCGCACACTCCCCTGCGTGGGAATTTTTACTGCTTTATAGGACTTGCCCCGTCTCGGGAGCTGCTTTTTAGCAATTTTTAGGACGTGATTGTTACAATTTCCATTCCAATAAATGTAATTCATTTGGTGATAATCAATGAAATTACAAGTTTTTTTTATTTTTGAGGGCATGTTGAGGTACATCAAACCAGCCCAGTGATGATATCCAACCGATAAAAAATATAGTCCAAGGAGAATTCTGAGGCCTGGGCTTCTTCATGCTTCCTCGTGTTAAAACTTCTTTGAAAAGAATTTCGAAAAAAAAAAGTCAAAAAAAATCAAAAAAATCAAAAGAAATAAAAATACACTGTTTAGCCCTGTTTGTCCTTTTGAACCCCCTACTTTATGTTTCAGGGGCAATCTTGTGACACGTGAGGGTATGGGAACGGTCCAATATGATGAATCATGTGCAGCCGAGCTTGATCCCAATGACACCGACGAACTCGACGATTCTTCAGCTATTCAGCGCGATCTAGAGCATCATGAAAGACCCAAAGTCCTGACGGTAGACCAAACTATCACCGTCAATCTGAGTGATTCCGGAGAACCCAAAGAAGTGAAGAGTGGGGCAAATCCCCCTGAGAGTGAAACGAAACGCCCGATCCAATTGCTGCATGAGTAGGTAAGTCTTTCAACCAAGAAGTGCGTCAAAGACACTTCGAGGTAAATGATCTAGTCCTAAGAAATGTACTGCCAGTCTTTCCTGTTCCTGGGGGTAAATTTGCCCCAAACTACATTGGTCCATATGTGATTAAAAGGGTCCTTCCCGGAGGTGCCCTGATTCTCGTAGAAACGGACGATCGTGAGTTTTCCACGCCTATTAATTCTGATGCTGTGAAGATATATTATCCCTGATAAGATCTAACATTTTTGTGGCAAAAGTTTTCAAGTGCTTGGCTTTATACTCCGAGTCACAGACATTTCATTTATGAATAAATGGTTTCAATCAATTTAAAGATGGAATGTGTGCATTGGCTTTAAATTCTGCATGGTTATTTTGTCGGTCTGCATCATCGACTTCAAAAGGGGAATCTATTTGGACAATCTGATAATTCATATAGAATGAATTGAATATGTTGAATGAGGTACATCGGGATGATGAAAGGCAAGCCCTATCCTATACACAGTCCCATGCACTAATCTTCAGTGAGTTGAGTGAAAAAATTCCATGTCTGCAAGGTAAAGAGTTATCTCGCAAAAGGTACGGCAACTGAAGTGACGAAAGGCAGTTCATTTCTCTATCCCAAACACTACAGGTTATCCATTGTTTCGCCACATTGAGCCTACATATTTGGAGAAATCCTTTCAAATTACCCCTGTCAAGAACCACCCCACATCGGGGCAAACTGGAGGTAAGTCAGCATTATAAGGTGAAAAATGAATAGAGATTTTCTTGCTCTCACTTGCATCAATCTTCGAGTGTTGCTTTTTCAGAAGAATTCACACGAAGTTCAAGTGCCTTAGGATGACGAAGAGCATTTCTTTCTCTATCCTATACACACTTTATCCTTTGCTAAGCCCAATTGAGCCTGCAAATTCGTTTCTTAAACCTAGTTGGTGATCATCCCCCACACTGGGGCATGGTAAAAGTTGTCACTATCCACGCAGCATATCAGGAGCGCCGATAGAAGACGAAGACCCTAAAAGTCCAAATGTTAGTCATTCGATCAAAACAAGCCAAAGTGTGGCTGGCCAATATGTGCATTGTAGACAGTGTGTGTCAAAAGTCAAAAAATAAAAGAGAAGAACTAGGGGGCATGAAAAAGCAGTGTGCCTGGTAAAAGCAAGGCCAATGCCCGAAAAAAAAAAAAAGAAAAAAAGAAAGTCAGAAAAAAGGAGAACTTTAGCGAAAAAATGTCAAGATACGACATGTCAAGGTCATGAATCCCAGTGGAGCAGTGGTCTTACAAGTCTCAAAGGAATCAAGTGGTGAATTCAAGCCCAATGGAACGTCTACCTAGAAGACAATCCCTGGCGAAAAGGAAGACTGGTGACAATGCCGAGATGATCACCAACTTATTCACCCTATTTATACACATTTTGAGCCTAATGATCATTTCATTTCTCAACCCATGAACCTAGCCTACGTTACGTCCCTTACAAAGTCTCTTCAGATTATGGCACTTGAACTAATGTAGGATTCGGATGTTTATAAGCTTAGCTCGAAGAAGTGCGAGCAAGTCCATTTCTATCTCATTTTGCAGAGTTCTTGACTTGTAAACCCGGAGATGATTGCGGAATATTTTCTTTCAATAGCCTTGACTCAAAGAGTCCCTTTTTGCTAAGCCATTGACCAAGCCCACGTTACAATCCCAGCAAAGACCTCTCAGATTGGTAAGGTCGTACCGCTTGCGAGAATACTCGGACCCTTGTCCACATGATGGTGAGATAGAGCGATTTTCATAAATTAGCCACTTTTTGATGAGAGTGAGTGAAAGCCCTTTCAGACCGGAGGTCCCTCATTTAACATTTTCAAGACGCCCACTTATGAGTTCAGATTGTCTTATTATGATTTTCGCCAGTGAAATTTAGTAATGCTGATTTGACAAAACCATCATGCATGAAAACCAATTGAATTTATAGTGCATGAGTATATGTGTTCTTGATTGCCCATGAATGCATATTACTTGTTGTCTATAACCGTGTCTAGCAGGAGACACACACTCAAGAATCAGATATATCAACAGGTAAGTATGTCTCTACCCTTTCAGGTGCCTATATTTATCCAGGTATTCGTTCACCTGTTCGAGCAATCAACAGGCTCCATATCTAATCAGTTTTGTTGCAGTCACTCGGCGTCTTCGACAATGTCCAGACGTCTATATATTTCTCATCCGAGTGCCTGAGGAGAAATCCAGGTATCTCATTCGAGTATCCGAGGAGAAATCCGGATATCTCACCATATTTCTCACCCGAGTGCCTGAGGAGAAATCCAGGTATCTCATTTGAGTATCCGAGGAGAAATCCGGATATCTCATAATATCCCTCAACCGAGTGCCTGAGGAGAAATCCAGGTGTCTCACCCGAGTGCCTGAGGAGAAATCCAGGTATCTCATTTGAGTATCCGAGGAGAAATCCGGATATCTCATAATATCCCTCAACCGAGTGCCTGAGGAGAAATCCAGGTGTCTCACCCGAGTGCCTGAGGAGAAATCCAGGTATCTCATTTGAGTATCCGAGGAGAAATCCGGATATCTCACCATATTTCTCATCCGAGTGCCTGAGGAGAAATCCAGGTGTCTCATCCGAGTATCCGAGGAGAAATCCGGATATCTCACCCAAGTACCTGCGACGATATCCAGGTATTTATCAATAAAGTCCTTTCAAATATCTTAGATGATAACTAGATATTTTGTTAGGCACATTATTCTTCTAATCTCAGAGAATTCCCCCGTGACACGCCTATGAGGAAAGGTATAGGCGCAGCGGCCAAATCTTTACAAGTGCCTATGGCATGTATAGGTATCTTGTAAAGGTCGGAATGTTCTCTCAATCCCAGATGTTCCCCCGCGGCTCACCTATGAGGAAGGTATAGGTGAAGCGGCCAAATCTTTATGAATACCTATGGTGATGTATAGGTATCTCGTAAGGGTCGGAATATCCTCCTGATCTCCGAAAGTTCCCCCGTGACACGCCTATGAGGAAAGGTATAGGCGCAACGGCCAAACCTTTACGAATACCTATGGCGATGTATAGGTAGTTTGTAAAGGTCACCGGAGTTTATCAGCGTTCATCAGGCAATACCTTTGGAATAGGGTCCAAACATTTGCCAACAATCTCAAGAATCATGGCAATGCCTCAAATTGCTTCACCACTCAAGTTAGGTAAGTAATTCCAGGTATGTTTTATTCACGTCAGCATGCATCATTTCTTATTGCATTTCAAAATGGGACTCATGCTCCCACCAAAAATAACATTCATTGCATTTTCATGGTCAAAATTTAGGTATCATTTAGTCTTTGAATGCAACCTCTTCGAACTCACCCTCAAAGAGGGGCAGCTGTTGACACCTAAATTTCGACTGACCATTTAATAATAATTTGCATAGAAAATTAGGGATTAAATTGTAACCCCTAAACAAAAATATTAAAATTGCATAGCATATAGTTTAAGCTCATGTAGGTTAGTTGCATTCCACATCGAACCGGTGGTGGCAAGTGAACTGAAAATCCATCGCGCAAACCGAGCTCGAGCACCGGACGAAACTCGGCTCACTCGGAAAACGGGGGCTGAAAATCACAAGTCTAAGAGGTCGAAGTTGTCTTAATTTGAGCTTAAATTAGCCCATAAGCTTAATTAAAGAAAATCCCGAATTAATTTAGCCCATTTGGAATTAAATAAAAATTAAAGGATAAAAGCCTAAGTCTAAGCCCATTAGGACTAGGAAGCCTAGTTAATTGACCTAGGGTTGCGATATAAATACGTCGTTATGCATCATAATCAAGGGGGGCTTTTGATAATTTCAGAAATCAGATTTTTTAGAGAGAGCAAAAAGGGAGAGAAAGAGAGATAGTCGGCTGCGCACGGGCGCATCCGCCGCGTCCGCGCCGCCCTTCCGCCGTGCCCGAGTCGCTGCCGTTCCGCAGCGCCCAAAGGACTCCGCAGTTTATCCCCGGCGGTGCTGCTCTCCCTCGTGGTCACCTTGAACGCCGCAGGATAAACTCTTGCTCCAACCGGCCACCGTGAGCAACACCAGCAAGTCTTCATTATCAAACCTGTAATTGCAGTGGAGCGTCTTCCCGAAGCATCAGACCAGTTGTTCCCCCCGCCAGTTGAAGATTTGTCCAAGTTGAAGGCTGATCCCGTGGGGCCAAGAGGTTGACTTTGTCACCTTTCTACCAACGTTGCTCCCTCCTAGTGTCCCTGAAGCAGCATCCCAGCCGATCCTGACCAGCTCCACCTTCACGTGACGGCTCCTGCTTGATTCACTTCAGCAAACAGCAACATCAGCGACCAGCACAGAATCAAGCATTGCTCTGCAGTGTCCACGTGGTGTTGATCATCCTGCCCAGTGTTGTTCCTGTCTCCTTGTCGAGCGCACCGCTGCCTTGCTGATCTGCAGCAATTTCAAGCCCCCTCTTGCCCGTGAAGTCTCTCTGTTTTGCAGGTTAACGCCTCACCGAGTGGCTGTCCAGGCAAGAACCGTGAACCCTCGCGGGCTGAACTGATGTCCTCACCGTGAGCAACTCGTCGAGAGTCGATCGCAAGTCACTGAGCCGCAAGCAATCCTGCGGTCCATCTCACCGGAGCACCACTTTGAGTCCCTCGGTTGAGATTGTTTCCACCATCCATCAAGCCCAACCGCGAGTCATTCTCGAAGTGTCCTTGCCACGAGACGCCCCGAGAGCATCATCACTACGAGCTACCAGTCCCAAACTGTGCACCGCCACCGCCACCGTCGCGTCCGTCCCACCGCCGCTCCCGCGATCCGCAAGCCCGATCCGATACCGAGTTCGAATTTGGAAGTTATCCGCAAATTAGGTAAGATCATTATCCGAATATTTTCCGAAATATTTAATTTCCTAAGTTTTCAGGGTTTAAATATTTTGTGGATATTTTTGGTGGATTGCTAGACATTAAGAATAATGCATGTAATATCCGCAAATATTTGAAACACTTAAAATTAGGAATTTTGCCTAATTTAGCAACGTATCTGGACGACTATCCGACCTTATCCCTAAGGTACGATACGCGGCGATACGGAAAATCGTTATCTTGTCCATAATCACTTGGACACGATAATAGATTTTATTTGCTTTCCAAATTTGACCAATCAACTTTCCGTCAATATCTATAACCCTATAGATATGATCGTTAGTTTGATTTCTTTGCTTAATTTGAATTTGATAAGAAGAATCTTGCGGATTGCGTGGATTGTTTGAACGTGGTAGTTATCTTTGTTTGATTGCTTTCCTTTTAGATAAATAAAATCCAAAAATTTGTTAGTTAGATTTAAATTAGAAATTTTGCATGCTTAGGGAATCTTAAATATATCCAAAAAAATAAGATAATTATTTGATTTAAATTGGGATTTAGGGTAGCATATTTCCTAGTTTAAATTAGAAATTATTTTAATGGATTATTTAGGATATTTAATAATTTCGAATTTTAATAAAAATCCCAAAAAAAGAATCACTTTAGGATAGATCAATCATTTTCTCTAGGATAGATTGCATGTTATTTTAGGCATTTTTTTATTCCGAATTTCAACAAAAAAATACAAAAAGGGTATCATGTGCATGTCATATAGATTAATTGCATCATGCTTGCATTATCATTGTTATGTCATTGCTACTTGCCACGTCGCATGTCATCTTATCACGTCATTCATAACTTGCCATGTCATCATATATGACCTGTCATTGCTTGCATAGCATTTAGTGATTATATGTTAGGATCATGAAATTGCGAGTCACGTTAAAATAGGCATGCTTTGTACGTCATCACATTATAGTAATCGTATTACATGCACTGCATATAGGTTAGTTCTCATTTAAATAAAAGAAAACCCAAAAAAAAACATTGAGTGAACTGTTTGTTAATTAGAAATCATATTAAGGTTGTTGATGTGATTTTCTAGCTAACAACGCAGATGCTTACGTTGCTTCGAGGTAAGTAATTCTCCCAATCTTGCAATTTATTTAATGTTTTGATTATTGGGTGTTACTTTGGTGGTTTGCGCACCCGCATGAATACCTCACATGTTAGTGATTAGACTATAAAATGGATCCAGACTACATGCAAAACATTTTTCTGAAAAGAAAAGGTACCGAAAGGGCGTTAGACTAGATCTAACGTAATCAAGTCCCCGTACTTAGAATCTCTGGTTCGTAGGAATAAAACATATCTCCCTATGTTTTATTTAGGTTTCTAATCGACCTACCACAAATAGATTAGTGGCGACTCCAAGCATGAAAACATTTGCACGTTAAGAACTTAAATCCTAAGTTGCGAATTGGTAGGGCTTGGGAGGGCCCGAGTTAAGCTTAGTCTTAATAATCCATTAGCCTGAGAGGAAAATTTTAGGTCGCGACAGAGCTGTTCCTCACTTTCTTGCCATATTGATCTTGCAAGTGTCCTTCCCGAATTTGTAGTGATCGGGTTTTTGGCTTCTTTCGGCAACCATGCACAGAGACACAGCCTCTATTCATGGGATTTCACTTCAAACTTGAACAGCAAAGATCTGTTGCCAGGGGTGAACTTGAAGCGTCGACTGTTAACAATACGGGTCACGGTTCCCGTGGCATGTTTTTTTGCTGGTAATCACTACAGCGTCTTGCTTTTCGTGGTCAAGAGGGGCGAAAAGTATGGCTTCCACGCACTCACCAACATCGACAAAGAGATCGGCGCATTGCCTGTGAAGTTCACTTATCAAGAGTTGCTCGCGGCGACCAATGGGTTCGCTGACGAGCGAAGGCTTGGCCGTGGCGGGTCTGGCCAAATCTATAAAGGTTTCTTGAGCTATTCAGACCGCCTGGTCACCATCAAAGGGATCTTCGCAAAATCCCGACACTCCGAGAAGCTCTTTGACAACGAGGTGAAGATCATAAGCCATACAATACATAGAAACTTGGTGCCGCTCGTGGGTTGGTGTTAAGAGGAAGACGAGTTCTTGCTCGTCTACGAGTACATGCCCAACGGCAGCCTCGACCACCACCTCTTCGAGGCCCAGAGAAGCCTACCGTGGGATGTGCAGTACGGTGTGGCTCTCGGCCTTGCGTCTGCCCTCAACTACCTCCACGAGGAGCTCAAGCAATGCGTGCTCCACCGAGACATAAAAGGCAGCCAACGTGCTACTCGACACCAACTTCACAACCAAGCTCGGCAACTTCGGAGTAGCCAAGCTCGTTGACCCCCGATTCAAGACTCAGACGACAGACGTGGTCGGGACTTGTGGGTACCTAGCGCTGGAGTACTTCATCGGAGGGAAGGCCACAAAGGAGTCCGACACGTTCAGCTTTGGTGTCATGGCCCTGGAGATCATATGTGGCCGGAGGAGCTACAAGGATAGAGAAATCTGGGTCCAGCTGTACAAGTGGGTTTGACAACTCTACCTCACCGGCAATGTCCTTGGCGTGGCTGATGAGGCATTGCGCTCGAGGTTTTAGAGGGAGAAGATGGAGTGCCTGATGATGGTGGGGCGATGCTGCGTGCAGCCAGACCCCACCAGATGGTCGAGGGCGGGACAAGTGATCCGGTTCCTACAGCTCGAGGACTAGGTCCCCGAGCTCCTGCACAGCACGTTCAACGGCCCAGTTTTGTACCGGCCATCGGCTTCGCAATAAGGGACGATGGAATCTCCATCTCCTCCTCCTATTCACGAATCCGTGTCTATTAAGCTAGACAAATCGTGGCTCCTGAAGTCATACAGCAACACATGTTGACTAAATCTGCACATTTTCCTGCATCGACTATATTTCGATTACAATCTCGTTTGCCTTGGCCAAATTGGCGACTTGAAATTTTACTGCTAGCTTCCGTCAAATTTTACCATTGGATAACACCTAGAAACAACTCAACTAACATGTTAAATTCAAGTTTCTGATAAATTTGTCACAAGTATATCAATTTGAGGTTTTTTGTAATTCAAAAATTAGTCTGGAATAAATTTGTTACTGGTATGTCAATTTTGAGTTTTTAGTGACCTAAAATTTGTTTGAAGTAAATTTATCACAGGTGTACCAATTTAGTTTTTTTGTAGTATTAACCCTTTTATCAATAGTGGAATATTTCCGGTAAAAAAACAACTAAATCAACAAATATGGCGTAATAATTCTCTCATTCCTTTTTCTTTCATTTTCCTTTCTTAGTTAAAGTAAAGTTTAGTAATATTTCAATTATAAAAGCTCACGTTTCAATCCCAATATGTTACCAGACATGGTAATCCAAATTTTATTTGATGTTCCTATTACCAAATATTCATTCTCATTCCTTTTTAATTTGTTCTAATTGTTCCATTCCGACTAACAAACAGGACCTAGAGATATTGTTGTCGTACCTTGTGCCCGACTCTTTTTATCACTTATTGGCCGTCAGATTTGCGTCAGGTGTTCATTATACCATAAACAAATGTGCTAAATTCGATTCATATCCCATCTTTGAACAAGCGAGGCAATATATGTAACTTCAGCTACTTCTAAGGTTCACTTTGAAATCTAAAAATGAAACTGGCAACCGCGATTTAGTATAGAAGCAAGCTCAAAAGGGATTATGGGGCTGTCGGTGTAGAAAGTTATTGAATGCAATCACAACTGGGTCTAATATATTGGGGAAAAGTACCAAAAGAGTCATAAATATATCGCAATGATACCATCATAAACCTTTTAATTGGACCAATTTAGTCCTAAACATTTTCACATTGGTATCAATTCAGTCCATCCAGCCAATATATCGTCATTTATTATGCCCCATCAATACTTGCGTGATTAGGTGTTTGCTGCTTGTCATTAATTCTCAATCTTGCATCCTTAGGATAAAGATTTTGCAATAATGTCTTTTATCTTGCCCTATCAGACAAGATTCTGCATCCATGTTAAATTCGAAGTGCCACAAGACACAGACTGTTTTCATTGAATGAAACGTGAGAATCTAAAGAACCAAATAGGCCTGTAATGTTCTTGATGGGCTGGGCAAGCGTGTGAATGATGATTGATGAGAGTAAGTTGATTGAACTTAACCATTCTTGGGTGCTACGATCACATGAAAGAGAATTCCCAAAATACAAGACTGTATAAGAAAGATTTCATCCACATAGATTGCTCCATAAATCTTTGACAGACCCAACTTTATTTACAGTGCCTCCATTAAAATTCGAAGTGAAAAAAATGTAGACAGACTTATGAGTTTAACTCTGCGGCTCTTATTTTTGCTGTTTGTGTTCATAGTGTTCATCATGATCAGTGGCTTTGAAGCAAATGGACTCCCAACCCCTCTTCATGTCTCTGCAGATTTGCAATTCATCTAACCATAGCTTGCACTCCTTTCCTACACACTCGTAGGCAGACACATCGAGTGGTCTGATAATGTCTGTTAAGGAGGTGAACCATGGAAGCTCTCCCGGCGAATGTAGAACTCCGATCCACGGTCGCTTGCTCACTTGCATTATATAATATCGAAAGCCAGTCAACTGGGGAGATCGATTGGTCAGTTTCCATCTCCGCGGTCTTCGTTCGCGGCTCTCTAGAACACCTGCAATTTTTCCCCAAGTTGACAAATAACAGTGGCAATAGATTCCAGTCACACTGTCTGCCCCCACCCCAAGTTTGACAATGTTTCATTACTTGCTTGGAAGATACCAATAATACTACCACAAGGCTGTCCGTATTTGCGACGAATTTGCTCCAATGACTTTTGCAGTAAACCACGAGCCATCATGGAAGCTGCCTGATCTATGGACGCTGGCCGTATTTGGTCCGCTGTTTGGTATACTCGCGATCGTTATAAAGCACCCTCATGTGACATATTGATCTTGCAGCTTGGGTGATCTGACTCTGACCAAAGCCCATCTTTAGTATGCCGAGCACGACTCCCCGTTCTCTTTTGTTCCACGCTCGGTTGTTCTTGTTCTGCCTTGCATGCTGTCCTTTGATCCCCTTCCCCTCCGTTGCACCTCTGTCCTTCAACATAGGCAGCTTCGACACGGATTTGAGCGACATACTGTATGAAGGTGTCGCGAGGCTTGCATACGGATACGTAGATCTCACCAAATGCAATACTCCAGCACATTTCCAGGTGGGCCGGATTCAGTATGCCAAGCCCGTCCCCTTATGGGATCCTCTCACGGGGCGGCAAGCGGACTTTTCAACCCGTTTCTCATTCACCATTGACAGTGACGACTCTGGTCGGTATGGTGATGGGATCGCCTTCTTCCTTGCTCCTGTCGGGATGCCGATCCCACCCAACTCAGGCGGCGGATTCCTGGGATTGTTCAATGTGAGCACGGCTAATGAAGGGCCTCGAAACAGGATTGTCATGGTCGAGTTCGACACTTATGTGAACCCAGAGTTCGATCCCCCGGTGCATCACATTGGAATCAATAAAAACGGGCTCTCGTCGCTCGTTTATGCCGGCTGGGATCCCAGACTGCACAGCGGGGAGGCGACCGATGTTCTCGTGATCTACAATTCTACAAGCAAGAACCTCAGCGTGTTCTGGTCATCTGAGGACAAACCGGCTTTCCAGGGTAAGAGCTATTCCTCACTTTCTAGCCAAATCGATCTTGCGAGTGTCCTTCCCGAATCAGTTGCGATTGGATTTTCAGCTTCTTTCGGCTTCAATGTGGAGAGACACAGCATCAATTCATGGGAATTCACTTCAGATTTAGACGTCATAGATCTGCCACCATCAACAGATAGATCGCCGCTGAAGGGGGTGAACTACAAAACTCGCCGGTTAACCATACTGGTCACTGTTCCCGCGGCATTATTTTTGGTGGTGATCTCTGCAGGGTCTTGCTTTTTTGCTGTCAAGAGGGGCAAAAAGTATGGTTTCCATGCCCTCACCAATATCGACAAAGAGATCGGCGCATTGCCTGCTAAGTTCACTTATCAGGAGTTGCTCGCAGCAACTAATGGCTTTGCAGATGATCGAAGGCTTGGCCGAGGTGGGTCTGGCCAAGTCTATAAAGGGTTCTTGAGCCATTCAGACCGCCTGGTCGCCGTCAAAAGGATCTTCGCGGATTCCCAACACTCCGAGAAGGTCTTTGTCAATGAGGTTAAGATCATAAGCCGTACGATACATAGAAACCTGGTGCCGTTCGTGGGTTGGTGTCAAGAGGAAGGCAAGTTCTTGCTTGTCTATGAGTATATGCCCAATGGCAGCCTCGATCACCACCTCTTTGGGGCCCGGAGAAGCCTGCCATGGGATGTGCGGTACAGCGTGGCGCTCGGCCTTGCGTCCGCCCTCAACTATCTCCACGAGGAGCTTGAGCAATGCGTGCTTCACCGGGACATAAAGGCAGCCAATGTGCTGCTCGACTCCAACTTCAGCACCAAGCTTGGGGACTTTGGAGTGGCCAAGCTTGTTGACCCCCGGTTCAGGACTCAGACGACAGACGTGGTTGGGACGTGCGGGTATCTAGCACCAGAGTACTTCATTGGAGGGAAGGCCACAAAGGAGTCCGACTTGTTCAGCTTTGGTGTTGTGGCCCTAGAGATTGCTTGTGGCCGGAGGAGCTACAAGGACGGAGAGAACCACGTCCCACTGCACAAGTGGGTCTGGCAACTCTACCTGACTGGTGACGTCCTCGGTGCGGCCGACGAGGCATTGGGGTCAGAGTTCCCCGAGGAGGAGATGAAGTGCCTGATGATGGTGGGGCTGTGGTGCATCCACCCAGATCCCGCAAGACGGCCGAGGGCGGGGCAAGTGATCCGGTTCCTCCGGCTCCAGGACTCAGTCCCTGAGCTCCCACGTGGTGCGTTAGACGGCCCAGTTTCATACCGACCATCGGCTTTGCAATTAGGAATGACCAAATCTCCATGTCCTCCTCCTCAAAAATCTCCTAAGCAAGAAAAATCCTGGCTCCTAAAGTCATACAGCAACACATGCTGACTTAATCTGCGCATACTTGCTGCATCAACTATACTTTGACTACAATCTCTTTTGCACTGCCCAAATTGGTGGCTTGAAGTTGAGTAAATCATGGGGACTTAAATCATTTAACATGCACTGCTTACATTGGCATGAACAAAGACACTACGAAAGGAAAATTTTCAGTTACCTGTATCTCTCTACAAATTACCGATCCAAAAAAGCTAGCGCATTCATCACATCAGGAAAAAAAATCATATGAAAAGGTAATTTTCTTACTTCAATGAGACAGAAAGCAACATTGAAAAGTACAGCGAACACTACTAATTCACCACAGTAAATCAGGACCATTTTGGGAAGGCGACTAGAGCAGTTCTTCAGCTAATTTTCAAACGTCTAACTCTGACACACTTTAATGCAATCAGGACTTTAATTTAGGTAGATTTGGTGTAGAAGCGGATGCCGAAAGCCAGACCCAAGATCGCGAGCGGAACGAGGAACTGGAGGAGCTTTATGATGAACTCCGACGTCTTGTCTTGGTTGTAGTAAGGCTGCTTCGGAGGAGTGTAGGCTCTTTTCGTGGGAATAGTCAAAGAGTCTATGTCCCCAAGAAGGTACTCGTCCATCATTGCTCTGGCACTGCTGCTATGGACAACATCTTCGAAATCATCAGTGGCGTCTTTCCCTGAAAAGAAAGAACATTCCCATTCTGAGCTCAAGTGATCTTGAAGAAAGCTAAGAATTTCTAGGACAAAAATCACAGCCCAAACCCCATGGTTTTACTAAATTGCACAGGCATAAAAAGATGTGCTTCTTCCCCTACTAAACGGTGTTGGTCTTTCTAACAGAGCGCTCAAGTGATTTGGTTAGAAATTAGATTGAACTGAAGCGCCTTATACTTGTCCCTAAAGCTTAATGAAGGACATTGGAAGGCATACCTGTCGATGACAACAAAACTTCATCGCCACCAGGATGGTCTTCCAGGAACTTGGTCACATCATAAACCTGTTGTGATGTGAACGGGTAAGCCCAATAGTGCTGATATAAGGTAAAAGACTCTCACAGAAATAAGTATCTTTAATCACAAAGCCTGTTTGGCCAACAATGTCTAGGCAACATGCCCCCAGATCGAAAAATGTTGGACCACAACGATAAAATAACCTCACAAGTTTAGTGGAAAGCAAATTTGGTATGTCATCAGCCACTTACTACAATCAATGCAATTCTCTGAGATGAAAAGAAGAAGAAGAAAAGCATCTGTGGGTGAAATTCATCATGATGTCAACACATAGCCAATTAAAGTTAATGCCAATAACGTAAGTCATGAACATTACTAAGCAAATATGTAAAATGGCATTCTTATAACTGCAGTTTTTGCAGCTCTAATACAGAGTAAGTTTAATTGACTAATCCTAGATACGTAAAGCATTCTAGTATGTTGCATACACAAAAATGATCCATCTCATTATATTTTCAGAGTTCCAGCATATATTAAGTATAAGAGAAATTCTTACAATGAGTTTCTAGTCTGTTTCAAATGGATTTCAGGAGGAATCAGTTGCAGACTCGCTGTATTAATTCGATCAGTGTCTAAAGACATGGGAGATAGAAATATTCAGTTTTGATGGTTACCATAGTGCAAAGCGTCTCATCAATAGTTTCAAATGAAAAAAGGCAGCCAGAGCATTGCAGATGCAACAGGGCAGCTACTAGACCTACTGTAAGACACAAGGGACCTTGCAGACTCTCAGAAAGAGTAAAACTGACAAAGAGCCAAGTAAATTTGGCGTAAATATCTGACCAAAAAATAAATGAATTAAGTTGTTCAAGAGATTGTGGGCATGTAATTCAAACTAGACACAATCGGTTTATGATATCATATTTTCAACAAAAACACGTATGCCTGCTTCGACAAAACATTTGTTCCCACATGTGAAAAGTGAATTTTAGAAGCCAAACTAAGCTTGCCTTTCCGTTTTCAGCAAAGCTCTTTTTCAATGCACAAGGTGTGGAGCACGGTCTAACAGAGATTATCAAAGGAATCACCATGGTACGCCACAAGAATAAAATTACTAAGCACTTAATGCTAACTGAAGTCAGTTATATCGAACCCCTGAAATCCTATGCTATACCAATGAAAAACCTTTTCTTTCTTTTTTTTCGCTTAGTCAAAATAAATTGCCAATCTAATATGCTAAAAGTGTGTCTTTACCACAGCAACATGCCCAAGTCAAAATGTTGACACCCACATACAATGTAAACCAAAGTCCCCTATTTTAGACATAACAACTAGTTTTTCTTATTTCCCTCGAAAAGAATCAAGCATCGAAATTGTTGTCTATCGACTATGGGCTTAATTAGAGGTTTTATGTGATCAAGCTTTCTGACATACACAGTTCATGCTTTTAGTTGTTACTTTGTGGTTTCGGTGTGCACTTTTGGCTTCTGTGTTACAATGAATTTTACAGCTTACTGTGGCTTACTTTTGCTTAAAAGTTGCAATTCAACAGAAACCCCAGCAACATGTACAGAATATTCACAGCGACATCACCAAGAAAACCCCAAAGCAAAAGCTTAAATTAAAATTGGACCCATAAAGCTGTTTTGGACTTGTTACACTAGTGTAAGTCAATAAGCCTCTAGAAAGAGCTATTGCTGCTGGATGGGGCAGTTGAACTCCTCGTACTTTTCAAACAACTGTCTGATTCAGCAAAATTAGGCTCAAAGTAATCAGAATTTGGAGAGTTCGATTGAGCCATAGAAATTAAACATCGAAAGCTGGATCCTCATATTAAGCAATTCCAATGACAAAAAAACTTCATAAATGCCATTTCAGATAAAAAATCGAACAAAGGAGACCAACTATTTCTTTTCCCTTAACCGTGCTCAAGTGTGAACCTTGATATAATCAAGGGCGCTGAGATTGCCTAAACTTGGGAGGTGATGCAGCAAATAATTTTCTTGAGTTGCAAGATCCAAATGCAGAAAAGTACATTGGCAAAGCAATTGATCAAAGAACCTAAAAGCCACAAAAAATTTGGACAAAACCTGCATTTAACTTTAGCTATCTGATACGGCATTGTTGGTATTGATTATCTCTTGAAGGTCGATTGATGAAGGGGACAAAGGGAAAGAACATATCATTAGCATCAGACTTATGTTTAACTAGTTTCCTGTAATACATTACATCTGCTTGATACATACCTAGAAAAATCTACAAGGTTGTATTGAAAACACAAGCAAATTCATTAAAAGACAGCATCATAATTCCAATTATTCTCGACATGAGTTTGAATCACGTACTGCTGCATTGTTCTGTCCACTTTTCAACGGAACTTCATGACATGAACCATGTATTAATACTTTCTATACTCCATGCCCAATTTGGTCAAGAGAATTGAACCCAACATAAAGGAAAACATGAAGAAACCTTGCAGAAAGCAACTCTGACCATGGGAATCAAACCCATCAACCAATCGCCTGCTGACACTTTCAACCTCACACGAATCATGAACAAAGCCAAAAGAAAGAAAAAAAAATAGAAAAATCCCATCTTGAGAAAGAGAGGTGAAAAGGAACTACATTGACTAAAAACACAGAGCAAGAAGAACGCTAGAAAAAGGAGCTTACTTTTCCACCAATTACGAGCCAACAGTCCTTGGAATTGTTATGCTCGGACACTTCAGCCAAAGTGAAGACCTTTTTAGCCTCACCCATGTCGATTTTCTTCTACTTCCTCCTCTCCTCCTCCTTCTTCTGTGGGTTTTTGGCTCTGTGAGAAGCGGCAGAAGCAGAGTGGTCAATCTGAGAGAAACCCAACAGGCCTTAAATTCACCGACTTGGTCGATCAAACTGTGGGCTCTCACCAACTCAAGAGTGGCTGTTGCAATGGCGGATATGACAAGTACATAAGTACTGGACCAAAGCAACCGGAGAGAGAGAGATTTCTTGCCTTATTAATTGCCTTGCATCATCAAGTTCCTCTTTTTACCTCTTTTTTTTCCATTGCGTGCCAACGCAGATATAGAGATTTGTTACATCATTAGTTGTGACTTTCTGTCTTTCTTTAAATTTCTTACAAGGGTCCTATTAAAATGTAAAATATCCAGCAAAATAATAATCATATTTTCAATACCTGCCTTGCAAGAGAAAAATAGTTTTTATTTAGATATACACTCATTGACAAAGTCCTTGTTAAAAGTGCTATTTGAAATAATCGTTAAACGATTATATGAGCACGGAGGAATATTATGATTTTAATCAATATTTTGATTATCGAATACTTTCCCATTACTTTTCTTGAAGGTGTTGTTTGGTAATATTTGTTTCCTTTCTATTCAAGGGCATTGAAGCCATACATGGTTGGTGGTTAGGTGGGTGGAGACTCAGGTTGGGCTTGTGTCCATTGAATGCAGTGTTGACATTAGTAGGTGTGTTGGCATGGTTGCTCTTTTCTAGTCTTTCTTCCCTTTTTTATTTCTTCTACTAGATTTTTTTTATAAGCTTCCCCTTCTTTCCCATCTTTCCATGATAGAATCTCTATCTCATTACCCATATACTACGTAAGGTAAAAAATAAAGGAATATGTACACTTAAATTGGTAACAACAAAATTAAGTTATAGAAGCATATGACCTCTGGCAAAGTAATTACGACATGTTTAGCCTATTATGGGTAGTGCACTTGTCTTTCATCCGGATCCGTTTGCTTGAAGGAAAACTGTTCGTGAGAAATTGTTTTTTGACTTTTCATTGTTTGAATGGCGGAAAACTAATCGTTCTATAGAAAACGTTTTTCATGAGCTAAAAACAACAAATTTAAATTGGGGGAAAACGATTTTTTCTTCTGACTAAAAAGAATTCACTTTCCCTAATCCACAAAACAAATGAAATCTAACCAGTTTCCTTGAAAATAATTTTTATGAAAAATATTTTCCTTTGATACAAAGTTTCAAGTGAAACAATCGCATCCGGTAGCGAAAGGGATGAGGTTTTACTAGGTCATGTATCCTATTCCATGCTTCACATTACCAGCTCATTGTCTCTTTCATATTCCAATGATATTTTCATCTTGACCAACAAGCTTAATCAATGGAACAAATAACTACTCAATAATTATTTGAACCGTATTAGATTAAAAGAAAATTCCAGATGAATTTATGTGCTTAATTCTTGTCTTCGGACACTCATCGACAAATCCTTGTTAAATGTGCTCTTTAAAATATTCTAAAGATATATTGTGATTTCCAATGTATTCTCTATTTACATATCATGCGCAATCAATACTTTAAGATATAAATATTTTTTCATTAAGCATGTTTAACAAGTAAAAGATATTCATTGATAAAAAATTTTCAAGCCATATATGGTAGGTGGTACTGGTGGGTAGGTGGAGACTACGTTGGGTAGTGTCCATTGAATGCATGATTGACATTAGTAGGTGTGTTGGTACAGTAGCTCTTTTCTTAGTCTTTCTTTCCTTTTCTGTGTGTTCTTCTAGATTTTTTCATAAGCTCTCCCTTTTTACCCATCTTTCCATCATAGAATCTCTGTTCCCATATACAATGCAAGGAAAAAACAAAAAGAATGTGTACACTTAAATTGGTGACAACAAACTTAGGTTATAGAAACATATGAACTCTAGTAAAGTCATTACAACATGTTGACCCTATTATAGATATTGGCCTTGTCTTTCATCGGGGTCTGTTTATTTGAAAGTAAATTGTTTTTAGAAAATATTTTTCTAACTTTTCAGTGTTTGGATGATAGGAAATTTATCGGTATATAGGAAAAAATTTCTATGGACCGAAAACAATAAACGTAGAGTGGGGGAAAACAACTTCACATTTGGGCAGGAAGGAATTCATTTTCCTCAAACCACCAAAAAATTCAAACTAACTATTTTTCTTAAAAATTAATTTTCGTGGAAAATATATTCATATCCCATGAAGTTTTCAATGAAACAAACACTTCCTACATATTGAAAGGAATGAGGTTTAGTTAGGTCATGTATTCTATTCCATGCTTCGCATTACCAGCTCATTTTCACTAACATTTTCCAATGTTATTTTGACCAACAAATTAAAGTCAACAGATCAAATAATCACTCAATAATTGTTTGAAGCGTATTCGATTAAAAGAAAACCTCAGATTCATGTTTTTTTATTGCCAAATATAACGGTGCGTTATAGTATAAAAATCGAATGGAATGAGGGGAAATAATTGGAATTGAATAAGGAATTCATTCTTTTAAGTTTTGTAAATTGCGAGAATGAATAGAATCATCATTTTTTTTTATTTGTAAGATATGTTGCGGATCGGAATGAAATGAGGGCGCCTGCAAATCTAACACGAGATTTGGTCTGTACTTGCATACTTTCACAATATTATATTTTTTGGTATGAACACGATATTATAGTTTTATTATAGAAGATATTAATATAATTGAGCTATAAAATAATTCACCCAACATCATTCTATAAAAGAAGCGAAAGTAAAAGATTAATAATTCTGTTTCGTTAAATTATTTTATAACTCCAAAAAAAGAGCAATAGAATCAATAATTTTACGATGTTTAATTTAACCAAATAATTGTTAATGTAACATCCATTATATATTTAACTAGGTATCCGTTCGTGATTGATTTATTACTCTTCATAACTAATTCGGTAACTCAGAATAAATTGTAACTTATTCCTAACTATAAATTAATTCCCAATCTTACACTCCGTGCAATCAATCATATATAACTAATAATTAGATTGTTCAAATTTAAACAAAATGCTAATTTATATCGTACTCATTATCTTTTGTTGTTATTGATTAATTAATTTTATAATTCATCTTTCGTGCCCAAAAAAAGGGTTGAAATCATGAATCCTTCTCTTCCTAGTGCTTCACCACAAACTTTGCAACCATACAAGATTTCGGGGGGCAGGTCATTCCTTCCAACCAAACACAACAAGGTTATTTCTTAAGCTTGCTTTATACATTATAGTATTTTGAAATTCCTTCATATTTTATCAATAGATTATTTTTGGATAAGTGCACTGAAAGCCCTAAAATTTATCATGAAAGTACAATTGAATCCTAAAACTTTTAAAAAGTGTAATCGAGTCTTAAGACTTGCCATGAAAGCCAATCGAGAAAGTGCAATCAAGTATTAAAATTTTTCAAAAGTGCAATCAACGTAAGGACTTTATTATACTAATTTGATAAGTTATAGGGCTCAATTGCACGTTTGAAAATTTTAGGACTCAATGCACTCCGTGACAAGTTTTAGGATTTAATTACACATTTTGAAAGTTTTAAGATTCGATTGCAATTTCATGACAAGTTTTAGGACTTTCAATTGACTTATCCCATGTATTTTAAGCTCATCTTTTCAAAGAAATAACTATATAATGCCTCTTATCTTTTCCAAGAGATGGTTAGATACGAAGATAGAATTGTGTTACTTGAATGAGATAGAGCACAAACTTGCACTAAGCTCAACATTTGTAGCATCACCAACTCAGTTATCAGGATCCTTAGGCTTACCAAAGGAAACCAGATTTTGAGCTCATTTCCAATGCCTTCAATTTGAAGTTTGACATCATTTAGTTTCTTCGAACTTTAGCTCGATCTGGAGTAGAGGCGGATACCACCAGCTAGACCCAGGATTGCGAGGGGAACAAGGAACCCAACGGAGCTATGGAGTCGCATATGCTCTTGCTTTTTTCGCCAGGACAGCCGACGAGTTGATGTCCCCAACCTAGAAGCCCTCGTCCGCAATAGCTGCGGTGCTGCTGCTGCAACCGTTGTCTCGGTAGTTTTCCAGTTGGTCAGAATCCACGTTCTAGTTAAGCGAAAAAATGAAGTCAAGTCGTTGAAGATCTTTGGGAAATTTTCATTTTGGTACCCAAAGTGAGGGCATTTTCTCAATTTGGTACCCAAAATAGACATGGTCTTAAATTGATACCTAAAGTACCCATTCAATCTCAAATTGGTACCTGAGTTCGCCGGCCGGTCAAATGCTCACCGGCCGGCAAGAAATTTACTGTTCCGGCTACCAGAACAGTATTTTTTTTTACTTTTTTATTATTTTTTCATTTTTCCTTTTTTTGTTTTTTTTTTCTTTTCCTTTTTTTTTTCCTTCTTCTCTCCACCGGCTATAGCCATGGCCAGCAGAGGTCACCGGCATCGGCCCTCACCTGGGTGAGCGAGGGCCAACCCTCGCCGGATCGGGCGAGGGCCGACCCTGGCGAGGGTCGAGGATGCAGCCGAAGAAGCGAGAGCAGTAGGCAAGAGAAGAGAGGGAGTAGGAGAGGCAGACGAAGTGGGAAGCCACGAACTGGTCCTGCTCGAGCCCCATGACGATGATCTGGGCATGATGTGGACGGAGTTCTTGCAAGACTTAAGGAGGGTGATGATGGACGGCAGCTTGGCGGAGGTCGCCGGCTTCGGGCGAGGGCTACCCTCGCTTGGGCGGACGAGGGCCGCCCTCGCCTGACGCCGGTGAGGTGAGGGCAACCCTCACCAGATCCGGCGAGGGTGGACCCTCGCCCCCCCCCCCCAGGCGAGGGCGGCCCTCGCCTGACACCGGCGACATCTGCTAGCCACAGCTATGGGCGGAGGAGTGAAGAAGGAAAAAAAAAAGGAAAAAGAAAAAGAAAAAAACTGAAAAAGGAAAAAAGAAAAAATAATTAAAAAAAGTAAAAAAAATACTGTTCCAATAGCCGAAACAGTAAATTTCTTGCCGGCCGGTGAGCATTTGACCGGCCGGCGAACTCAGCTACCAAATTGAGATTGAATGAGCACTTTGGGTATCAATTTGAGACCGTCTACTTTGGGTATCAAATTGAGGAAAGGCTCCCACTTTGGGTATCAAAATGAAATTTTCCCACGATCTTTGGATAGGGTACAGTGTCTGGCTTTCTAACGGAGGGCTCAAGTGGTTCAGTTTCAATTAAGAACATTTGAAGAACATCACATGTTGCCGATAACAAAGCCTCATCAGCACCAGGAGTGTCTTCCAGGAACTTGGTCACATCATAAACCTGCTGCCACCGATGCGAATCAGCCGAACCCCGCCTAACAAACCGTCTCATATTTCCCCAAATTAGGACAAGTTTCGAAGAGAACAACATAATGTCAGAGAACTATTTTCCGAGAGTAGAAGGCCAAATTTGCACGGCTTTCCTTGCTGCTCTGATGCAGCGTATATATGATGGATCGAATTTCAGATAATTAACTGAACAAGAACATCCCCTTGTGGGGCAAAAGGGGAAAGGAAAAATGTGTCCCATGTCCGGTTTTGCTGGTTCCCTTCAGTACAAAGCCTCTCGTCATTGCAGATGCAACAGAAAAGGCTCAAGTCCGAGATGTTGTAGAATCCTACAAATATAATGACTCGAAAACAACCTAGTCCGAGTGAGTTCGGCGCAAATGAGATACGTTATTTGAGAGATGACCGACACGTTGTTCATTCCAGACATTAATTACGTTAATGATTTCGTCCTCTCAAGTGATGCTGCTGACACTGTACACACCACAGACGCGCGAGGAATTAATGCTATGCAGGTCGATAAACAGATAATGAAAATGCTGCTGAAGTACGCATTTTTTGCTTTTCCGTTTTCAGGGAAGCTCTCTTTCGCCGCTCTAAGTGCGGAGCATCTCAACCTATCTGAAAATGGACTCGAGCACCGCAATGCGCACAATAACAAATCAACACGCGCTGAACTAAACTTCCTCACTTTACACAGTCATTGGGTTTCCCTGAAAATTCCTTGAAGAACGAAGCACCAAACTCGCCGCCTCAGGCAAGACATTGCTCAGAGGTCTTACATGATCAAGCCTTACTGACGCAGAACAGGTCATGCTTCTAACTTGATACCCGGCAAGTTCTTCAGGTGCAATAAGAGTATTTAGGTGGCTCTGTATTTTTCGTTGGAGCGGTAATGTTCGTTGAAGCTTAGAAGAATCACAATAGTAAACAAGTCTAGAATGGGAATTTTCATTACAATTCGGAAAGACCATAAAGGTGAACAGTTTAGTAGAGGCATATTCGTCAAGATGCTTGGAAAAATCAGAAGATAGAAGAGCGGATTATCATCAAGACAATAAATTATTAATAGGAATAGCTATTGATATCATATTGTTGATAGATCGTCATTTTTGTGGTTGTGTTATGCATTTTTTGGAATTCTAAATGCGATAATTTATCGGTTCTTTAACTTTGGTTCAAGTTGTAATTCAACATAAACCCCCTTAATCAGCACAAACTCTTGATCTCCACGTCAGAGAGAAAATCCAAAAGCAAAAGCTGGTAGCAAAGTTGAGTGACCCCATTCTTGTTTATGTACTTTCACTGACAAGTAGATTTATCACAGTATTTTTTATTCAAATTTGAGAAATATTTTAAATATTGAAGGGAAAATAATAAGAATACTCTTTTTTTTTGTCATAATAATAAGAATACTCTACAAGCCCGTCTGTTTGAGATTAGCAAAAGCACAAAAACATTTTTCATTTATTTTCTTGCATCAAATAACTTGCTTTATAATTCTAAGAAACTTTGAAAAATTATATGTGGATCAAAGGGTCAAATTTTGGATATTTGTAAAAATTACGGGATTTTTGAATTTTAAAATAGTTAAAATACATGAGTCGCGAGATTTGGAATAAGTATATGTTTAAAAATCATTTTAAATAGACAAGTAATTAAAAAATATGGAGAGCGCCAAACTAGCGCCTTAAAAGACCGGAAAAAGAATTTATATGATCCAAATTACATACCATTTTTCTCAAAATAATCAGTAGCGCAACTTCCGCGTAACTTTTATCAGTAATAAGAGAAAATTTTGTAATACGAAAATACCCACGTGTATAGATTATCATTTTCCTTAAAACTACACAGAATTTATCGTAATAGAATTAAGAAATGAGGTTATCTTGATAAACGAAGAATCGTGTGCTGTAAGATCGTTTCAGTCACGAGATTTTAAAGATATATCGGACGCAATAACTTAACGTTATCGCGCCGTATTATGCGGCGCGAAGCCAAAACGGTGATAATTTATTTTGCGAACACGGTACCATATCATGATATTCTTTAAACAAACTTCATTGATCGATAAATGGATAGCTTTCACATAATTATTACTAGAAACCGCTTCTGAACGGGTATTATCGCGAAACGAGAGAAAGAAAAAAAATCTTTTTATCGTTAATAAATGGATAGCTTTTACATAATTAAATTACTTTAGATCAATATTATGGGATTTAAAGTTAAATACTATGTATTGATTTTCACTTCGCTAAGTAGGGGGAGCTGGCTTGGAGGGTAAGGCAGGATTCTTCCCAAGAGCCAAAACCAATCTCAGAAAGCAAAGCAAATTCTTCTCTCTCTCTCTCTCTCTCTATCTCTGTGTTTCTCTCCGTGGCCTTTGCTCTCTGAAATTAGGGTTTCGAATTCGAAGGATCTGTCGACCCGGAAGCCCAACCGCGATCCTCCCCCCGCAATCCCCAATTCGCCGTCCCGGGATTGTTCTCGGAGGGGATCCGAATCGGAGGAGGGAGGGAGGGGCCCCCGCTAGCCAGCTACGGGTTTTCGCGGCGAGGCAATGGCGGCGGCGGCGGCGACGATGGTGAGCTCGGCCGGTGGGTTGCTGGCGATGCTGAGCGAGACCCACCCGCGGCTGAAGCTCCACGCCCTCTCGAACCTCAACATGTGCGTCGACTACTACTGGCCCGAGATCTCCACCAGCGTCCCCATGATGTGAGTCGGACCTTCCTCCTTTCTCTCTCTCTCTCTCTCTCTCTCTCTCTCTCTCGCGCTCTCGAGTTCTCTCTTCAGCTTCGATGCGGTTTTCGGGTTGTTTTTGCCTCTGGTTGGATTGGTTGTGTTTTCGGGTTTCCGCGGGTTCCGAGCGGCTGCTTGGCTGAGAAAAGATGTCATTTTGAGACGGAATTTTGGGTTTTTTTGTCTGCTTGTTTGTTCTCTTCGGGTGAAGATGAGATGCTGAAGTGAGTTTAAGCAGTGGCAGTAGCTTCTTTAGGTTTTGGAGCAGTGAATTAGGGGAATGGGAGCAAGATTTTGGTTGCTGCATCTGCGTACCGTTGTTGGATTTTGTGTCTTTTCTGCGATGGGTGGAGGATTTGAGATTGAGATAAAATTGAGGGCTTGATGTTTGGAAACAAGATTGAGGATTATGGGATTAATAAGGGATCCGTAGGTTTTATTTTTCTTCGAACAATTTTGAGCGCAGGTAGAAGTCTTCCGGGAGCAACGAACGAGGTGTTTGGCCGGAATTGGTGATCTACATCTTTTATTGCCGGCACCAAACACGAGTTTACTATAGCTGCGGTTGTGCTGGCACCTTCATTTTGAGCTCTAGAATTGGTGTTTATGGAGTCTGCATTTTGCTTTGAAATTATTTTTCCTACAGGCTGTGTTTAGCTGCTTAAATGCAACCTTCGTCCCTTTTAAACCTCTGAGGAGCACTCCAAACTCGAACTGCTTCTAATTTAACGGTACAATTTGGTTGAGGAGGGACGATTTGCAATTTGCATGCAAGTTAGGCTCGGTCAGGAAAAACATTGTAAAGGAGTTTCTGACTGATTTGATCGATTATTCTCTTATTTATCATTTCTCTCCAGAGAGAGTCTTTACGAAGACGAGGAGTTTGATCAGCATCAGAGGCAACTTGCTGCACTGCTTGTCTCAAAGGTGATGGCTCTATTCAACCCTCTCTTCATTACATGATTACTTCCTTGCATGATTCTTTTGGGTCGGTCTGGACTGCATCTCTGTTATTAACTGTTTTCTTGATTACTTCTTTGTGTTTTATTAAGCAGAGCATTATGCGGATTGTCACAACTTAGATGCTTCACAGTTTCTCATTTTTCATATGATATAGCTACCTTGTGGATGCTTAGTAATATGTGGCAGCTGTCACTGCAGATATTAATTGAGCAGCATTTGCTGCCAACCGTCTATTTTATCTAAACTTGGTTGTGCTTTTGGATTCCTTGTGATCAACATTTAATAGTATACATACTAAAGGAGGCCTTCATAAAGTTGCTCAAAGGCTCATATATTTATACTCACTTGTTGCTACTGAATTTACTCCTTGCCGTTGAATGATTTCATTGACGCTATTCTAAAAGCTGCCAACCTTTTAAATTGCATGCAACGTATTGATGGGTTGTTGGGGTGTTCTCTTTTTGAATCATTACATTGTTGGGGTTTTTTATTCAGTTCTTGTTGGTGTTTGTGCATTGTCCTGATAGAGGTTCATAATCTTCAGGGCAAGTTAAATTTGAAGATGTGCTTGAGTAGCATGTATTATATTTTGATTTAAATTTATACTCTCATTTTCTTTTAACTTGTTATCCTTGCAAGCTTCCTTGTAACATCTTGGTATATTATGCCCACAAAATCTAAGTTGACGAGTGCATGTCCTATTGATGCACATGAATCAATCTTACATATACTGCATTCCAATAGTCTCACTCATTTTAGATTTTGGATTCTGCATTTGGTTTTGGTGTTCTCTTTACATGGATCTGCTGTTGATGCTGGCTTGTCCCCATCTGATTCCATGTTTTTTGGTGCACATGGTTTGACCTTACAAATTCCTGCATTCTTGTAGCATCCCTTGCCTTTGATTTTGGAATCTGGAGTTTTTAGTTCTTCCGTTTTGTTGACATGTCTCTACTGTTTCTTATCTATTTTTTTTTCAGGTTTTCTACTATTTGGGTGAGCTTAATGATTCACTGTCTTATGCACTTGGAGCTGGTTCTCTGTTTGACGTTTCGGATGACTCTGATTATGTTCACACTTTGCTATGTAAGAATAGCAACCTTAGCTCATGTATTTTTTTAGTTTATTTGATGGGTCTATTTTGTATTTTATTTTATTTTTTTTGGGGGGGGGGGCGGCGAGGAGGGGCTGGGGGAGAACAGCAGCACTTTGTTTTCTACTTTATTCATGTGCATGACCATCCTGTCAGCTTTCTTTCCAGCTATTCTGGTGGTTGTGCTTTGGTCCTTTGGACCAAGATTTGGAATTTACGTGATCCCCTTTTGACTTGTACTTTCAGCCAAAGCTATTGATGAATATGCAAGCCTTAAGACTAAGGCGGCAGAATCGAAGAAAGAAGCAGTTGAAGTGGATCCTAGGCTGGAGGCTATAGTGGAGAGAATGCTGGATAAGTATGATCCTATGCAATGTCTTTGTTGATCTGATCTGATGCTTTTCTTGTTGTAGCCTTCTTACGGTTACTTGATTTAGGTGTATCAATGATGGAAAGTACCAACAAGCCATGGGTATTGCAATTGAATGCCGAAGATTGGATAAACTAGAGGAAGCAATTACAAGGAGTGATAATGTGCATGGATCTCTCTCTTATTGTATCAATATCTCTCATTCCTTTGTTTATCGTAGAGAATATCGTCATGAGGTAAGGGTTTTATTACCGGTTATATTTAAAAATTCATAAGTTTCCGAGATGATGGGATCACTGGAATCCTTGACTGAAACATTTAGGTCTACAGTCTAATTGGCACTTGATATTGATTGAGATTTGAATAGTGACCAATTTCTTTATCATTATAATCTTTTCTATCCGGGATTAGGGTTTTCAAAATTGTGTGCGGTATGTGTATTCATTTTGTTGAGTGTGAATTGGGTTGGTTTAAAATGAAGCCTTCCTGTTATGTAGTTTTGTTTATGATTTGGTGTTGCTTCAGAAGAGTTGGTTGCTGAGTCAAAGTCATGTTAAGTTACAGTGTTTCATTAGAATCAATTCTTTAGCCTCTTTTAATAATTTCTGTGAGTCCTACATCATCTTTAGCCAACATGTCTTCCTTTTTATTTTTTTGGCCTGTAACTATTAGTTTTAGGATATTGTTAACAAGTGTCGGGGCACTTGTCAAATGCCTATATCAAGAAAGTCTGTGATTTCCAATGTAATGTCTTCCTCATATTATGTGTAATCAATGTATTGGAAATCAAAACCTTTCATTTCTAAGTATGGTTAACGAATGCCTGAGTGGTTTTGTTAACAGGATCCTGGTTTTAAGTCTACTTATCTTATGTCCAAAAAAAAAGGAAAAGGTCTACTTATCCCATAGCTTTTGTTGGAAATGCTCTCCAATCATTATTTTCCTCTTTTGTCATAATTTCCTATCAGTGCGGTGGTATGTTGAATTTTTAAGTCTTCTAAATTGGATGCTAGGACAGATATGTCTATTGCCGTGAAAATAAATCTGATGCATAATGAAATATGCAAAATTATTGGAGGAGGGACTTGGCATATTGTTTGACCCTGGTTTACACTTCAGGTTCTTCGTCTTCTTGTTAACGTGTTTCAAAAGCTGCCTTCTCCCGACTATCTGAGCATTTGCCAGTGCCAAATGTTCTTGGACGAACCTGAGGATGTTGCGCAGATATTGGAAAAGCTCCTGAGATCTGATAAGGATGATGCTTTGCTCTCATTTCAAATAGCCTTTGATCTTGTGGAGAATGAGCATCAAGCTTTTCTGTTAAATGTGAGAGATCGTCTGTCAGTTTTGACATCTCGCTCTCAGGAATCTGGGCAACCAGGACATAACGAAGCAGATGCTGCTCAAAATGAAAGTCCTGCTGCGTCAGAGGATGTTGCTATGACTGATGGGTCTCATACTTCTGATGCTACTGTTCAACAAGTTGATCCAAGTGAGGGCGTACATGCCGAGAGGCTTAAGAAGATCAGGGGAATCTTGTCTGGAGAAACATCTATACAGTTGACCTTGCAGTTTCTCTATAGTCATAATAAGTATGACTACTAGCCTTTCTTCTTCTCTTTAATCCTCATTGATTTCTATTTGATTTATAATTCTATTTGGAATCTTATGCTTCTGAATTTACAATTTATGTAGATCGGATCTGCTTATTCTGAAGACGATTAAGCAATCTGTTGAGATGAGAAATAGTGTTTGCCACAGTGCGACCATATACGCTAATGCAATTATGCATGCTGGTACGACTGTGGACACTTTTCTGAGGGAAAATTTGGTAAGGCAGACCATCTATTCTTCATATGTCTCCATGGTTTCTTTTGGCTTTCTAGTTAAGATTCTCACGGACCCTTGTTACAACACTTCCTCAGGATTGGTTGAGCAGAGCCACCAATTGGGCTAAATTTAGTGCTACGGCAGGCCTAGGTGTTATTCACAGAGGCCACTTACAGCAGGGGAGGTCTTTAATGGCTCCTTACTTACCCCAAGGAGGGGCTGGTGGCGGAGGCAGTCCATACTCTGAGGGTGGTGCCCTCTATGCGCTAGGTCTCATTCACGCAAACCATGGAGAGGGCATCAAGCAATTCTTGCGTGATAGCCTGCGCAGTACTAATGTGGAGGTGCCAACTCTATAAAATGAATGACAGCTATTTGGAACGGTTGTTTTCACAAATGCTCACTTGCATTTTTATTATGCAGGTCATACAACATGGAGCATGTTTAGGTCTTGGATTGGCTGCTCTGGGAACTGCTGATGAGGATATATATGATGACATCAAAAGTGCGCTGTATACAGACAGTGCTGTTGCTGGTGAAGCCGCAGGTATCAGTATGGGTTTGCTCATGGTGGGAACTGCAAGTGAGAAGGCAAGTGAGATGCTTGCCTATGCCCATGAGACGCAACATGAGAAGATCATTAGGTAAAATTGGTAGACTTTGGCCCATTTCTTACTTGAGCTATTTTGTTCTCTATTGTTCACTGGGTACTCCTATTCCAGGGGATTAGCATTAGGTATCGCTCTCATGGTTTATGGAAGGGAAGAAGAAGCAGATACACTAATTGAGCAAATGACTCGGGATCAGGATCCTATTATTCGTTATGGTGGTATGTATGCACTGGCCCTGGCATACAGGGGTACTGCAAACAACAAAGCCATCCGCCAACTGCTACACTTTGCCGTCTCAGACGTGAGTGACGACGTTAGGAGGACCGCAGTTCTAGCACTTGGGTTTGTGCTTTACTCAGAGCCAGAACAGGTTGGTTCTTCTCCTTCCCTTTTCTGGCTGGCAAGTATATTTCCAATTTGAATATCCAGTCTGATCTGATTGTTCATGAATTAAATTGTTCTTCAGCAATGAGTTTTCTCTTTCCTCTATTTCTTTTCTGTCGTGTTCAGTTTTCCTTTTTTGAAGGATTTATCAAATATTGCGATTTTGAATCTCAATCCTACTTTGTATGCAGACTCCCAGAATTGTTTCGCTGCTGTCTGAATCTTATAATCCACATGTTCGATATGGTGCGGCTCTTGCCGTGGGCATATCCTGTGCGGGGACTGGCTTAAGTGAGGCTATATCTTTGCTGGAGCCTCTAACATCAGATGTCGTGGATTTTGTTCGTCAAGGTGCCCTCATTGCCATGGCCATGGTCATGGTCCAGACAAGTGAAGCAAGTGATTCTCGTGTTGGAGCTTTCAGGTATTACATAGTTTATTCTAAAGAGAATAAATGGCTGTCTTGTCTTATTCAGTTGCGTCATTTATAGTTGCTTTATTCATATTTGAATCCACACGTAGGCGGCAATTGGAAAAAATTATTTTGGATAAGCATGAAGATACTATGAGCAAGATGGGAGCTATTTTGGCCTCTGGAATTCTTGATGCTGGTGGAAGGAACGTTACTATTAGGTTGCTTTCTAAGACAAAGCACGATAAAGTAACTGCAGTTGTTGGACTTGCGGTGTTTAGCCAGTTTTGGTATTGGTATCCCCTTATCTATTTCATTAGCCTGGCATTTTCTCCTACAGCATTTGTTGGACTGAATTATGACCTAAAAGTTCCAAGGTTTGAGTTTTTATCGCATGCAAAACCTTCACTTTTTGAATATCCAAAACCTACTACCGTTCCTACAACTACTTCCGCTGTAAAGCTACCAACTGCAGTCTTATCAACATCAGCCAAGGCCAAAGCTAGGGCCAAGAAAGAAGCTGAGCAAAAAGCCATTGCTGAAAAATCATCCGGGGCAGAGGCATCTTCTGCTGGTTCAAATGCCGGGAAAGGAAAATCGGTTAGTGAGAAGGACGGAGATTCTATGCAGGTACAAGCTTCTTGTGCTAGTTAGTTTAATCATGATTCTGTTATAATAAGAGTATCACTGTTTGTAAGAAGAGTTAGTGCATCCTGTTTCATTTGGATGAAAATGATTCTATACTGATACTCACACGTTGCATTCTGGCAAGGTAGAGATTTGTGAGATTTTGAATACAGAGACGGTTCAAGAATCTATGTAAGCGCTGTACTTTAATCAGAGCAATAGATAGGCTTTTCAACTTAAGTGTCTCCATAATTTGGTCCATGGTTGATTCTCAGTATTCTCTTAATATTACTTTTACTATGGAAGTTATTCTTCAAATTTGATTATGGGTCACTTCTTACATCATCTCAAATCGGTGGCTACATCTCCATTGTTGATCATCTACTCAAATGTGGATGTATGCATGTATTCATGTATGTGTTTGTTTATAGGTTCATTATGGATAAAGGTATGCACATGCACACACGTTTGGTTCCATTTTGTATTAGGCGCATGGTTGCTTTCGTTTTTCTCTTTAGACTTCTGATGTGATAAAATGATACATCCTATGATGTCGCTGCAGGTGGATAGTCCGCAGGAAAAGAAAGTTGAGCCTGAGCCTTCATTTGAAATACTGACCAACCCTGCTCGGGTTGTACCGGCCCAGGAGAAGTTTATTAAATTCCTTGAGGAAAGCAGATATGTGCCAGTGAAGTTGGCTCCCTCAGGGTTTGTTCTTTTGAGAGACTTGCGTCCAACAGAACCCGAGGTCTTTTCTCTGACTGATTCGCCATCTTCTACCGCATCAAATACTGGTGGATCTGCAACTTCTTCAACCATGGCTGTTGATGAAGAGCCACAGCCACCTCAGCCTTTCGAGTACACCTCATGATTGCGATGTTGATTTTATATCTTTGCTCGGTGATTGGCTTTGCTTTTGATGAAGGTAACAACCTTGCAATCTAATGCTCGATTTGGAGGAAATCTGGCTTCTGAGTCCCGGGTCTGCAGACGTTGAGCCATATCTTCTTGCAAGGCGTTCAAGATCTTTGATCAATCTGTGTGGGTCCTGGCAAATTCGTGGCTTTATGCTTTGTAGCAAGGACCCCAAAAGAAAGAAAAAGGGGTAGATTTCTACTGTTTTTACTGGGGGTGGGGGGATTGGGCATTGAAGTGGGTCTTCATAGGAGACTATGTTAAGTGCATTTTCTTGCTCCAAGGGAGCATTCACGAGACATTTGCCGGAACCATGGGAAGCTTCCCGTATGAAGCTCTAAGCACAATCGCAGAACCTAAAATTTGCTAAACCTTTATTACTTCCGATTTTATGTAGTTCATAATTAGCTCTTTTCTTGTTTTTAGTTTTTATTGTTGCCAGGACTTGTACTGTTTTTTTCGAGGTCTGTCATGGTGATGACTTGGTGTAGTGTCACAACTTCATAAAATGCCTGTTTTCTGGTATGATTTTCTGGCTTGCGTACATAACCGTTCTACCATTGAACTTGTGGCGGCTCACGGAGGTTTTGCGCAGAAGAGATTTTAAGGAGATTTTTTCAGCATGCGAGAACTCTTTTCAATGGGTGTTTGCCTCAACTCGTGTTGCGTGTCCTATCACGTTCTACTCTTTGGTCTCTCTTGTTGGAGCCTTTCTAACTAGTTTTCTTAAGTACCGTCACGGGACATCTGGAAGCGCGATTGATGCTAGTAAGAATTTAGTCAAGGATGGACTCATGGGTTGAATTTTCTAATATGGTATCAAGTTGGGTTTTACTATTTAGCCTATGTTTCTATCCTTGTAATTTGAATTTCATGAGTCATTCCTAACTTGGCTTGTATCTAAGAAAGGTATTGACAATATCTCATGTTGCTTGACAACTGACAACGGGGTCTATATGTTCTTTACGTACATGTGGTTTTTTTTTGCTTATCGATTTAAATTTTCAGGTTGGATTTTCTAGCATGATATTAAAGTGAGATTTTGTCCTTTCACGTATGCATTTGGCCCTATTAGTCAAATTTCATGTGCCATTCGTAATTTGGCATGCAAGGTGTTGTAAAATACCTCGCATCACTTGACAATTGAGTCTATATGCTCTATACTCAATTTCAGTTGAATTAAAATTTAGACATCTAATTTATTTGCATAAATCAAGTTTGGAAGACCCTATATTTGGACCACGGAGCGATCCACCAAATAAATGACCAATTATTGTCGCATGGGGATATAGTATTCTTGTTGTCATCTGCATAAACATTTTCCTTCTTTTCTTTTGGTTGATGAGATAAATAAAGTTCCTTATAATTTTTGGTTTAAGCAACAGAATGTCCGAAATTATTGTCCCAAAATCTCATCAAGCATAATAAGTCCTCGATTCCATAGGACGAAGCATTTTATGGATCGATTACATGGCCGATAAGGTATAACGAATTAAAATGACAATGCTAGCATAATATGCATTTCAATCTTGATCTAATTCATTTTTTGAATTTTGATAAATCTTGTCAACTTTTTTTGTGATAATGAAACAAATAATCCCTAAACTTTGATCCAATATATAGTTTGGCCCTTAAACTTTTGGTTTATGTTCAATATAATTCCTGAACTGTATAAAGATGTTCAATGTTTCTAAATTTTAATTAATGGAAGGACAACATTCAATATTTTAATATAACATATGGACTAAACTAAACAAGTACCATAACTTAAAAGACTATATCGACTAAATTTGAAGTTTGGAGACGATATTGCTCATCGGGCTAAAGTTCAAGGACCACATTGAACAAATTTAAAGTTCATGGACCATTTGCTTATTGAATCAAATGATCCTATTGGGCTAAAGTTCATGGACCATTTATGTCATTTTCCTTTTTTCTTTTCTCTTTACATGTGTCTCATGGTGTAACAATCTCGTTGGACACATGGTGTATTCGGGACCATCCGGTGAGGGCGAGCCTTGCTAGCCCTATCCTCCGGGTGATCGCTGGAAGAAGGGAGGGGAGGTTTAGAAAATGAAAAAAAATCGAAAAATATTATTAAAAGCTATACATGTCGGTGCCGATCATACCACGTAAGCAGGTCAATGCCCACGTTAGTAATATCCGGCTAAAATCAGTCGAAAGGACTAAATTGGCACTACGTCAAAAGATTTATGACTAAATTGACACAAATGCAATAAATTTAGGAACTTTTTGACACTTTTCCTTTTCCTTGGTGTAATTATATGTCAATGCAATGTGTGTGTGTATATATATATCACGACAGCATTAACGATCGAAGCGGGTCGAAGCCCACTTATTTGGGCCGACGAGGTGGAGGATGCACCGAGCCCAACCACCACCTTTCTCAGCTTCCCAAGCGCAACATCCTTCAAAAACCCTAGCCGTCCAGCCCCTCGTCCTCTTCTTCTGCCTCTTACTCCTCCGAAAGCAGCGCTGCCACCGAGAGAAGCATTCGTGCCGCGGCAAGTCCCATCGACACAGAGCGAGCGAAAATGGTTTCCGGGTCGGGGCTGTGCGCGAAGCGGGTGGTGGTGGACGGCCGCCACCACATGCTGGGGCGGCTGGCGTCCGTGCTGGCGAAGGAGCTCCTGAACGGCCAGCGGGTGGTGGTGGTCCGGTGCGAGGAGATCTGCCTCTCCGGCGGCCTCGTGCGGCAGAAGATGAAGTACCTGCGGTTCCTCAGGAAGCGCATGAACACCAAGCCCTCCCACGGCCCCATCCACTTCAGGGCCCCCGCTAAGATCCTGTGGCGCACTATCCGTGGGTACGGACCGTAATCTCTCCTGGGTTTCCGCTCTCGTGTCTGGTTATTGCCGCCGGCTTGATTTGTTTCGCTTTTGATTTGTTCAGTTGCTTAAAGCTCTAGTTCTTTTGAGTTCGAGGAATTGGAGGGGAAGGTATTGGGAATGTTTTGTACTAATCTGGTGACCAGTGTTTGTTTGTTCTGGTGAGGGAACACTGCTACCCGTTGCGTTCTTGCTGTTCGCTGGCCAAGGCATTTGCTTTGGGTTTGGACTGAGGACTGGTGTTTGTTCAAGGATCCTGGAGTTTAGAAAGTAGCTTGACTGTGTTGGGGACCAGGACCCTGCATGATTGGACTTGGATTGGGTTCTCTCGGATTAGGAGTAAATTGACAAATTCGCTGCTCGAGTGTTATGATGAATAAGCAAAGAGGAAATGGCAAATGATGAGATAAAGAACCATTTTTTGCGTGATGTGTTATGAACTTGATTTTAGGGTCTTAGGAGATGGGACTGGGAGGACTCTCTCAATTTACCCATGAATTCAGAACAAGTTGGGACTGTCTCCATCCTATATTGTCCGGCTTTGGCTGAAATGAGTATAATCTTTTGTCTTTTCCCCTTCTTCGCTTTTTTTCACCTGGCTACTTCTACTTACATATACAAATGTTTCGATTCCTTAGTCACGAGGATGGTATTGGGTTTTCCATTTAGCTGGTTGATTGGTTTGCTTTCTGTTTGTCAACATTTAGTATCTTCTCAAGCTGAGACTTCTATCTTTTTGAAGAGCTCTCCTTTCTTTTTACAAAACTGCGCAACCTAAATTGAACCGAAATGCAGGATGATTCCTCACAAGACTAAGCGAGGAGCGGCAGCGCTTGCACGCTTGAAGACCTTTGAGGGTGTTCCACCACCTTATGACAAGGTTAAAAGAATGGTCATCCCTGATGCACTCAAGTGAGTTTGTTTGACAGGCATACATTATGTCTTTTAATTTCTGTTATATACCTTCTTGGATCTGCACAATGTATTGACTATTTCTTTTTTTTTTTCACTTTTTACTTTTGGTTTTTTTAACATTGATCAGGGTGTTGAGGCTCCAGGCTGGTCACAAATACTGCTTGCTGGGCAGGCTTTCATCTGAAGTGGGATGGAATCACTATGACACTATTAAGGTGAGATATGAGTGCTTTTTCTTGTTATGTGTTTTTGCGTGCGACTAGCTGTGGGGCTGTTACCTGATCTTACAGAACATAGATGTTCCAATGGCTGCGTTCTACAGAGTCTGACTAGTTTCCTCTGTTTCTACAACAATTGCACGACCATTTTAACGTTGCCATCCATTTTGATCTTCCTTTTCACTACAATTTTTTTCCTGTCTTATCTCTTCAATGGTTGTGTAGGTGTTATTTTCTGGCGACGTGTAGGACAATTTGTAATCTATCAGTTTGTTTATTTGGTTGGAAAATGTGATAGAATACCACAGTTACCAATATCGTTGATCTGTCCAAGAAGTTGCTCTCCGAGTTTGTCTTTCTTTGCTTGTGTTTTCCATCTGTGTTTCAATCTAAATACTGTCATTTTTGGGTGACTCATGACTGTTCAATTTACGACTTCGTGTCCTGCTCATGGCTTGTGCAGGAACTTGAGAGAAAGAGGAAGGAGAGATCGCAGCTTGTGTACGAGAGGAAGAAGCAGTTAACCAAGCTGAGGGTTAAGGCCGAGAAGGCTGCTGAAGAGAAGCTCGGTGCCCAGATGGAAGTCATCGCGCCCATAAAATATTGATTCCGGGATCTTCTCCTCCTTTTTTCCGGCTACATTTATTAGGGTCATCGTTAAATTACACATTATGGAGACCGATTGTTTCAGTTTTGGTTCCTACTTTTCAGCCATATCCTAGTTACAGAGCTTGCAAATTTGTTGTTCTTAGATTGAAGACCTTGCACTTTTCTACCTTGATTACTTTGATGTGCGCACCACGGTTCGAGACGGACGAAGAGATTGACCGGAACAAAAGCAAATATTGTTAAATTTGGAAGGTTGGTCAACTATCTTATCTGAGGAAGGAAAGTTAAGATATAGTATTTTCAGAATGTCCGGATTCCGATCGGCTTTCTATCGCCTGCCTCTCGAGAGGTCAATTCACCATTCATAGAAAGTCGTATACAAATACAAGTGCATTTTCTCGTGCATCCTATTCAAAATATCGCAGCTCACAAATTTCAAAAGTTTTCAATCACCGATTAAGATTTGTCCGTTTGTGATGGAATAGTCCCTCACCTTCGATGATCTGATCTCGGGAGATTCCGTGTGTTTTAAGTCATACGATGAATTTAGGTTCCGTTGTAGATATAAATTATTATCGATTATAAAAATATTTTTTATTGATAAATTATTTCAAATGATACGAGTAATCGATTTTACGAAAATATTTTTTAAATCATTTATTTTTCAATGAAACAAACGGAGTATTCATCTAAAAATTCCAAGTTCCGTGATAAAGTCTAAAAGGAATCTAGTTTCATGGCCAAAGTAAATTTGGCTAATCGATATGAGTGAAAGAACTCGGCCATGATATATAATATGCGACATTAATTAACAACAATCATCTTACTTAGATACCAATAGGAGTAAAACTCGGCCATGATATAAAATATGCAACATTAATTAACAACAATCATCTTACTTAAATATCAATAGGTATTCGTGGCTCGTTGAGCAGCTGACTAATCCAAACATACTTTGATATAGCTACAAACCAAGGAAAGGACGTGCTCAAGGTAGCCACCATTTTTACCATAATATATGGCATATATCCTTCCCCTTTTTGTCATATATACCATTTGGGTTCGGACCAGAGAGACCGGTTCCCACATTTCTAGAACGGAACCGGACCATTTGGTCTTGGAACCGGACCGACCGGTCTTCGGGCGGTCCAACGGAACCGGCCAAGTCGAGGGTCCAGTTGAGGAAGAAGTTGGAGAGGATGGCCACGGGAGGGTTGGGGTGGGAGGCGAGCCACCGTGCAAGGGGGAGGCGGAGACTGGAGAGGGTGGAGATGATGGGGACGTTGCCGAGGTGACCGATGTGTTCTCGACGCCCGGCGGGAGTTTCGGGATCAATCACCGACATCATGTCTTCTTCTTCTTCTTCTTCTGTGGTGGGTCCCCGTCCGGGTCGTCTCCGATTGCCATCACCAGCTTGATTGCACCAGACGGAGGAGGGCAAGTACGTCCTCTTGATCTTCTCACTCGCTGCTGTGCTGACGCAGAGCGAAAAGAAAATGGCCAAGGACAGGGACGAGCCCAGGACGGCTCTCCTCGGCCCGATCGCTGCTACAATCTGACCCTCCTTCAAGCACGATTCTTCCAACGAGTACTGTGTCAGCGTTTTATTCTTCCTCATTTTATCACGTGGCCTGTGATGTTTGCCCTGAGATGAGGAGATCGTGGGTGTTGGCATTGTTGTGATTGGTTGAAGAGATGATCGGTGTGCCCGGAAATTCAAAGGATCAGAGATTGGCGGAGGAGATGGTGAAGACGATGAAGAAGAGGGAGATGAAGAACGAGATGCTTATTTTGATTTCTCTATAGAAAAATCAGTCCGGTCCGGTTCAATCTAGTGCCTACCCTGGAATCAAGAACCGGATTGCCCATCAATAATTCCAATTTTATGAAACCGGAAATCGGACTGGCGCCCTGGGAACCACGTCCCTATTATTTACTCTAAGGAATAAAAGTTAAGGTATCATATTTTCTTTTGGGCGGCGTTATTTCCACCCCTTTAATGACTAAATCCACTTTCATTTATACTAAAAAGACAAAACTGCTATTTATCTCAATCTTTCAATTACAGTTCAAAATGGTAGCCCCACTCCTCCTTATTTCTATTTTTCCTTTTCCTATTTAGGATAGTTACCATAATTAAGCATTTCACATGTTTTGTTTTTTAGCGTGTTAAAGAAAAGTGCAATTTCTAATATTTATGTAATGTTTTATACGCTCTGTGTAAAATTATCTCCTTAATAGTAAGGAAAAAAAGACATTGTTTGATATAATATAAAACTGAAAAGTCTCTTCTTCATCATTGATCTTATAACAACTTAATTATTTTTTGTCCCTCTTATATCAAAAGTTCACGCTCTTGGTAAACTTTTTCGTTAGTCTGATATATATATATATATATATATATATATATATATATATCAAGTTTCTTTATTTACTATATCAAAGAATTTATCTATCGGTAAATTAATTTTATTCCGAGCATGTAAGAAGTTACAGGAACATCTAAGAATACACTAAGAACATTATGCACAATAAGGTATTTTGATTTTTTTTTCATAAGCAGTTTATAGATGATATTAAGTTTTGTCAATCTAAAATAATGATATTTCATTGGCATTTTCAAAAAAAAGTTCCTACTTTATGCAATGTTTTGATTTAATTAAACTTCACTAATGAAATATTTATCCATAAATTGATCGACAATGCGGAAAAGAACTAGATTTCTTGGAAATTTCTCTTTTCAACAAACAAACTTTTGCGGAAGTAACATCTAATAATAAAAAAAAAACATAGTGCTTTTAATATAAATGGAAAATCTACAATACAAAAAAAACTGAACATATGAAATTCTCGCCATGGTAGGTAGATCCTATATAGATATAGAAAAACTAAAAAAAAAGGAAAGTAAATAAATTTGGAAACACCAATTTAAATTGCAATTTAATGATGGAGGACAATTTTATCTTTTTGGTGAAATTGGGTTGATTTAATCATATAGGGGGTGGAAATAGAGCCGGCCTTTTTTCATTTTCACGTAATTAGTCTAAGAAGGGGCAGGATGTCTTGATTCCGATCGGGGTTTTCTATCGCCTGCCTCTCGAGGGATCAACTCACCATATATAAGAAGCTGGAAACAATTAGTGCATTCTCTCGTACCTCCTATTCATAATATCGTAACTCACAAACAACATAAAAAAATGTTCAATCACCCATAGAGATATGTCCCTTTGCGATTGGATAGTCCCGATCTTTAATGATCTGAACCGGGGAATTTGGCGTCTTTTTATTCATCCACCACAGAATTTAGACGCCGTTTGTTTAGTAAATAAATAAATAATTTAGAAAATATTTTCCCAAAAACGATCACTCGTATCACTTATAAAAATGAATGAAAACCAAATATATTCTCACCGACCGCGAAAATATTTAGATATAAATTTTTAATCATAATGAAAATATGTTTCATTAATTAATTATTTCAAGCGATAGTAACAACCGTTTTCGGAAAAAAAATTTTTAAATCATTTATTTTTCAGAGAAACAAATAAAGCCTTAATCTAAATAACTCCAAGTTCCATGGTAAAGTCTAAAAGGAATCTAGTTTTGTGGCCAGACTGAATTTGGCTAATCGATACGAGCTAAAGAACTCGGCCATGATATATGATACGCGGCGTTAATTAACGACAATCAACTCACGCATAAATTTCCTTTTATACCAATAGGTATTCGGGGCTCTTCGAGCACCCCGATTCATACCCGACTAATCCATATGGGGCGCGGCAGTCCCCCTTCACCCTCAACACACGCGCTAGCTGCCTTTCCTTTCATGTCATGTCCTTGCAAACCAATCTCCTGATATAGCTACAAACCCGAGGAAAGAAAGCGATAAAAGGTAGCCACTATTTTCTACCACAATATATGGCATATGATCTTCTCCCCTTTCTTGCCATATAACCTAAGCGTAAATGCACATCTCATGCCCATGTAAACTTATGGCAATGAATTATCAAATTGCATGTCACCCCAGAAGACAAAAGGGGAGATTATGGAAAGAAAATCCCAGCTCGAAAATCTTCGAGATTCCAAAATTAGTGCAATCGGATGAGTTACCTTACATTCCCAGGTTTCCCTCCAAAGACGAACCCCCTCTGAATTTTCTTCTTTTGCCATCTTTTTATTAATAGGATAAGAAACGTGCCTCTCATTGCTGAGTCCTGCAGTTTTCACTCCTGGAGTTTCAGTTTCTTTGCTGTACTCCCCAGATTCTTGATGGCTCCTCTTGGCCTTACACCCACCAGAGCTCATTCTCCTCCTCCGTCGGCACATGTCGTTATCCGCCTCATTCTCCTCTTACTTTGTGTGAGCTTTGTGGCGGGGCGAAACAGCTGCAGCTGGCACGGCGGTGCCGGCTTCCTGCCGGTCATTCGCGTCGACCCGTCGGGCCATTCCGGGAACTTCACCACGGTGCAGTCCGCCATCGACTCGGTCCCCGAGAACAACCAGCACTGGGTCTGCATTTACGTCAAGGAGGGTATTTACAGGTGAGTCGGGCTTTCGCTTAATGCTTTTCGGCGCGGGTTAGCGGACGAGACGATGATGGGTTGCGCTGCGCGTGCGAAGCTATTGAATCGAGAGTTTGCTTCTGTGCGTTCTTTACGTGCAGAGAGAAGGTGCAGATTCCTCTTAACAAGCCCTTCATCATCCTCAAAGGACGAGGGAAGAGGAAGACCGAGATCGTTTGGAGCGATCACGAGACCATCGCTCAGAGCCCCACCTTCACTTCTTTAGCAGATAATATTATTGTCAAGAGCATGAGTTTTAGGGTAAGCGATTGATCTAGTGACGTTCTGTATTTGCTTATCCTGGCTTCTGATGTCGTTTTTCTCCTTATTCGGGACGACGAATGTATGCCGGGATTCGGTCGCTGGTGTTCGCGGGGGAGCAGAACTCGTACAACAACCCGCTCAACCAGAACCCGAGGACCCCGGCAGTGGCGGCGATGATCTCCGGCGACAAGTCCTACTTCTACCGGGTCGGGTTTTGGGGGCTGCAGGACACATTGTGGGACGTGCGAGGCAGGCATTACTTCGAGCGTTGCTCGATTCAAGGGGTGGTCGATTTCATCTTTGGGAGTGGCCAGTCCATTTACGAGGTTTGATTGAGGCTTTGACCATCTTGAAATTATTTATTAATATTCTTTTCCTAAGGTTTTTTAATTAGATTTCCCAAATTAAATCGGATTCTCTTCTCAATACTGCGTGGCCAAAGTTGGTAAGGGAATGTGGGATTTTATCTTATTCGGATGAAAATGGAAGTAATGTTATTATTATTGGGGCAACAAATAATTGCTGAATATAATTAAAACAGTGGAATATAAGTATCATCTGGGTTAGTGCTACTTTAGTGATTCCAATCCCTTTAAATTTTTTGGTAACGAAATTATGTTGGGATTTACCTAGTTTGTCTTGCAATGTATGTGCTCAAGATATCATCTTTCGGGGACATGATTCGTGAATATAAATTTCTACTTGTTCAAGCGTATGGCTATCTAACATAATTTATGTCTTCGGATTGTCTTGTTAAAATTGTTTAGACATAAATTATTGTCGATAATGAGAACATTTTCATTGGCTAATTATTTCAAGTGATACAAACGATTACTTTTTTTGAAAATATTTTTCAATTTATTCATTTTCCGTGAAACAAACTATTAGGTGAAATAGGTTGGATATAGTAGAATGAAAATTGACACTCGATCGGTATTCTATTTTACACTTGTTATCCCACTAAAAACTAGTGCTACCACACATCAAGCTGACTTGGTCACTTTTGATAACGACACCATGTTTATACCCGTGTCAGGGTTGCGCCATACATGTGCTCGGGAACGCCCTGGAGCCGGGGCTATCAGGCTACATCACAGCGCAAGGGAGGGAGAGCCACCATGAGACGAATGGGTTTGTGTTCAAGCACTGCAACGTGTTTGGCTTCGGCTCGACCTTGTTAGGACGGCCATGGCGGCGTTATGCACGGGTCTTGTTCTACTACTCTAACTTCACCACCATCGTTGAACCTCGAGGATGGGATGCCTGGGGTTATGTCGGCGATGAGTAAGTTTCCACACACACCCTCTCTTCTTCTTCTTTTTCGCCCTCGCCCCCCAAAATGCATATTCTTCTATGTTCATTATCATTTCGTAATGTGTCAATCATAGAGAGTTAGAATGACAGAGTGAAAGCACAATGTGTGTTGTTCATAGGAATGAGCTGAGGTTTGCTGAATATGGTTGCTACGGACCTGGAGCAGACGTGTCTAAACGAGTGAGCTGGGTGAACAAGCTCGATCTGTCATCGGTGGAGAAACTGTCGAGCTTAAGCTTCATTGATTCCGATGGGTGGCTTGCAAACGCTCCATTTTAGAAGAAAGGTTGAGAAATGACCAAAAAAGAAGAAAAAAACTAGCCAATGCTATTGTTTATGTTTCAATTTAGTCCATCCATCCACCTTATGCACAGTGTTGTTATCATCTCTTTCTTCTTCTTTGCCCCCCATTTTTCAGGTTTTTTCCTAGGCAGAGTTTTATTTTCAATCGGTGGTGCTGAAATCTCACAATCACATGGCAAAAGTTTGCATAAATAACCCAACTTTTTCAAGGCCCATCGGGCCAAGCCCTCCTCCTGGCATTGTTGGATTTCAGTCTCTTTACTTGTCAACCAATTAATGCCCCTTGTCTTTTTTATTTTGGAGAAGGCTTGTTGTTCTTTGGTCTATGTGATTTTGGGGCTGAATTTTTACTTTTGTCCTTGAATTTTCGCTGAATTTATGCATTTTAGTCTGTGGGATATGATTTTGATGCCGCATAATGCCATTCGTTGTCATTATATGTCCCTCGATTTGATTCATGTCTTTGGTCCCTATATTTTTTGCGTTGGATGTCACTATGGTACTCTCTAATAGACAACGTGATAATCAAGTTCTTGAAGGGAGATTCGTCCGTTGTTTACTTCAAATCGAATTTTAGACAAAATAAAATGGTGCCGAAACAATAAAAGGTTTAGAATTGCGAAATGTTGTGTGTGGTGACTCAAATCCAATTTTGTCTAAACTAAATGGTCAAACGGGGCGCAACTCGCTTTCATTTTTTTTCCTTCCTAAGTGTGAACATATTTGGATTTTTTATGATCAAAAAATTAATTTGGAGTAAATTTATCGTATGTGTACCGGTTTGATATTTTTCGCTGCATTAACCCTTCTTTGTATATGCCATATAATAATATTTTCATTAAATTGTTTTGAATATGATTGCTAAGCGGGATGCGAGGGAAAATTTTGCGAGAAAATCATTTTGCAAAGAAAATTGTTTTAGGTGGAATCCTTCCGTATATAAAAACAAAGGAATAGATAACAAAATCAAAAAGGACCATGACAATGATGCAGCAGCTGATAGCGACCATTGCAGGGAATGGTTGGTGGTGAGTTCATGCCATCTCAAATATATAAAAAAATAAAAAGCAACTTCCAAGACCATGGTCACCATTAAATGGCTGATTGGTTATGGCATGGGGTTTGACTCTTCTTAAGGTTCAATTTCAGTTAAATGCAAGTCTGCTTTTGGGAAAGGCATGTTGGGTTGGGCCAAAAATTGCTTTAAACTTGAAAGAAAGAAAAAATAGCGATCCTTTGCAATTTGTTGGGGTTGACCTGCCCAATAAATCAAAGCCAAAAACCCATTTTTCAAATATTTTTTTTATATTTCAAGTGCTATTGGCAAGGAAAATGAGAAAGCAATGTCCATTCCATATTGCTTGATGTCATATTCATGAGAGAGAACTTGACAAATTGAGTGGAGGGGACCTAATACGATATTTTTTCTTCTTGTGAATTTTTTTTTAATGTTTTGTTCTTATTTTTGTTAGTTTCATTTTGGTATATTCCTTTTTTTTTCCCTAAGTCAACATGGCTTGAATTATTATTAGGTGAAGGGGCCAACACTTTAGCATAGATCAATAGCTTAAGCAAAAAAAAAAAATGCATGGTCTGAGACAATAGGTAGACTATAGGTGCATTATTTCAGACAGTATCTCCCAGAAGATCACATCTCCATGTAAAAAAAATGCTTGAGCTCAATCCAAACCGACTCGAATGAGATGATAGGTTTGGAACAACTTTCAATAAATAAAATGAATTATTATTATTGTCGAACTCGGTTTATACTGTTGCATGGGTTTTGATCGCAACTTTCGTCGATCTTTTCCTGCGATTGTTGACATAGATCACATCGGTCGAACTTGCGAAATTCCGCGTTAGTATGTCTTTGTTTCTCGTCCATTTTTACTAGAAGAAACCGCTTGGATTATCCCGATGCCTTAACGTGAAAATGCCTTGTTTTTTCCCGCGATGGTCAAGTAGCGGTTTGTCCATATTAATTAACACGATTTTTCTAATCATATTGGGTGTTCCCTTATCACACGCCCTTTGGGCAAGAACTAGAAGTGAATTAGTCAAAGGCCCTAATCATCCTAAAACGGTGATTAGAGCTTGGTTTACATATGTTTGCCGGCAAGGACTTGTTCTTCTAATTAATTGTAATTAAAGTAACGTGCCATGTGACTTTCCAACCCCATCTGCTATTTAACACATTAAAGAATATACACAGGGACTATTTCTTTATTTTGGGGTGTTTTGTCAGTTTTATCTTGAGACAAACGCAGCCGATTAAGTAATTGCCATGCTCCTTTCAGAAAATGAATAAGTCGGCCCCGTCGAGAATATAATATAAGCCTATTGACTTATCCCAATTGTTTTCTCAATCAAAGCTAGTAGCTCTTCCTTCCCACCGGCGGATCGGTTTCCAATTTCATTTTAACGCGGGTATTACATGAATGACTCGATGTAATACGGGCGCGGTGAAAATCGTTATCGAGCAAGCAATAACTCGATATTTGATTCGGACTGTTCCGATGTTAATAACATAATGGAAATCGCGGTAGTACTGACTTACCGTTTAAGACGCGAGATATTCGAACGATTAGGGAAAATTAGAAAAGCGATTATGATACGGCATGATTAGAAATATGTAGTTAATAACAATGAAAATGTAATTAAATAAAAAAGAAAGAGAGAGAGTGTGTGAGTGTAATTTTCTTCTGCAGTAAACAGTGCAAGCAAAGGAAAAGAGAGTGCAGGAACAATGGGGCAGAGTCTTGTCAAAAACAGAATCAAACACTTACTGTTTTGACAGCACCAGAACTGCAAAATTGGAAGGCACTTTGTCTGGAAGTTCAGTGTCAGCTTCCCAACTTTTGAATTTATTTTATATTATTCATTTTTGGCACACAATTGTTTTTGTTTTTTTCCTCTTGGGCAATAATCTTCAGCACAAGAATGTGTACAAGGAAAGGTGGTGGTGGGGTTACGAGTGGCCGCCCTTGTCTTGCTGGCCTCCTATCTCTTTGGACTGGCTTTGTCTGCACTCCTTATCCACCTATTTCCATTGCAACATCTTCTGTCTGTCCCCCTCTCTCTCTCTCTCTCTCTCTGTGATGATCATGACCAATTTTTTTGTTTTTGGGTCATAGATCATGACTAATTTGAACTGTGAGAATTTAGGGTCAAAAGTTTCTAAGTGTGGCTACAGCCAATTCACTTAAATGGGTAAGATCAGTAGAATGTAGGTTTGAATTAGAATAGAATTGTAAAATGTTTTTGGACATCGATTTGATATGTACATATGGAACACTAACACGAACTATTTATAAAAGGGTTAATATCACGAAAAATCTCAAACCGGTACACATTGTAATAAATTTGCCCCGAATTAATTTTTTGACAACGAAAAATCTTAAACTGATATATCAATGACGAATTTATCACAAATTTATTTTTTGACCATCAAAAAATCCAAATTGGCACATTAATAACAAATTTACCCTCCGTTAGTTTTTGTTAAATTTGATTAATACCACGAAAAACCCTAAACTGATATACATGTGACAAACGGAGTGTAAAATCCCAAAATAGTACATTCGTCAACTGCCGCGTGTCATCTACTTAAGTAATTTGACAGCAAAATTTAACGAAAACTAATAGAGGGTGAATTTACCACGAGTGTATTAGTTTAGGGTTTTTGGAGGTCAAAAAATTAGTTTGGGGTAAATTTTACCAATTTAGAGTTTTTTGCGGTAATAACCTTTTATAAAATAGGTTGCGCGATAAATTAACATATATTGACTATAGATTATTGTTCGTTAAGATGACAAGAAGGTGTATAAATTGCGTGCGAACATGCTTTATGTGATTATAAAGGTATCTTATCATGACAAATAGAAAAGATAGATGGGTTAGATGGGTCCAAATTACGTTAGTCCAATCAATTGTTCAAGGATAATCTTGAAGTCTACTTTTGTCGTGCAGATGAACGAAAAGTTAATGAATTTAGACTAGAGCAAAACATGCGCCTGATGATTAAACTATGGTATTTGCCCAATTATGGCAAAGTTGCTTAGTGAAACTGCACTTTTTTTCTTGTGCACATGTAGTTCCGAGTTTCCAATCCGGAATTTATCCACCCAATCGTTTTTTATTTTTTTACAGAGAGGGCGAAGCGAACCGAATATGGCACGTGAAAAGGAAAAGTTCAGGCAATTTGCTCTCTCGCGAAATTAGGCTTACACTTAGACGAGGCCGGTGTCCCGATGAGCGCTTGCGATAGGATGGTCACGACAAGCTTCAGGCGTGCCTCGTTTGCCATATAGCGCGGCAGTATCCTCCAAACTCCGGCTCGCTTTTGCATTTTCTCCCTTAATTCTTTCGTCTTTTTAAGTGAAGCACGGGAGGGTTCTTTCGAAGTAAAAACCGGGGAGGATTTCTCCTCTTTACGGCGAGCCAGATCGCACAAAGCCTATATATCAATACAAGCATCGGCGAGTACAAAATTCCTCGCGTCGTATCTTTCCACGGCGGCGACGCGGGCCCCACGGCGGGGGGCCTCGCGGTACGCCCGCGCGTACGCGATGCTCGTATTCTCCCCCGGCACCGTCTCCGGCATCGTTTCGCGAGCCAATCGGAGCGGGGGGGGAGGGGGGGCTCACGGTACGCCGCGGGCACGCGATAATTTGCCCGCGACAGAGACAGAACAAAAAGCCGGAGCTGTCCTGTCGCTTCTCCCCCCACCCCCCCCCCCCCGTATCGAGCGTGCTGCATGCCTTTCTCTGTTCGAAAAGAACTCTCACACTCCATCTCTCTCTCTCCTTCACATGCTCGCTCTGCCCCCCTTCCCCCCTCCTTCTCTCTCTCTCTAGCGCGAGCGCTCGCCGTCCGACGCTGCGCAGGACGCGCCGTCTCCTCCTCCGCCGCCGCCGCCATCAAATGTACTCGGCGCTTCACTCGCTGCCGCTGCTCGACGGCGACGGCGGCGTCGTCGTCGGCGACTTCCGCGGCTCCCTCGACGGCGGGGCCGGCCTGCCCGGCGACGCCTGCCTCGTCCTCACCGCCGACCCCAAGCCCCGCCTCCGCTGGACCGTCGAGCTCCACGAGCGCTTCGTGGACGCGGTGGCCCAGCTGGGCGGCCCCGACAGTGAGTCCTCATCCCTCGCGCGCCTCCGCGCCGTCTGGGCTCTTTTTGGGGTTCCTCGGATGCCCCGGGTTCGCTCGATCGTGTTTTGGTCCTTGCCTTTTGTCCCGAGCCTCGGGTGATTCTAATGTTGGATTTGGATTGCCACCCAACTGCACGGAATCACTTTCCGTTCGTTTTTTGGACCGGACGCTCGGCTGCTATCGTCATTCCTACTAGTATGCAAGAGTTCAGAAACTGATGGGAAAAATTCGGGCTGAAGCTTTGTTTGATTCCCGTCTCTCTTTTGACCCGATTTCGCCTTTTCGGTTTGGATACATAATAGAAGCTTGTAGAAAAATGCGGATGATTTAAAGAGTAAATCCTCCTCTTATGCTGAAGCCAATTAGGAGATAAGGACCTGGTTTGCAAGCAGTCCGTTGGACTTGTTGTGCAGTGCAAATGTTTTTTTGTATGCGCTGCGATTTCAAATGGTCTGATCAGTTTATAATCTTCACAATAGTTACTTGTTTCCAAGGAACAGATCGAGTAGAAAATATGGCAATGTAACTATCAAATCAATTTTCAGGCATTAAAGTTTTGTTTCTTTTTTTGTTTCTTGAGTATTTCCACGAATTTGAAAATAGAGGGCCTTTCTTAGAATTCTAAATAGTTTTGAATCTTATATTACGGCTAGGTAACTCCAAGGAATTAAAGCGTCGTAGGCGCTCAACTGTTAGAGGCTTAGAGCCCTCAAATGATTATCTCGACCGTGTTTTAGAGCTCTCTGGGTTGATTAATTGCTCTTCCTATACCTACTTCAGGTCATTTGTGTCTGTCCATTTGCAACTACTGGTACTTTGTTTTCCAAGTTTAGTTCATGAGTTCTGGTGTGCGTGTTGAGAGAAACAAACTGGAAGGCGCCATTGTAAGGTGGTTCGTGATGTCTGCATCTTGAAGTTGTAGGAGCTGAGATTGGGTTTATTTAGCTTTCAAACATTTGCTGGAGCTTGTTCAGACGTATGGGCTTATTTTATGTAGTCATGTACCTACTCGCGGTTGAAGAGATTGGTAGAGTTTGCCTTTTTCTGAACTTAAATCCTTACAGCGGGCGGGCCTTACACAATTGATCGGATCATGAACTATTCGTTGCTTCCTCCTTTCTCTTTCTTCTTTTTCTCTTTTTTCTGCTGCGTTTCTCTTTTAGTAGGAATGTCTGGCCTGCTAGAAACTTCAGGTGATATAATTCTCGCGGAAGCTAAAGGTAGCTTGTTTGGCGGTGATTCCAATTCTTTCGTAGTGTAACTACTATAACTAGGAAACACTTTTAAATGCTTATATGTCATTATAGATTCATGCGAAGTGCTTTTGTTTCAGCATAATGAACCAATTTTCCGACATATAGTAGTAAAAGGCACTGGTCATCCATCCCGGCAATTTTCTTCAGGATACTGACTTAAGAGGGCGGGAATGTTTTTTTGAAGGCAGCGACTATTTTAGTCACTGATTTTTCATCTGGAAATTTCAGTTTGCTTTTGTATTTTATTGATGCTTTCTCACTGGATTTCATGGTTGGAGTTTGTATCTTACTTATTCATGTTTCACTTTGCAGAAGCAACCCCAAAGACTATCATGAGAACCATGGGTGTAAAAGGCCTTACTTTGTATCACTTGAAGTCTCATCTTCAGGTTTGTTGCTAAAGTGAAGCATAATTTGGTTGCTTTTACCAATTCTTTACTTCCATAGTTGTCTGGTCTTGTGTCAATTTGAAGTCTAGAGGTTCAGAGACACTCATATGGGAGAGATTTGAACAACTTGGGGTTTTCTAAGCCAGCTTTTATCATCTAGTTTATTCCTCCATATGCTGTACACTTCAAATTTGTGCCTCATTCTTGCAGAAATACCGTTTGGGGAAACAGTCGGGAAAAGATTCAAGTGGCAACTCCAAGGATGGTTTGCTCTCTATCACTTCTATTTTTTCTCGCAAAGATAGTGTAGAATTATGGTTAGGCTAGTTTGAAAAGAGCATCCACTCTATCACTTCCATTCTCGTTCTGTATGTTTTATATCCTTGCAGTTCAATCAATATCTCCTCGAACGAAATTAACATTCCTTGCATCTATTGGACATTCCATCTTTGGTAGGAAGGTTCGCTTCCACGTTTGATATACATTACTAAGCTAGTTACCACATCTTTTATACCTCTTCATTTAGATAAGCACTTTCTATTTGTATTGGCAAAACTAATTTCTTAAGATGTTGGCAGAAAGTTTTCTGTTTACGCTGTTTTATATTTTTTAAAATTCTGCATACATAACTAGCCACACTCACTGTTTATTGTTGATGCTGTAGCCCCATGTGATACGGAGAGTCTGAATACAGGCTCATCTGCTACCTCTTCATCAAGAATTCTCACCCAGGAACTTAATGAGTATGCTTCTATTCCCTTCATGATAATCAAGCTTTTGGTGTCTATCTGCTTTTAAGTGATTGGCTGTTTTTTTGTCTTTGAAACAGCAATTACCAAGTTACAGAGGCTTTGCGTGTCCAAATGGAAGTCCAACGAAGGCTTCATGAGCAGCTGGAGGTTGGTTTCTTCTCTCATTTGGTGTGAATAGAAATAGCATCAAATGTTATAATTGACGGAAAATAGCAGATCTGTTTTTTCCAAATCGACATGTGGTCATTAAGATGCGTATGCGCAGACCGAAACTAATAAATGTTAGGTTGGCTGTACTCAGCTTAGCTGCTGTATGCTAAGAGGAGAAAGTGGTACTAAATGAACCTGGTTCTCATGCATCGAATATGCATATACTCTGCTGGTGGAAAGTTCTTGCTTAATTACATAAAGTGAGAGATGTGCTTGGTTTATGCTTTCGGCTGATGATGGTCAATTGAAAAGAGAAAATGTTTAAACCGTTAATTACATCAGAGAAGATTTCTTATACATTTCCTGCAATCTCTAACTAATCGTTTTACCCAACACCTTATCTCAAGATTCAGATTCTTTAACTACCAATAACATAAAATAAATATCTAATATCCTAGCATTAAAGAGTTTATTGGTGCAAACTCATGGCACAATAGAAGGAATAAACCATCTGGTCTTGACCGTTATAGGGTTCTCTTATGAATTTACAACTATACTTTGTTAAAGCATTTGCGCTGCGCAGGTCCAGCGCCATCTCCAACTGCGGATTGAAGCCCAAGGGAAGTATCTACAATCAATACTTGAGAAAGCTTGTAAACTTCTCAATGACCAAGTCGCTGTCCCTGCTGGGCTTGAAGAAGCTAGAGACGAGCTCTCTGAACTAGCTATTAAGGTCTCTAATGACTGTCCTGGACTAAGGCCTGTTCAAACTCTGACGATGCCTTGTTTCTCCGAACTAGCAGCTACTTTAGATAGCAACTCACTGTCTGGTTTGCCATCTCGGGTCGGTGACTGCACAGCGGAAAGCTGCTTGACATCATTGGACAGCTCATTTTCACCTAATACTTTAGGTTCGCATGTTATTTCCATGAAGAAGAGACTAAGGCCAGTGTTTGGTAATCGGGAATTATTGCCAATGGAAAGCAGCACACAAAAGCAAGTAGACTGGATGGTGAATAATATTGGATGAAGTATGAGCATGTGCCTCCAGCAAACATAACACCATCATGATTATTTGTCCTTGACATCATCGTTTGCTGTTTGGTTGATCCAACTGGGCGATGTCAATTATAGAAACTGTAGTCTGTATATCTTGAAAGTAGATATTTGGAATCGGCACAAATTAATGGTATAATCAAAGTTTCTAGCATAATCATTGTGTTGATGGAAAGCTTGTACTACCTATGTGGAGATCCATCACTGATGGGAAATATCATTTAACACAATGCTTCCACCATCAAAAGCTGTTTCGAGTTTCTTACCTTTTACCAAATGCTTCATGGTAAACTGAAATCTACTTCGACATTGGAGGAGAAGTGGATACTATCTGGATAAGGGCTTCATTGGTAATTGCATTGTGCGTTACTCACTATCGGTAGACTGTTGGAAGATTTTACGTTGTCTTTTTTTAATTGGTAGAAAGATTTACATTGTCTTGGTTTTGTTATCGGGGCAGAATACTGGAACTACTGACAAAATGTGATCATACTGTCAACTGCTGTAACACTACCTTTTGCCTTTCGAGGCAAAATGGTGTACTCATGGTATGGTTTGGCTTGTGTGCGTATATTATGTTTAGCCACCTGAAAACTGGCTTTTGAGTGTTATGATTTCTTTGCTTCTGTCTTCCTTGTCCCTTTGATTGTTCCCTCATCGTCCAGTATTATTATCTAACCATAACATGATGCGATTTGTTCTTTCTCCTTGTTCATTATCGGGTCTAATTAGTTAACCTCTAAAACCAGCGACCCACTCGTCATTTGGGGATCGATCTCATTAGGAATAGAATTGATTGGTACAGAGGAAATGCCGACTTCCTTGTTACTTTTTGTTTTTCAATGTTTTTTGCTTATGATATATGCGTCGTGTCATTAGCCCTGTGTTTGATCAATTATTCCATCAAATAACCGGTCAAAGCTACATCTTACAAAGAATCAATCAAACTCTGTTCCTCTTTAAGCTGGCATACCCAGTTTTTATACAGAGTTTGGCGATTTTCGGTTGGAACTAGACAGATCTGTGATGTCTCCAACTCAAGCTCAGTATGAAACTCTTCTTCTGTTGTAAAATGGATAGAAGGATTTTCAGAGCATAACATTGATGACTTTCCTTACAATATTCTCCTTTAGCCAATACTTTGTTTTCACTCGCAGCCCAAAATTGATGTTCAGATGCAGAAGCTCTCCAGAATTTCGTGCTAAAGCTCCTTCGAGAAACTACAGCAAGCTTTGCAGAGACGAAAGGTTCTATTGGATGAGTCTGTTTCTTTACTCTTTTTCGTTCAGAACCGCACTTGCTAATGCTGTCGTTATAAACCATTCTAGGCTGAAGCATTTCCTGATGAAAAGGCCACCAGTCTATGCAAATGTTTTATTGGCACTCTTTTCTTGATTATACCCCAGCTAATTTCTATTGAGAAGTTCCAAATTGGAAGACCCGTTCTACTGAACTTAATTCCCTGAATAGCATCACGGCACTTTCATCTCGCCCATTGAGTATGTGTATTTAGCAGGAGCTCAAACAGACAATGGTTCAGACCCTAGTTTAGAATTGACGGATAGTCAAGAGAAGCACTCTTGCCTGGTTCAGACTCTATCTCCAGAATTAGCCAGTATTGGATCTATAGAAGGTTGGGGTGATTCTCTCCATACCTAGGACATGGCAAACATTCCTTCAGGCTTCAGGAAGTGTTTGCTTATTCTGCCATGCATAGAGATGGACCGAATTTCTCATAAGAACCAAAACTCGGGCAATGTCTGTACATGTATGCATCCCGAGCCGAAAACATACACAGGCACTCATAAAATTTGCAATGTGGAAGTATTGCATACGGTCAACAGTGACATTCTAGTGACTATGATCTGATCTCCGCACATACATACTATCATCCATCCTATTACATTCCCTCTGTACTCTACAGGGTAAGGAATTATCCGCAGATCGCTCACGACGATTTGATGGCAGCATCAAGTTTCTTCTCTTTTAAAATCTCATGCTGGCTTGGCAGATCCTATTGAATTCCTAGAGCTTGCATACTTCTAATCATTGACAAAGAAGTGGCATTTCTTCGCCTCCACTCGTTCACGCTCTCGTCCTGACATTGTAGGAAGCATCGATCGTTCCCATCAAGGATGCTCACTATCTGCCTGACGCTCGGTCTCGATCCCGGGTCGGATCTCGTGCACGCTATTCCCAATTTGACCAATCTCATCAATTCTCTAGGATTGTACTCGCCGTTCAATCTCATGTCAACCAATTCTTCTATTCCTTTCATCTGTGCCTCTAATTCACACACCCTTCTCACTAAGAAGACTGCAGGCCTCCGAAAATCAACCGCCATATATCCTGTGACCACCTCAAGTATCACAACACCGAAGCTGTATATATCTGTCATCGTGGTCGCTTCCCCTGATTCAATATACTCAGGCGACATGTAGCCAAAGATCCCTCGAACCGATCTATTTGCGTTACGTGCTGCGCGATGCCCGTCATCGTTTCTTGTCAAGAACTCGGCAAGGGCGAAGCAGCTAAGCCGCGGGTTCATGTCCGGATCGAGAACGACGGCAGAAGAGGTGATGTTTCTGTGAATCACTTGTTCGTCCCAATCTTCGTGAAGATAAAGAATAGCAGAAGCGAGCGATCGGATGATGTTGTACCTTTGGCGCCATGGCAAGACAGGGCGGCCCCTGCGCGGATCATCATGATGGAACAGGAGATGGCTCAGGAGGCAGTTCGTCGAGTAGTCGTACACGACGAGCATCTCTCCTTGCTCGGTGCACCATCCACGGAGCTGCACAAGGTTGCGATGCCGGAGCCTGCCCAAATTGTGCAACTCGCTCGAGAACCGGGCTCGTAGTGCAGGGCACTTGCTCATGCCGAGCCTCTTGACCAGTATGTGCTGGCGGTTATTAAGGAAACCGCGGTAAGCGGTCCCAAAGTCCAGCTCTGCAACCCTCCGCGACTCGGAGAAATTGTCCGTGGCGGTGACAAGCTCTTTGTACGATATCTCGCGCGGGGTTTCGACCGAGAAGAAAGCATTCACCCGGGGACGGCCACACCCGTTAGCAGAGGAGGAGTTGTCAGCATTGCTATTGGTCTCTCCTCTTTCTGCCGTCGCATATATGGTTTCAGCATTGGCGGTGACATAGTGGGACACGCTAAATGCGGTGCCGGTCGTGGTCGTGGTGGTCGACGTGGTGGCGGACTGGCCTAATTCCGTGGTCGTGCCGCTCATACTTGTGCTTGTTGGGGAGGCTAGAGAGATGTACAAGGGGCATGATAGGAAGGAAGGGAGGGCCGGCAGCTTCCCCGGAACGTTGCCCGAAAGCACCTCGACGACCCATTTCATGCTCGGCCGCAACTGCGGGTCGTGGAGCGTGCAGAGCAGGCCGAGATGGATCATGTTTTCCATGTCGGAGAGGCGGTGCGAGCCGTCTGATAGCCTACTGTCCCCTGCTTTGAGCAGCTGCCCTCCATCCGATAGCCTCCTGACCCAATCAAGCAACACGATTTGCTCGTCCGGGTACGTGAGGTCAACTGCCCGCCTCCCCGACGCCACCTCCAGCACCACGATCCCGAAGCTGAAGACATCCGACTTGGACGTCGCGGCGCTCCGCCTCTGGAAGCTCTCGGGCGGCAAGTACCCGATCGTGCCGCCGATCCTGGTGGTCTCCGCCAAATGGAACCGGCTGGGATGAATCTTGGATGGCGGCGGCGCCGCCTCGGCGCAGTACTCGAGCTCGTGCTCGAGCCACCGGGCCAGCCCGAAGTCCCCGAGCCGGGCGTTGAATTGAGAGTCGAGCATCACGTTGCTCGTCTTGACATCGCGGTGGATGATCTGCGTCTCTAGCTGTTCGTGGAGGTAATGCAGCGCGGCTGCCAATCCACGGACGATCTCCCGTCGCCTCTCCCAGCTGAGAGGCGACGGTGCTGGGCTCTCCTTAGCCCGTTGGAACAGTATCCGGTCCAGGCTCCGGTTCGGCATGTAGTCATAGACAAGCAGCAGCTGATCCTCATGGACACACCACCCCCTGAGCCGGACCAAGTTCCGGTGCCGGAGATGGGCCACCGCCACGAGCTCCGCCTCGAAGGTCTTCTCGAACCTCTCCCCTCTCTCCACCACGCATTTCACAGCGACCACCGTCCCGTCGCTCGGCAAGACCGCGCGGTACACTCTTCCGAAACCTCCACTTCCAAGAACCTCATTCTCGCTGAATCCATTCGAGCCAATATAGAGCTCCGAGTAGCTGAAGATCCTGGGATTGTCCTTCCCAACCTTGTCAGCCAATTGGACTCCTTCCATGTCAAAGAAGACACCGGGCTGCTGCTTCCCGGGCTTTTCCTCCCCGTCGCCGCCGTCCTCTTCCTGACAGTGACAAAACTTGAGGACCCATCCGAACTCGTAAACCCGATGCAACCGCTCGCGGATTAAACCAAGAACGCGACCCACGCAATCCCGACGGCGGCCTCTCTCCAGCCCTTCTTTCGCGGGCTGGCGGTAGGTCTCTCCGGGCTCCTCCGCGGGAAGAACGAAGCAGACGCGGTTCATCATGGCCGCGAGGTTGAGTTGCAAAACGACTCGGCTCGCCACCTATCCGGGGTTATGAGATATAATATATGGTGAACATGGAAGAAGAGGAAGAAGAAGAAGGAGGAGGAGGAGGAGGACAATGACGATGGGGTTGCAGGAGGAGAATTTGAGATGTACTCTGGATCTCTCCTTCTTTTACATTTCCTTTGGGCGTGTACGTGTGGTTGGTTCAAGTGCATAAAAGGGGTGTGCGCTCGGGTTCAATTCAACGTTGTTAGGTTTGCATGGTTTGAATTGTATGGCAGTCACCGGCCCAATCTGAACCTGCCCCCCATCGTGACGTCACTCTAGAGAGAGAGAGAGAGAGAGAGGGAGGGGATTCTTCCTTTCAACTGTCAATCCCCAGTTCCACCGCGGTCCTTGGGTTGTTTTGCTTCCAGAACTTGTAAAGTTCCATGGAGGCCTAGCAAATAAATTTCCCCCGAGCAGCCGCACGTGTGAACGGGCGAACCGGGCCGCCGCCGGACGTACCGATTAGATTACATGCGAGCTCGGCGCGAGCACACCGTCAGGTGTTAAGCTTTTTGGCATCGGCAGGTCAAAACAGGAGAAGAAAAGAATGTCTTTGCTTCTTTTGCTTTGTTTCTCTGTTTCTTAACACTTTTTCTCGACAAGGAATGGGATGGATTGCCCCATCTGGATGGAGTTTCATGGGATTTATTGCCCTCTTGGGTTTTGGGAATATCAGATTATCATAAATCTATCTCTCTCTTACTCTCTCTCTCTCTCTCTCTCTTCGGCTCTTAATTAGGGGTCGTCAATTTCTATGCCACATCATGCGGTGGAGTTTAGTAAGCTTACTTATGGTGCGTTTGTTTAAGAAAAAGTGTTTTTCTGGAATTTGTTTTCTGGACTTTTACCCATTTGGTTTGTCGAAAATGATAAGTCAATCGAAAATACTTTTCGGTTAAGAAAAACATCCGTGTGTAAAATTTTGAAAGTGAATTCCCTAATCTAAGAAGGTGAATACACTTTCCGGAATTACTTATCTTGAATTTATTACTATTTTATTTTTTTCTTTACTTTTCTTTTATGTTTTCTTTTTCTTTTGTTTCTTCTTTCTTTTTCCTTCTTCCTCCTTCCATTGATGGCCGGCCTTGGCGACAGGCCACAAGGGCGGGTTGGCGAAACAAACGCATTTTGAAATTATTTTCCAAATGAGATTCAAACACCAAAAAAATTTTCCGATCACATATCACCAAATAAAAGAAAATTAACCATTTTCCTGAAAAATGATTTCCCGGAAAACATTTTCCAAAAATGTTACGTTTTTCCAAATGAGATGTTTGGATCTCATTTGGAAAATGAATTCAAAATGTGTTTATTTTGCTAACCTGCACTTGTGGCCCCTGCCAAGGCCAGCGACCAACGGAGGCAGGAAGAAGGAAAAAGAAAAAGTTCGAAAAGAAAAAGAAAAAAGAAAAGAAAAAAAGAAGAAAAGAAAAAAGAAAATGAAAAAAAATAAATTGAAGATGAGCAATTCCGGAAAGTATTTTCAATTTCTTAGATTAAGGAATTCACTTTCTTAATTTTATACATGAATGTTTTCCTTGACTGAAAAATATTTTCAGTTCACTCATCATTTTCGGCGAACCAAACGGTTGAAAGTTTGGAAAATAGATTCCCGGAAAACATTTTCCCCGAAACAAACACACCTTTAATGTTGTATTGGGTTTGAATCTTTATAAAGATACCTTCTCTTGGGCTAACCATGAACCTCCATTGCCGGTGATCATCCGTTCGGGGTAGGCAAAAAAGGCCAACTTGCTCCGATGGATCGCCGGCTGCTTTGCGAGGCTCAGACACAAAATATCTTTAAAAAAAAAAGTGGCTTTCGAATTATTTGCATTACCCAAAAACAATAGAGATAGTAAAAAATTTTTGCTGACTAAGAATATTAATCTAGTCAAGCCAATCACAATGTTCTAAATAATGTTGGATTTGTTATTTTCTTTCAAATCAATAATAATCAATCGTATGCTCGATTTTTCGATTCATCGACTAAAATAATCGACCCATTTGCCAAGCAGAATCTTGTCGAAATCTTCCCTCCTTGCCTTCAATTACATCACATGAAACCGATTGGTCTGAAAGCGCCGTGGAGAGCCACGAAAGTCCACAGACCACCAAAGGAGGATCCCATCCCTTTTATCAAAGCGTCGCTTCGTGCCATCTGCTTAAGCAAGGTTTTTATATAGGTTTCGGAAAAGAAACATTTGTATCGTTTTCGGTTTGCTAAAGTATAGCATTGATTTGTTTTTCCTCTCTGTATATCATATTCAGATATTCTTCCTATATACTAAAAAATTGTTGGTAGTTTTTCTTTTACCAAAATTTTTCATGAAATTTCGATGTCTACCTTTGTTAAAAGAACATTTTAATTCAATTGAACAGTAGTGGCTCTCTCTCTCTCTCTCTCTCTCTCTCTCTCTCTCTCTCTCTCTCTCTCTCTCTCTCTCTCTCTCTCTCTCTCTCTCTCTCTCTCTCTCTCTCTCTCAAGTAGACCAACTCCTACTAGAGCAACCGGACAGCACTGTGTGGTCCGGTGTTCGGTCCCAAAAATTGGGAACCGGCATTGTGTATCTGATTCCAAGGTCGGGGTGCTGAACCTAACCAGTGGACCAACATCATTTTAACTATATTTGTTGTTTGTTTTGTTTTTAAGTGATTACAATTTGGAGCAAATTTTTATGGATAAATGGGAAATGAAGTTCTATAATTCATACCCACCCATCGGTGGCTGCGATGGTTTGCGCTCAGTTCCTTTCACGAGAGGTCTTGGGTTCAAAACTCGTAGATGCCGGTGATTTAAGCGGAGGGTCGTGACGGTGGGATTCTGCGCTAGCCCCCCCAAGGATTAGTCGGGCTTCACTACTGGTTTGAGCGCAAGCTCGCCGGCCACGCGGACACCTCGGTCATAAAAAAAAAGTTCTATAATTCATGTTTTATATTACATGTTTTAAACATTTTATTGTCTATTTTATTTTACGTGTTCATTTTTTATGAATTGTTACTTTTAGCAAGTGGAGATTTAAGTTGTTGTTTTAGTTTTGATTTGCTTGACTAAGGGACGAATTGAATAATTCACTGTTACTTTAGATTTCTATTTGGCTTTTACCGGTGTTTTACTTCTCCCCTTTTTATTGCTAAGTATCATAGTTTACATATTGTGTGTTGATAAATATGTACTTGGAAAGAGTAAGTTTGTCATTTCAAGAAATAAAAAGGAAAAAAAAAAGAATCGGTCGATTACCTGGACCAATCCTAGAACCAAATCGGACGAGTAGGATCGGTTTTAAGGTCTACAAGGTCAGTTCAAGGTTCCAAACTTTGGAAACCGACTCTCGAATAGGTTTCAGGTTCTAGGGGTGAAGGGTTGGATCAGCTCAACTTTAGAACCACTCATTCCTACTTCCTAGTCTAACGCACACGAATGAGTGTGCATTAACATCAATGCTCTTTATCAAAAGTTGTTGGCCTTTTCTTTCTCCGAATTGACCACTACATTTCATCAATTATTCTCTCGCGACGAAATTAGTTGATGTCATCATCATAAGAACATGTCAAACATTTCCCCATCGCCATATTGTCATCAAGATTAGCCACTCACCTACTTTCCTTCTATCCTCTCTTCCTCCACTCCTATGTATTCACATGCACCTTCCACTAGTGTACTAATTCAATCAATAGGTAAACCAAAGACATCTAACTCCAAACTAAAGTTCACTTTTAACCCTGTAGATACAACATTAGCAGAGGAACAGGATGAGAACATCTAACTGAACCTAATGGATGACAAAAATTGACGTTTTTTTCGCCCCCGCGAAGAAAATGATCTTATGGGGGTCATATGTAGGACCCACGTGTGAGTTCGGTGAAAAGAGACATGTTTGGACATGTCCCTTTGTCTCAACCCGGGAAATGTCAAGAGTGGATGATCAAATCACAAGCGGTGGGGAAGTGCGATTCTAGGATTTGACAAAAATGCATTTGCGATGTAATGTCATGTCCCACCCATCAGAAATTAAACGAGAAAATGTGGTTGGAGAGAGAGGCAATGCCAGAAGCCAGAAGCAAAGCCAAAGCGGCCACAGATGGGACAGGGGACTGTGTGCGCGCGGGATCCTTTGATTGATAGGATCGATTGGATTATTTAGTTGGCGATTAGAAATGAGAGTGAGAGATTGTTGAGTTATCAGAAACATTTGCTGTACCCGTCGTATTCTGACATGAGGGTTTGGTAATTGGTCCGCCTGCTCCCTTTTGTTTATGGAAAAGGGGGAGAAATATTTAAAGACGCGCGCCCTCTCTCGCGGTCGTAGAGTATGTCACGGAGCAGTTCGTGCTATTAAGAGATTTCACGAGTAGGACGTATTGTATTCAACTTTCGAATGGGGCCCTCGAGAGAGAAGACAGGTTGGTGTGTCGTCCGAGTGTGCATCGCCGAAGGTTGCTTTGCTTCTGTCATCTCATTATTAGAACCTTGATCAAATAGACGAGCGGCTTGCTAAGTCTGTCTAGGCCAGGTTTGCTCCAGAGGGTGAAAATGGATAGGCTTGGCTTGGCCAGCAATCTTCTTCTTTAACCCGGTTTGTCGACCTTGATTCGCCTAGTTTCAACCAATTTTATACGAAGGTTTTAACAGTTTTGAGCATGAATGGGCGTGTACAAGCCAAATAAGGATTTTTGCGCCCGTCTAGCCGGGCCTGCCAAGCCTACCCGTTAATCACGTTTACTCGTTGCGCTCGTGGTGGTTATCAATATAAGTTCTATTTCATAATGATTGATGGTGCGATGTATGATACTTGTTGAATACATACATATATATATTGTATACCATTTTTTTTTTTTAAATCTCGTCCAGTTTCCAAAGAAGTCTAGTGCAAATTTCTAAAACTCTTCGCGGGATGAGCTTCCACCTTATCAAAATGTAATTAACTTTACAATAGTAAATGAAACCCTCCCCCATAGAGATGACAGATAGGTGGAATTAGGGTCTAATAAATGAGGGTTGGGGGCGGTTCCAATCTTGACTTTTGGTCACGGTTGGAGATCTTCCTGAGAAATTCGAGATGGAGACATGCCATCTGTACACCAAAACCCCATCAACATGTTGACTTGTGCGATTGAAATTCTCTTTTGTGTTTGGTGTGTGAAGTTCGACATGCAAAATCATATCATATGCCATGACACGAAGCAAAGTCAGTGATGACTTCATCGAAGAGATGTTAAATCACCTAAACCTCATTGGTTATATGTGCAAGCATATGAAAAGTCTGGCAATCGAATGCGTTGTTATCGGCCTTAGAAGAGATAAGTCAAAAGTTTTGTCCCCGGGACTCCTCGAGCATATAAATTAATAGAGAAAATCGGAAATTCCATCTTTTGACATAAGATGGTACTTTTGCAATTTGTTAAGAGTTTCTAATTTAATCTTGAAGTATTTACTCATTTTTATAGGTGCTTTTTTACAACTTCCTCTCCAAATAGTTGAATTGGGTCGATTGTCTTGTTAGTTTAAATTGATCGATTCACCAAATTTCGATTTCAAGCGTTAAATGCCCCTCAACATTGATTTGTTTACAATTCGGGCACTACATCAGAGTGCGATTGACTTAAGGCTAAATTTTGGCCCAACCCTTTTTTCGATAAACATATGTGATGCCGATCTCGTGCAGATTGGAACCAAAACATCGGTGACCCCCATTGAGAAAGTATAGTGACCATCAATATCGGAAACTTAAACGGAGGAAAGTAAGAGTGAATTAGGAGGAGAAATGACTACATAGTGCAAACACAATCACACACTCTACATTATACATTTAATCGATTCTATTTTTTAATCTATAGTACATGTATTGATATGGATATATATGTCATGTGAGCCTGTGCACCTACTTAGCCTTTATAGTGTCTGTCTTGTTGGTTCCGAGAGGGTTTGACCTTTTTCATGTTGAAGTTGATAAATAACATTGAATGCTATTAAATTACTTTGCCTCTTAGGCTATCCTAAATTTCAATTTTTTCATTGATAAATGTTGGATTTCAATTGACATGGTATCAAGGCTCCGTTTATTTCGCCGGAAAATTAATGATTTGTATTATATATTTTCCTAAAAACGATCGATTATATCGCCTATAAAAATGATTGAATGAAAAAAGAATTTCGTCGCTCATGAAAATGTTTAGCCACAAGTTATTATCAGTAATAGAAAATATCTTTCATCGACTAATTTTTGAACCCGATACATGCGATCAATTTTATATTTTCAAGTTGATTATTTTTCGCAAAACAAACGAATTCCAAATCAAAAAGAGCGAGCACGCGAAACCGAAACCTTCCGTTGGGGTCCCACGAGTGACGCAACATGTTTGCTTGCTTTCCAAACCCCCAAAAGTGAGAAAATAGAAAAGACTCGGTAATGAACGACATTCATTCCCATACTTTTTCCTATAAAGACGAAGTCATTGGACCCATCATTTCCTATAAGGTCAACAATTTGCAGCCTTCATGGTGTGAATTTTCTTCGGAACCATGAAAAGGTCCACGCGGTGCTTAACATGCCGAAACCTCAGTGTTTTCTCATGTTGTCTCTATCAGATTCAAACGTAAAACGATGGAATCGATGAAGAAATTTCTTTGGAGGGCTTATCTAGGGAGCTAAGGTCGACCATTTCATGTTGATTTCATATAAGAAAATTGTTTTTCCATGGATGTAGGTCGACTAATATCTAGGGCAGTTTTATATCTCTCCTCGAAAGGAAAATGCTACAAATTGGAGTGTAGGATAACATGTCAATGTAGGTAAGGTTATCGGATCACAAGTCAAAATAATGCCTAGTGTTGTGCCACGTGGCAAGCATATAGCGAAAGAGAAGTGTCACGTGGCGAACATTTTCTAAACTCCCATTTTAGATATATAAGATAAGTGCACTGGAAGTCTTTGAACTTATCGCGGAAGTGTAATTGAGTCCTAAAACTTTCAAAAAGTGTTGTACTTTTTGAAAGTTTTAGGACTCAATTGCACTTCCGTGACAAGTTTTAGGACTTAATTGCACTTTTTGAAAGTTTTAGGACTTTATTGATTTTTCGTGACAAGTTTTAGGATTTCTAATGCGCTTATCCCTAGTCATTTTCCCTTTAAAGAAATCACCGTAAAGAAAAATTGGAAATTAATTTATCCCGGGCTAAGTGAACCACAACCGTTGATGATAATTTAGCTTCACATCGACGGATAACCGTGATGCTGTCCAGCTTTCGATAAGTGTCACCGATACGAAATTTCCAATTGCGTATGTCTGTTTCTTTAGTTTTCCCGTTTGTCGGGAGACCATAACATGCTTCGCCATATTTAGGAGAAAAGATCGGAAAGGCTCCAAAGTGGTACATCGAACCTCCTTATTGCAATCGCGGTAAAAAACAAATGAGAACGTCCGTGAGACGACGGCGAAAAGCAAAAGAAGAAAATAATTGCAAAAGGCTTTTCACTTTATGCACCACTTTTTCTTTTTTATTATTTGGTCAAGTACAACTTCATCTTGAAAAGCTCCTTTATTTGTTTTTTCGGGTTTTCGTAGCCAATTTTCCATCATCGTAGCAAATCCTCTCATGACTAATCCGGACGTAATCTACTTGTGGAAGCAAAAATATATATATATACATACCTCGAAATTAATCTATTATACGATGAAATAATTACCCTAATTTCATTCTTCATTCTTTCGCAAAATACCCATGATACTTTAATTTTTTGGAAAAATTCATCAAATGCATAAGCTAACAAATTTGGTATAAGAAGAGTCACATGTTAAGCTCTACATATCGATTTAATTCAGGAAATTCGTAAAGTTCGACTCCCCTTCTCTCTTCTGAAATTTGATTTATTGCTTATATAGTTTCTAACAACCTCATTTTCTTTCGTATCAAATATGTTACGTCACATCAATTTCACATTTTCGAACATGCATAATTCTATTTTCATGCATGGATTCAAATCTCCATGGCTTTGACTTTTTCATAATTTACTATGTTTAGAAAATGAAGGAGCTAGAGGATTGGAAATTTAGATGGGAAATGGCGAAAATTTTGAAATTACGCGAGAGTAGGGGGGAGGGTAAATTTAAATTCTACAATGTTTACTTTACTCTTCCTTCCTTCCCCTCCTTTCAATTAAAGTTGGGAAGAATTCCGGTGTCATTCCATCATCAAGAAGGGATAAGGTTTGGCAAAAGACAACCCTAACAATGTGTGGACAATGCGTGTCGAATAAAATTATGGAGCTTTTAGATGGTGAAAGACCCTTTTGGATTGAAGGAAAGTTGACCGTTAAAGAGTTGACTTTACCTTTTCTTTTCCCTAAACACAAACTCCATTTTACAGGTTAGGAAAATGACACAAATAGTTTCTGAATTTTGACCCAATATATAATGACATTTCTAAACTATTTATTTGTTTAATATGGTTCATGAACTTTAACTCAACATGCAGTGTCATATCAGAAATTTCAATTTTTTAATATGGTTATTGAAATTTTGGTACATATTCAATTTTAGTCCCTGGACTATGTGACAATGTTTAGTGGATATTTTGATATAGTTTGGGGACTAGATTAATCATTTACTAAAAGTTCATGGATCGCATTGAATAAAGTAAATGTTCAGGAACGACATTACACATTTAGTTAAAGTTTATGAATCATCTGTGTAATTACTCCTTACAAGTTTTGTAGCCATTGAACACATTTGCTTTCTAGAGTAGTTTCAACTTCGGGTAATCGGTAATTAGTGGGTTTCGCATAGAGAGTTAGTGGCGGACGTAGAAACTTAAGATTATGGGCGAGAGATTAAACAAATAAAATGCAATCTCCCAACTGAGGAGTCTAGATAGAAAAAATCATATATGAAATTCCATAATTTACGGTCCAAATAAATAAATTATGACATTTGTAAGGTGACTTTTATTAAATGCGAAACGCCTAAAACCATTTTGATGACTTGTAGACTCATATGTAATTTTTTCATAATTTATTCAGTCTTAACTTACTTTCTCAATTGCTAAAGTTTTGGAGATATGGTCATAAGTAAAAGTAAAAGGGCGTCAGATATTGCTATGAGTATTAATGCGTAGTTTCGTTAGACGAGATACGCGTGCGGCTTCTGCAAGAGGAGCATCGATTAAATTACAAGACTTATCGACAGTCTAGTGCACCCTACTCACTTAGGGCGCGCATGAAATCATTTATGTTTTTTTTTTATTTTTTTTTATTTTTCTGTTTCTAGAAATATGTTTGGAATAGAAATCCGTTTGGTAACGTAATTTCATTTTTTTTTATTTCTGGAACAAATTTATATTTCAGAAATAGGTTTGGAACATAAATTAGAAGTAAAAAAAATTTACTTTCTATTTCTGAAACAAAAATGAGAAATAAAAACTTTTCTTATCGCTCGCCCTCGCTACTAGCCGGTCACCTCTTTGCCGCTCGCTATTGCTGCTGACCGCCTCCCACCGTTGGTCGCCGCTGACCGCCTCCTCCCATCGCCATCCTCCGCCGTTCGCCGCCACCCAACGCCAGCCACAACCCACCCATTGCCGCCTCTCGCCGTCCTTCGCCGCCACCTACCGGCCAGCTCCCGTTGCCGCCCGCCGGCCGCCTCTTGCTGCCAACCACCGTCCTCCTCCACACGACTCTGGCCGCCACCTGGCGGCGGCCGCCTCCCGGTGTCGGTCGCCTCCTCCCTCTAGCCACCGATCGTCGTCCTCCGTTGCCAGCCGTAGTGCTTCACCGCTTGACGTTGGCTGCCCTCCGCCCTCGGCAGCCGTCGCCGACCACTGTGCGCCGCCGCCGGCCGCTATGCATCGCCGCCCGACATCGGCCACCGCCTGGCGCCAATCGCCTCTCGCTGCCGGCCGCCTCCCACCACCGACCACTGTCCTCCGCCCCCCACCGCCACCCGCTGTCCTCTGTAGGCCTTCCAGAAGGGAGAAATTTTGTATCTTTATCAAACGAATTTCTATTTCGAAAATAGAAATTTTGTGTCATTATTAAACACGCATTTTTGCTTAGAAACTCGTCCACGGAATAGAAATAAAATTTTCTATTTCTGGCGATAAATTGATTTCTGGAACAGAAATGTTACTATATGTGCCCTTAAAGGGTGCTGCTTCATTTCGAAGGAATTTACGTCGTCACTAGCCAGCCGCCGGAGAAAGTCGGCGTGGCCCTCTTGAGAAAGGACAGTGGGGTACAAAGATGTCACTCTTCAAGGTTATGAGATTGGCTTCTTTGATGCAAATATAACCGTGAAAATAAGCATTTCAATTTTTATGAGGTGTTTCGAAAACACTCCTTAATATGCTTATGGTCGACCTCTCATTTAAAAAGATGCCATAACTTTAAGGGTTAATACCACGAAAAAATCATAAATTGATATATCTATGATAAATAAAGGGTAAATTATAAAATCAGCACATCAGTCAGCTGTCACGTGTCATTTAACAAAGTAATTTGACAGTAAAATTTAACGAAAACAAACTGAGGGTAAATTTATTACAGGTTTACGAGTTTAAGGTTTTTGGTGGTTAAAAAATTAGTTTTGGGTAAAATTGTCACAAGTGTACCAGTTTGGAGTTTTTCATGGTATTAACCCTAACTTTAAACCTTTATGTTCCAAACACAGCATCACATCATGGCTACACTCAAATTACAATTACATACTAAAAGGACTCTTATTTAGTTTGACCAAAATGAGCCAACAGTAAGTGCTGATGCTGAATAACGAAGGCAGGAGAGCAAATAGGAAGTGTTGCCCCTCAAATAAAAAAGAAAAGAAAAATCAAGTAGGCTCATTGACCCATGTGTTAATTGGGCTGGACGCCCAACTTTCCCAGCCCAAGAAATAATTTTTGCCCTTTTTATTTCTTTGATTATATGTTTCATTAGGATAACGAGTGTTTATTCTTTGGACGACACTATTTCCACTCTCCATAAGATTAAATGCACCTCTTTTTAACTAAAAAGAAAAATACCGTCAATCATTCAATTGCAATTTGAAAATGGTGGCCCCAAAATTATTTACTTTCTTGGTTTTTTAGTTTTTTTTTTGTGCAGGATCTAGTTGTCATAATTAAGAATATCATATGCTATGTCGTTATTTATTGTGGGTATCCCAGGTATATTAAAGAGGTGCATCAAAAGGCACTATGTTTCTTTTTCTATTTTTAGATTTTACTTATTTAGAAGTTAGCCTTGTCAAAGAGATAAAATTTTAAGATACGTAATTTTTTATTTTCAATGCTGCCGAGCAAATTTGTGAATTAATTGCCAAGTAACATAAACAACTTTTTTTGGTACAATCAAATGTTTGTACACTTTTATTTTTATTGTATATATCACCATCAAATTCTTTCTTATTAGTTATCTTTTATATACACATACACATAATCGTGTGATGAAACAAAAAAGAATTCTCTTTAAAGATTTTCCATGATAAAATCACAGTTACATTGCCAAAGTAAATCAAAAGTTTCCACAAGATAAGAATTTTTCTTTAATGCTAGCGAAACTTTATCATTTTGGATCGAAAAAAATTAATATCATTCGTGTTATGTTCACATGAAATTATTAAGATGTGAATCGCGAGGAAAATGTTACCTAATTCGGAAATTCTCGAGCAACCACGTTATGCGTTATTATTTAATCTTTTGTAGTTTATGTTGAATTACGCGCATTTGTAAAATAAGAATAGATAGAAACGTGAGCTTGGAAGAAGATAAAAAATAAGTAGAAGTCCTCGAGAAAATACCATCCTATTATTGTTGTATCCATCTTTATTATTCCATCCAATTATTTACAGTAAAAATATTGAATGCAAATACGAGTAGTAATTTTAGTGTTAAGCGAAAAGAAAATTACGGTGTGACGATTAGGCATCCTTAGACGAAAGAGTAATTTTTCAAGATTGGTCATCGGGTGTCACGACCTCCCACCTATCCTACGCATTTGATCAAGGTTATGGGCCCCGGCAAGAGGCCCGCATGATGGGCTATTAGCTCAGTGGTAGAGCGTGCCAGTGAGAATTGCGGGTCTTCGGTTGTGTATGTTTTGTATTATTGTCTAAATGTGAACACACCAAACTCTTCCCAAATTGGTAGAAAACTATAGATCTATATGGACCAGCACTTGTCGACTTTGTGGCTCATGTAGAATCAGGATCAACTAGGACATAAATAAAGCACATTACTTTCTTGTTATGTTATGGGGTCTCGAAAGCTGAATTTAACGTCCAACCCTAATCAGCAATCTAAAAAAGCCATTTCCCCTTTCTCTAATAGTTCTTTGTTGGTAAGCTTCGTAGCTTCAACCCATACAAGGATTACTAAGCTACTTATGAACTCTACCCCTACCACCTATAGGTAGTTTTAGATACGTTTCCTTTAAAGTGAATACTTGAATCTCAAGCGTGAGATACAAGCAACCCTTTTGCCTTTGATCATTAAGAAACAAAAAAGAAAAGAGTTGAATATAGTAAAATAAGAAATTGTTTGTCTCTTATTCATATGGCTATTTCTATTTCAGAGTCGATCGAACCCGAAACTAGTCGGATGGAGTAGATAATTTTCTTGTTAAAATACGTAACAGAAATCCCTCCCCAAACCGTGCTTTGTGTTAAAAGAAAAGTCTGCTTAGGAAAATAAAAAAGAACAAAAATCATGGAAAAATCCTAGAATATCACATCAAATCATCACGATATGATCCGACGGTTCCCGTGAGCGTTTTTACATAAAACCGGACGCAGGCAATACGCGCTCCTCGCAGATGGGACAGGTGGGACCCCCCGTGGTGGGGACACGTCGGGGGGGGCGGGGGCCACTCGCGAGCGACGGCGTCGTTTCCGTCCGAATCAGCGGCCTTGGTAATGAGAACTGAAAGCCGACGTTTGAACAACGTAATGGAAAAACCGAAGGCTCATCATCCATCCCATCCCCACCAAATCCAAACCCAAAAGCAGCCTTCTTGTCCACGTTCGAACTCCGGATCGGCGCCGACCGTCCGTCTTCATCCTTCGTCCTCCTCCTTCCTCGCCTCCTCACGTGCATCCAAATCGAGGGTGTCGATCACCAACACATGATTCGCGTCCCCACGAACTGAACTGAAATGAACTGCACTGCTGGGTGAGTCCATACAGAATCTACATGTCTTCTCCTGACCCTCTTTTTCCTCGTTATGCATAGAGTTGTCGCTGTATCTTCCGTTTTGGGTAGCTTATTCTTATTGCAAGTTTCGAGCTTGTTGGGTGGTTGCTCTGAATCGTTGCGAAAATGGGGAGTGTCCGTTTGTATGATTTCTTTCTAAAAGTAGACCCCGCATCCGCGGAGAATCAGCCTCTGGGGTTTCTGCTTCATCTGAGTAGGTGGGAGCTTATTTTTATGGTTGGGGTTCTGTTTTTTGTTTTCTTTTTTTTGCTTCCCCATGTTGTTTTAGTGTTCTTCTATGCGTTTCGGTCTCTATTCAGTGCCTTAGCTGACAAGTAGAGGATTTGTTGATTGGTTTTCATTGGTGGAGTGTGCAGAACTTGTGTTGAAGGGACAATGGAGTGCGAGGGGATGCGTTTTTGGACTTTTAGTGGGTTGGTGGGTGCATTTCTTGATCTCGCCATCGCGTATTCTCTGCTGTGCGCAGCTACTCTTACTTATTTCGCCTCTAAGTTTTTGGGGGTTTTCGGGTTGTGTTTGCCCTGTCCCTGCAACGGACTATTTGGGCATCCAAATGGCAATGGCTGTGTGAGGAAGGTTTTGGTGGACCAACCTTTTGAGAAAATATGTTCCGTCCAAATGTCTGTGAAGAACAACTTCCCTTTCGATACAGTATTGATTAATGACCGGGATTGTGAGATGATTTTGGAGCCAGAGGAACAGAGGATTTGCAAAAATGGGCGTGTGGAATTGGAAGGTGAAGCATCATGTAGTTCGTATGCGGAAAGGAGAGAACGAGATATAGGTGTAGGAGGGTCAATTCCAACAAATGAATCGGATGCCGCGTCTGGTGCAGTGGACTCGCTTTTGGGGGAAGAAGGAAGGTTTGACTATAAGGGAAAGGGAGCTTTGAGCCAGAGGACAAAGGGTCTTCGGCGGCGTCAAAAAAGGTCAGTTGAATATGGGAAGGTTTCATCAGTCGCTTCGTATGATCCATGGCAAGCAGATGCGCAAGATGTGCCTTCTCCTTCAAACATGAGAAAATTCAGAGAGGAGTCTCCTGAAGAGAGCTTGTTCTGTGCTGAGTCCCGAATTAACTGTGTACAAGGTGAGTGGGGACTTAGCTTTTAGCACATCTCTCTGTATGTCTTTGTTATCTCTAGTTTTTTTCTTCAGTCGATAATTGTGGCAAAAAACTCTATAACATAGCATTATTGGTAAAAATAATTTCCAAACAATGTTGAAATGCAGTTCCTACGGATGACTGGAGAATGGATTCATTAAAGCTTTCTCATGCATTAAAAGGAATCTGCCATGATTTTGCTCCTAAAACGTGCAAATCTAATTGTCATTAACTATTCCGACCAAAAAAAGAGTCTGTTAAAATGGATTTGGTACAAATTGATAACATGTTTGCTTGAGTGCCAGAGTTAGAAAAGCATCTATTTTCTTGCCTTTTTGTCAGTAACAGTGCAATCTCTGGCCTCGATTTCTTAATTTGAAGGTTTACCCTAATTGGAAAATATCTAACATGCTTCAAGTGTGACATTTTGTTCAAAAGTAGTTGGTGTTTACGCATCGTGTTCAGATTTAAGTCACCCTCATATAAGACTACTTAGTTGCCATTTTCCTTAGATAAATACGTTAATGTTTAATATGCCTTAAATAATAAGCATATGTGCTTGTGCACATTTAATTAAATCACTAATAAATGGTATGGGTCATCATGTCTGCTGTGTGCCTACAAGTGCGTGCTATTATTGTTACAAGTGGTCAAACGTGCACCTACATTGATATTCTTTCTTGCATAAAGAATTTAATTACTCAGCTATGAAAGTGCTAATTACTTCAATGCAAAAAATGGACTTTTGGTACCTTTGACGTGTGCTCTAATGACAGTTGCACCCTTGAGATGATAGTAATGGGTATACCATCACTCAGTGGGTGTTGTGAAAATAGCTACAGAGTAATTCCTTCCTTTGTCATTTTTTTCATAGACATGTCATATAGAATCTATCACTGCGTTCAAAGCATCTAAACCACATGCATATACTGGTCAAGTTTCAAGTGAGAGAGATTGTTATCTAATATTGAGTTATTATGCGTGCTTTGCAGGTAGAATTATTTGAGCACTTTTGAAGTCAGTAGATTATTTCTTGATCCTTGAATTGGCTTGAGTCTGTGTTGGACAGTAAAATGGTTTGTTCATCTACCTAGATGGCAATTGTCTTACTTCTTAAGGCTTTCTTCTGCAGTTTCAGATAAAAGGGATGCTTTAATGGACTCTGCTCTGTGTGATACTGAGAAAACTGCTGATTTACATGATGACACGCAGAAAAATTCATTAGCTTCTGAAGAATTCGGAGCTAATGGCAACAGACAGTCTGATTTTGGAGCTAGCAATAAGGACGAGGTTAGAGCCTTGGAGCAAATACTAGAAGAAGAGCGTTCTGCTCGCCATGCTTTGTACCTTGACCTTGAGAAAGAAAGAAATGCAGCTGCTACAGCTGCGGACGAAGCCATGGCTATGATACTGCGTCTTCAAGCAGATAAGGCATCAATCGAAATGGAAGCTCGGCAGTACCAGAGAATGATAGAGGAAAAATCTGCTTATGATGCTGAGGAGATGAACATTCTCAAAGAGATATTGTTGAGGAGGGAGAGGGAAAGGCATTTCTTGGAGAAGGAAGTAGAATCTTACAGGCAAATGATATTTGCAAATGAGCAGTTGGGCGATGATCTGAATGAAACTATTGCTCCTAGGGCAACGAGAACATCCTCATTGATTTCAAGTGAAGATCCAGAGCGGATGCTGCAGCGCATTGGTGAGCCTCTTATCAAGGAGAAACCTGAAGCAAACAATGACCCAGGCTTTCAGGTCCATTTCGTTCCACTTCAGAATTGTACTGTCGATTTTGACAGAGAATTACAAATTCCAGAGTGGCTTGAGGATGATAAGTCTTCGAGAGCAAGCTGTACTAGTGGTGGGCAACCAGGTGTTGACATAAGTGATCTGCATCTGGCTGTTAATGAGATAAATCAAGAAGTTCAGGAAAAGGTAATGTTATCCACAGACAATGATTTATCTGCCCTTCAAGGAGATTTGCCGAACCAAAATAAGCCGTTCTCTTCCCGGGGATTTGGTTTCAGTGTGGAGACCGATGAGAAGGAAAATGAGCTCCTAATTGTCAACTCAAGCCTGTCTAAAGGTTTAGCGTCAGATATCAATAAGACTTTTAGGGGGAGCCCTATGAACCTTCCATTAGATGGTGGTGATATGGAAACTGATGGGAGATATGCAGATATTGATCGCGAAGTATCAAAACCATTGGGATATGGCCTGGAGCCTTGTGTCCATGATGTTCATGTTATCAGCAATGAACCGCTCAGTGGACATAGTAAAGTGGGAGAGGGTAAGGGGGCAAAACTGACAAAAAATGCTTCGTTAAATATTCTGACGAGTTCCGAGCATCTGGTTCTAGACAATCAGGGTACTGGGCTAGACATGAACAGAAGCAGTTCTGATGTGCCAATAGTTAGATTACAGGAGCAAGCCTTGCCGCCTTATTTCCGCAGAAATTCCATGTCTGCTGTCGATTATGAGAGGATGAAAATTGACAATGAAGTTGGGTGGCTTAGGGAGCGGCTTAAGATTGTACAAGAGGGAAGAGAAAAGCTCAATCTTGCGGCGGGGAACGGAGGAAGGGGAAAGGACGAGTTGCAGCTTTTGGAAAGCATAGTAAACCAACTGCGCGAGATCCGAGAAATGACGGGCTATGGGAAGGCTGAGCGCCAGGCTTCTCTGCCACCTGCATCCTCCAAGGTGCGCTACTGAGTTTTATGTGAACATGTTATTTGCTGGCACAGGGAAGACAACCAAATTGCTATTTACTAACAGCGTGCAGGGTTTTATCAATAGAATAATGTACCTTTTCATTCCTATTTTGGTCTGATTTCGGTTTCCCTTTGGCTGAGAGCATTAGGGTGCGTTTGGTAACCATTCTGTTCCCGGAAACAATTTCTACTTAAAAATTATTTTTATTTATTTTGCTCCCAAAAATAATTTCTAAGCATTTGAAGACGTTTGGTAACGACCCAAAATTTTGGTAACTGGACAAAATTTCTTTTTATTAATAATATTTTAATAATATTTTTAAATATTTTAATATTTCTTTCTTCTTTTTTTCTTTTTTTCTTCTTCTCCTTCTTGGCCATGGCTGGTGGCCGGCCAGCGAGGGCATCGCGGCCCTCGCCTAGGCCGTGAGAGTCCAGCCCTCGTCCTCGCCGGCCCTGGCCTATGGCCGGCCGCTAGTCGCCGGTGACCCGGCCATGGCCAAGAAGAAGAACAGGAAAGAAGAATAGGAAAGAAGAAAAAGAAAAAAAAATCTTTTCTATTTCTCATTATTGTTTCCAGAATCAAGAATCAACTTTTTTTTGCTTCTTGATTATGGTCCAAAACTAATTCTGAGAACAAATTTGTGCCCGGGAACAAAAAATTTACCAAACGGATTTCTATTCTTTTTTTGTTCTAAGGAACAAAACAATAGAATTAGTTACTATTTGACAAGTTGCTAAACGCACCCTTAGATTCACGTGAATTCTCGCTTACAAATCAAATGATAAGAGGACAGTGTTCGTTTGCTATATCTTGGAGGAGCTCCCGTCTTCTTTTTTCCTAAAGTAATTTTCTATGGTTCTAATGATTTTTTGGCGGGGTTTCTGGTTGCCACTCTGCAATGCATATCCACAATGTGCATTAATGTCTGAGATAAGTTGACTTGTGTGAAATTGTTGAAGTGTCTTCCAGAGTACTTGAAGTTTGGTAAAATTGGAACTGTTTCATCCCTTATCCCCCTTCTGCTGCATGCCTTGTAAATATAATTATGTATTTTTTAGCTTGCGACTCATTGTGCACCTCTTTCGTTGCTAGTCAGTAGCTTTTATGTCACACGATTGTAAGTACTTATTTCTCGTAAAGTCGAATCCAATAGTGGAGGATCATCGCTCAAATTAAGTTTACTAGGCTTAGTGTGACATCTATGGTGCAGTTTGTAGGATTTGCTTTTGTTCTTCAGAATAATGAAGCTTGTGTTGTCACCTTTCTCAGGTGAATGCCAAAAAGAGGCGCTGGCGAAGTGTATCTTTAGGAGTGCACCGAAGCACCTGATCAAGGGTGTGAACAATGAAGGCATCTATGCTTGTGCATGCTAGCTTATGAATACGCCCTCCAAGCGACTTCATCTTGTGATGCAGGGTTTAAACGGGTATCGGTTCAATCTTTGAGAAATGGCGATGGTTTTTTGCCACGTCACCTGTGGATTGTATAGGATGTCGTGTGATTTAATATGGTTAAGTCAGGCTCATGTACATACGCCCTCAGTCTTTTCTGATGAGATGGTTCGACTGGTTAGTTCTGAATAAAGGAGACTCCTGATCCTACTAATGTTGCGCAAAGTGACTTTTTAAGGTGCGTTATTGCTCAATCATAAACAACTGAGAATTACTATGAAGAAATGTTATACTCTCCTCCTCTGAGATTTCATCATCCCGTGATCCTTCTCTTTGCTCCTCCATTGGAGACGTCAAGCCATCATTGACTCGTATTGGGTGGTTGATATTCATTAATGCCTTGATAACCACTTGTCCTTCAAACCTCCTGCTATAAAAAGTCCTATACCTTTAAGGAATTCTTTGAATCGTCTCCTCAAGATCTTACTAGGAGTAGCTCTCCAAGATATTTGTGCAGATAAACTTGTGCTGCAGAGATGCTTAATCACTTTGAAAGATTTCGTCCCCGCTTCATCTTGATGATGCAATGGTTATATCACTCGTGTCCTTTCATTTCACATCGTTTCTCGATGTTGTATAGATACCCAAATACCATAGCTCTTTGAATCATTGGCCTACTACGCTCACCGCGCATCATTTGACCGGTGGGAACTTACCCTGATCGCCGCGGCGCGTGGAGCTGGAGCAGGGTCGAGACTTCCTTCCCGTCCCGCCACCCGCTCTATCACCATCCCTAAACGCAAGCGCGTTCTTTGTTTGGTTTGCCTGTGTAATTTACCCCATAAAAAAGAGTGCTCAAGCATGAGATTTGTCCTATGATCTATACTTTAATCTTGTCAAATTTGTACGGATCTTGGAGTGTGAACGAGCGGATGATACGAGCACACTTTTGCATGATTGCATTGGCCAAAAAAATCCTAAATCTATTATAATTGTGCCAATTCAATATTAAATTTTTCGCATTTGTGTCCAATTTTGGCTAGTTGATACTAATGTGGATGCCGGCCATCTAGCCAATTCTGATGTGGCGATTGTTAAATATAACAATTTTTTTTCAAATTATTTATTTATTTTTTTAAAATTTTCTTTCCTTTTTCTTTTTACTTTTCTTCCTTCTTTTCTATTTTTTTTCCACAACGGCCAACGAGGGTCATAGCCCTCGCTTGACCTCGTGCCTAGATCGCGAGGCATGGCCGCAATGAGGCCAGCCTTGCGATTCAGATGCGAGGCCTGGGGATCACGAGTGAGGCCATGGCCGCCTTCGCCCGTTGCCGGCGAGGCCATGGTGAGGTTGGCCTCGTCGGCCACTATGAGGAAAAAAAGAAAAGAGGGAAGAAAAGGAAAACGAAAAAGAAAAGTAATATCTAAAAATTGCCGGACTGAATTGGCACAATTGTAATAGATTTGTGATGTTTTCGGTAATTTTCGCTCGCATGATTACGCCTGAACTTCATTCACATGTACAATGACCAGAAAAATCAATGAGCACCTTAGGAAATAGGAGACTTTTCAGTGGACTTGGAAGAGCCCAGCTTATTATCCTCTCATATTCAAATAATGCCGAAGATAAAATGAAATATGCAGTTGATATTAATAATTGACAAGTGCATGGAGTTCTACCACTAGCATAGGACCTCCTTTGCACGTGACGTCTCCCCATCGCTTTTATCTACAACATTTGTCCTCATCTTTATCACCACATACAACACATAAATACAGCAAATAATGCAAAATAGATCTTATCCTATTTTTTCAAATGATATTTTCCAATAAAAAATAAGATCATACCCTTATTTTTTATATGTTGGATCTCATCTAACTTGAGATTTTTGAGATCATATCCTGTTTTTTTTTTTTTTTTTGGGGGGGGGGGGTGGTCCTATATTGACCAAACCCCTTTTATTTTTCTGGTTTTAACTATTTTTGTGTTAATGGTTGGACTATTTATTGATCCTTTCATTGTATTTCTACCCTTGAAAACTATCCGTGGATCAACTAATTGGCGGTCTATTTTTCCTCTTTTTTGATAATCGAAGGGCATGACATGGAGACTCGGCTACTTGGAGACCTATGAAACACTCTGCAAATGGCATGAACCAGTTAAGTCCAGACCTTTGGTACATGCAGGTAGACATGATTCAGATCAATTTGTGCGCATTTAGAACCATTCGAACGGGTGACCTCCATTTTCAGAGCTGGAGATACACTCGTATACCCATCATGAGCATATACAATCGATGTTTTTGGAGTTCATTTTCTACAAATTGTCGTCTAGAACTTGTCATGAAGTTAGACCCATCTTTTATCCTAATACCATAATGAATTTGGGCTTGATTGGAGTTATACGTTGCGTATGACACGATGCGGACATGGTTTTATCCAGATTATGATTATTTAGAACAACCTGCATTTACCAAATTGTTATGTTATGTATAAGATGATGCGACATTGGTCCACCGAGTTTTTTTTGTTTTTTTGTTTTTTGTTCGGATCATCACCCAATATTTATAGATTTAATACAAACAAAAACCTCAAACTTATATATTTATGATAAATTTATCCAAAACTAATTTTTTGACCTCCAAAAACTCTAAACCGGTATACTTATGAAAAATTTACCTAACTAATTTTTTGATCACCAAAAAATCTAAACTGGTACATTTGTGATAAATTTACCATCATTAAATTGGATTAATACAAAAAAAATCCCATGCTAGTATACTTGTGACTAATGGAGAGTAAAACCTAAACAGATACATCCGTCAACTATCATGTATCATTTAACTAGGCAATTTAACAGTAAAATTTAACGGAAACTAATTGAGGTTAAATTTGTGGTCAAAAAATTAGTTTAGGATAAATTTGTCACAGATGTACAAGTTTGTGATTTTTTATGGTATTAACCCATAGTTATAGAGGATCCACCTTTTGAGTCATAATAACTATATACACACATACATACACGCACCTGTCAAGTATCACTAGTTTTTTTGTTTGGTCGAATAAATATTACTAATTTATCTACCATATATCTAGACATTAGATAGAATCATCATACTTTTTATTCGTTTTGCGGTTTTATATAATAGACACACCCAATAGTTGGGTCTGGCTGATGGCTAGAGCTGGGAGCCCCGCACCTTCCCCGAGGTTGAACGTTTAAAAAAAAGTTGAAAAAAAATTCCATATAAATACTATTTATTTAAATTTTTCTTTATGAATGAATAATGGACAATAAAAAGAAAGACTATCATGATCCGATGAAGTTAATCGAGTATCTAATAGATTCATAAGGGTGAGCAATGATTTAGGATAAACCTTGAAACTGGATTGGACCGACCCTACTCGGTCGATTCTACTCTGATTATTAGTTCCAAATTTTTGGAACCGGCTATATTATCGATTCGATTCTGGGTGTGCGAATAGACCAGATAGGACCGAGAACCCTAGCTTTCTCGTTTTAGTTTTATCTTGCATTTTTTATTCTTGTTAATGCCGCTCCTGCCTCTTATAAAGAAATGGATGTTCTACTAAAATTTGTCCTTTCAAGAAATTAAAAAAAAAGTGAAAAAAAAAATTGAATTGGCCAATTCCCATGTCCTAACTAGATCAATAGGGTCAATTCCAAAGACCGGGAACCGATCCCGAAATGGTAGGCTTTAGGTTTGAGGTTTGAAACCTATCCATCATGGAATTGCATACTCCTAATTCATACTACTAACGTTATAATACTTTGCATATATATGCCATTATCAACGGGGAAAAATAGTATCTGTCTCACAAAACAAAATAGCGGGGTGAAGATAATAAAGATATATAATTGTCAATCAGCCATTCAGGCAAATGGTTTTATCAAAGTGACACTTATCTTTGTCTTTCTTTGGCTAAGTCCATCAATTAGCATCACATCGCCTAAAAAATCTGACGAATTTGAATGGTGGTTATGCAAAACTTGAAGCTGAACAGCCCCGATGGTGGCCCGAGAAGATTGTTATCAAATCTTTTTTAAGTGGGAATGGAAGAAAGGAAGATAGCGTCGGTGATGATATTAATGCAGCTATAATCATGCTTTCTCATAGAGAGAGAGAGAGAGAGAGAGAGACAGACAGACAGACTTGTTCCAAGAAAGCTAAATGCTGTTACGGCGCTCATATCTCTAATTTTGTTTTGCCGTTTCATCCGGGCAGTCAATCGGACACGTTCTTGACCATCCATCCATCCATCCCAAGATTTTCTTTGCTTGATCAACAACACAAGAAAAGGGAAAGCTTTATATTTGCGTGTACAGATACATTCCAGGCATACCCATCTGCCCTTTTCATCAAGTTTCTTCTGTATAAATCTTTGTGTGTGTTTTTCAATCTTCATTGAGCACTCTGTAAAACTTTTCTTCGATTCACGTGGCCCCCCACCACTCGAACTCCCCCAATCAAGAGGCAAGAAAGATCCAAAAATCACCCTTTTACACCTTGACACGTAGTCAAATTTTGTTCTGGTGGGGGGCGTGGGGGGTGGTTGAATTAGTATATATCACAAAGATGGCCAAGAAAATAGGCAAGATATATCAGAAATTGAGCAATGCAAATCAAACCACGATTTGCTTACAATAAATAATAGTTTTTTTTCCCCAAGAAAGGAGAAGAGAGCTTTAGCCACATTTATTGTCATCACCACTCACCAAGGTGGGCTAAATCTGAAGCGTCTTCTTTAATGCCTCCCCATTATCATCATTCGTGAAACCAGCCTCCCACAGTCACTGTAGCTCGTGTCTGGTAAGTTCTGATGTGCTTTATTTTAAATACTCTTTTCTGCAAAAAAAGTGACCTTTGTTGTCTATCTTCATCTGGGTATATAAAAAGTATAAAACTTTCTTTCCTTCTTTTGCCCTGCTCTCGTTTTGGATTATTAATTGTTTTTCGTACGGTAAGCCACCCCGTAAGAGGCAAAGATTAGGGGCTTTGAATATCTGGGCAGTACTGTTCTGGGCATTTTTCTCGCTTTTTCCCATATTCGGTGTGAATTGTTTTTTCTTACTTTATCCCGTTTTCTCTGCCCTCCATGGGAAAGCAAAGAGAGGGGACGCATAACACAAAGTCTCTGATTTGAAATTTCATGGTGGGGGCCTTTCGGAGGGCAAAGGCAAGTTTTGGTCCTTCTGCTTCTAATAGAAATCCATACCCATATATATAGATGTGTGTATTGCCTGCGCGACTCTCACAGTGTCAGATGGAAAGCGAAGAGAAGGAAGCTTTAAATGATTATAATATAATACTCCTGGAATAGAGTACAAAAGTTGGATATCATGATATCTTAGGAATGTCAGACCAGGTAGTAGGCCATGTAGCCCTGTGTTTTGACAAATAGTTGAACAGAGGGGGAGAGAGAGAGGGGATTTTTGAATCAAGATTTTGCAGGGCCTAAAAGGGCGTTTTCTTTTTAGCTCCTCTTTAATGGTGGTGATGGATTAATGATAGAAAAAGTTTCTTCGTAAGCCGTGATGGGTTGTTGAGTTGTTGCTGCTGCTTCTGCTGCCATCGTTTGTACGCTGAAGCAATTCATGGCTGTGACAGCTACTAAGCTGTACCACATGCTTTTCTTCTCTTGGGCTTTGAATCAAATCACACAAGACAGCCCTCCTCCTCCTCCTCCTCCTCCGTCTACTAACTGGAAGTTATTATTTCAGCTTTTGGAAGTCGTCGTCGCTCTCATTAAGTTTGGTTCGTCTCTTGTTATTTCAGCCCCACCAGGAATCTGAATGCTAATTTAATGGTTTATTCTTTTGCCTTTTTCTCATCCTCTAGTGTAAAAACTTTCATTTCCCCCCCTCTCTTGGGTCTATTTATTCTCTGTTGCTTTTTATTTATCCCTTTAGTCCTTTGGGATTCTGCATTTAAAAGTCTATAATCTTTCTGCTAAACACTTGATGGGTAGTTACTAACTTCATTGCTTCCTTAATAATTATAAGGGCAAGTTTTGTTCTTTTATTCATTGCTAATTCTTATTAATATTGGAATGATGGTGGAGGTAGATATTGGAGCTTTGCTGGTTGAAGTGGAACGGCCAGTGGATGGCATCAACTTCTGGTGGGAACCAAAGTCCAATGTCTCCATTGAAGGAGCAAATGCCGACCTCTGGGTATCATCCATACCCTCCACCTCTTGCAGAGTATGATGAGGTTTTGGCAAGTCCTAGCCTCTTTATGACTACTTTGGAGAAGCTCCATTCAACTATGAGGACCAAATTCATGTAAATGCTTCGCTCCCTTTTTTTTTTTGTTTTTTTCTGTAGGAAGTTAGTAACTGTTGAGCATTGTGTGGACTAGGTATATTTTTTCCTTAAACTAATAGATTTTTGAGTTGCTGGATATATACATTTTGCTATTGAGAGACCCCTATATCTCTTTAGCTAGTTAAATTGTATAGGTCCGGACAAAGGACTCCTTTTATTGGTCTAGTTTTAGTTTCTTGTAAGGGGTAGTATTAGTAGATGGAGGCTTCATTTTTCCATGGTTGGCTGAGAGAGAATTAATTTTGTTGCCCTCTGCTATTTTTGGTACTAGAAAATAATATTCCAACTGGAAAATGAACTTAATATTCTGCCAAGTGGTGTTTTCTATCTGTTCGTGGACCACATAATGGACATTTTACCCGTAAAACTTGTTTCTGAATCTGGCATGTGGAGCTTAGAAAGGGACTTCAGTTATTTTGCACCATTTTAAGGACATGAACATTGGTGAACCGATTCGCTTGACTGGCTTGTGTTGCAAAATAATTGGCTGTCTTTGTCCATTTTATCTTCTGCAGTAATTGGGACTGCAGCAGTCATCCTAACTGGGGAGTTCCAAAGCTCCTTAATAGAAATTGTGATCTTTCGTTCTTGTAAGCTGTGATTCTTTGGACAAGTTTCAAAATGACGCACGAGAATTAGAGCAAAACTGTTGTATGTATGTCTATTTGAAGATCCGAAGAGACTACAGTTTCTAAGGGATAAAATCATTAATTTATGCTGGGGGTGCTTTCAGACAATTAGCTAGGCTAGTTTGCTTTCACTTGCTTCTGCAAAGAGTAAGTCATTCTTTGCCAGGTGGTTGTGTGTGGATTTTAAAAAAAATTATCTGTAAACAGCAAGCACATGTACATGCACCAAAAAGCTAATGCTTATGTGGTTATTGAGGATTTTGTGGAGTTGCTAAATCAGTGAAGGCTTAAGACTTGATTTTCTCCTTCATTACGTGAGAAAGCATATGGGAACACATTCAGTTGGCAAGCTGTTGATTGGCCAAAAAAAAAAAAAGGTTAAGCAAGCTGTTGACGTTACATATTGAAGTTAGGTATAAATTGCAGAATTAGTTGACAATCTCAACCAGGCGAAAACAGTCATTTTGCTTCTTTGAGAGTACAAAGAGAAGAGTGTGTCTTGTTTGTCTATGTCATCAGCTTCATTGAAAATGCAAAGCAATTGCTCTAGCTACTCTATTGATCCTATTATTATCTCTGCAATTAGGTGTGTCTGAAGTTCTTACATAGATAAAACTTGAAATAGTCTTGTTGGGTGGTCTTGGTTTGCTGTTGTCTCTCTCTTCATATCCTCAATTCCATAATAACAGGATTCCTATCATTGGTGGCAAAGAGCTTGACTTGCATCGGTTATTTGTAGAAGTAACTTCTCGCGGGGGCATTGAGAAGGTAAAGATGTTACATCTTTTCATTATGTTGGGAATTAGTTTGTCATTTCCTTGTCCAAGAGTCTTCCAAATGTTCATCTGCCATTTCATCGGATCAATATAGCATTTTGCCATACACTTTGAAGGAGTAGGGATTACTTCCATTTGCAGGTCTTCAAGAGATGCATGAAAATGATGGTCATCAATCTTCTCTTCTTTCAATTATCTTGAATATCATTACTTTGGTCTGCCACTTTTACTTAGAGGAGAATATGAATAGTTTATGTGACAACACTGAAAAATTTAGTTTGGTATGTGACTGATAATCACTCTACCGAGCGTGACATAACTAGTATGTGCATCTTTCTTTTGTCACATTCAAGATACCTCTCAACTTTGTTTATTCATGGGCTTATGTTTTATGGTTTATTTGGCTTTAGAGATTATTCTTCTTTTCGTGTTCACTGAATATTTTTTTGAAAACTGTTCAATTCCTTTATCTTCAAGGAATGTGTTTGGTATTCCAAATTCGGGTTTATTTTTTCAGGAAGTTTTCTCCTAATTTTCGTTTGAAATCAATCTAACGTGTAAAATCTTCCATAAAATGTCACTTTTATTTTAATTGTGCCTTGAAATCTGTGAAGACCTAGATAATTATCATTATTGTTCAGAGAAATTTCAAAACCGGACATGCTACCAAATGTATTTGACCAGTTTACTGATGATGAAAAGAAACTTGGATCAGAATGTATGTTCTATTAATCTTTCTGCTGTTCCTTTGGTCGAAGGGAAGAAACTTTGAGGACAACAAGGTAGATTTCCTTCTGTTAATCTTGGATCAAAGGTGTGTGTTCTATTAATGTTTCTGCTATTCCCACTTGGTTTTGGTCATTATATAGCTCATGAAACTTTTCATGTATGGTAAATTTACATATAAGTAGTATAGTTTTGAGGGCTATGACGTGGAATGTAATCGACAGTGAAACTTGACATCTAGATATTTCACTTTGATGGATCTTGTAATTACATCCGTCATGTATGGTCCTTCTTGAATAAGGTAAAGAACAGACAATAGATGTAAGCTGTGATCATCTTCTAGTCATCTCGTCTAAAGAATTTTCTGACCAATTGGAATGTCAGATCATTAGGGAAAGACGATGGAAAGATGTGACTGCAATCTTCAATTTCCCCTCCACTGCAACAAATGCCTCGTTCGTGCTGCGCAAATATTATGTTTCACTGCTTCATCATTATGAACAAATTTACTTTTTCAAGGCTCGCATTTGGACTCCTCTTTCTGCTGGTTTGTGACCGGACTCCTCAAATTTTTCATTTGAGCTACTGTTGCAGAATGTTGATAATACTTTTTATCGGATGATTTTCTTCTCCTAGGAACTCTGCAGAGCCCTCCCGTGCCAACATTTTTGGCACAGCAGATGGAAGCTATGCGTCCTGCACAAGAAAGCAAAGTGCCCATGACTGCGCAACCAAGGACAACTGCTTCGGACTTGCCTCGAGGTCTCGTATTGTGAATCGTGTGAACTATGAGTAGCTGTTTACTGTGGTTTATATTAACTTGACTATGGCTGTTTTTGAGTGACATTTACGCTCTCTTCTATATTGCAGCAAGCACTGCCTGGCCAGCGAATTCTCCTGTGGTGGGGGTCATCGACGGGAAATTTGAAAGTGGGTACCTTGTAACTGTTTCAATAGGCTCGGAGAAGTTACAGGGTGTGCTTTACCAAACACCTCAGAGCGCTGCGGGAAAAATGCCTCAGCAATTCAATTTCTCCATCAATAACAACAATGTAGCTGGAAGTTCTGGCATTCAACGTCGGCGCAGAAGGAAAAAATCCGAGATCAAGAGGAGGGATCCCGCGCATCCGAAACCTAACAGAAGCGGTTATAATTTCTTTTTTGCTGAACAGCACGCAAGATTGAAACCTCTCCACCCTGGGAAGGACAGAGAGATAAGTAGGATGATTGGCGAACTTTGGAACAAGCTAAATGAACCTGAGAGAGCTGTAAGGACCTTGCCTTTTCTTATCTATGCATTCTTAGAAATTTCCTAATTATGGGTCGAATCAGCCCTCTTGTGGTCTGCATCGGTGCTTTTGATGTCTGCAATTGTGTGCGCATTGAAGATACCATTACGTGTAGCCCAGTTTGACAGGTGTTGCTCATGTTTCAAGCTCGGTGGGCATGCATTGAAGATACCATTAAGTGCGTGCTAGTTCTAGGAGTCGATTACAGCTTATCCACGTTGATCCGGTCTGAATCGGTACATTCGTGCTGTTCTCCTTGTAATCGTTTTGTGTTTGATGGCTTTGAAGGTTTATCAAGACAAAGCGCTCAAAGATAAAGAAAGGTACAAGGTGGAGATGGAGAGCTACAGGGAGAGATTGAGGATGGGACAGGTCGTCAGCGATGCTGTGCCCCTGCAACAGCGACTTCCCGAACTGGACGTGGACATGGTGGATGCAGATGTGGATGCAAATCCTGAAGAGACTGAAGAGGGGAATTCTCCCCAAACGCAAGATAACGAGAGTAGCTCCGATAAAAGCTTTTCTGAGGAGGACGACAAAGACACCGAGAAGGAATTGGATGCGGAGGCCTCACCTGTATCTGCTGCGGTCCTTGAGAGTAGCAATTTAGATGTCAATGATGCACATCCTGGGATGGATGATACAAATGCAGAGGAGGGTCATGAGAAGCAGGACATAGCGGTTGAGAATGTTGTAGTGGCAGAAAGCATCAGAGATGGGACTGAAAATGTCGAAGATGCAAACAAAGAAAAATTGGGCCAATCTTCGAGCTGAAGGAGGAATTTTTTTGCTTCAAAATATGTCAGGGAAGATCATTGGCAGAGATATTTCAGTTCTTTTTTTACTTAGTGGTTCTAATGTTGTTTAGTGAGAGCTACATGTTCTTTTGCCGAATTAGTAGTTTTAAGTTTGGCCAACCCTGGACAGTTTGGTCTTTATTGTGAAGAAACTTCTCTTCGCGGGTTAAAATTTGAATCAAGTAGGAATGTCAGTGTCCATTTTTACGAACTGCGCATGTTCCCAAGGACTACTTTTCACAAGGCTAGATTCAGAAAAACGGTAAACATTGCTTAGCTCACGAAAACCGAGATCATGTGCCTCTCATACTTAAACACATGATCAAGATATGTCAAGAAATGCACATGAGTTGCTAAGAAGGATCTCTCCTCTTAAAGCAAAAGCTAACCGTTATTGTTAGTAAAAATACTTTTTTCTGCAATTAGTGAAGAAGAGCACAGATTCCTTGAATTCCCCAAGAAGAACTTATTTCAACTTATGTCAAAGATGCATTTGCAGAGCTTAAACTTTGGACCGTCCAATATAACAGACCAAACTAAGATAGCCGGCTAAAGATGGTGAAATCAAATCTGTCTAAGGTAATAAATGCACATACCAAAATTTGCAGATTGGATTTGGAAATGAGCTCGGATAAGGGGGAGGACTAGCAAAGCTTTCTTTGATGTTGCAATTCGAATGTTGCCCGAGTCAGTCCTGGACATAAGAGACTTGCCTGAGCATGCTCCCTAGCGAGACATTCCTGGTAGAGAATCCTAGGATGCTGGGAATGACAGTTTCACTAAAAAAGTGTTGCTGATGCTGCGTTGCTAGACTGAGGACAACCTGAACGTTCCTGAAAATCCTTCCGGATGATGAAGGTTCCCTTTTTTGGGATAATGTTCCTCTGATGCGGTTTTATGTTGGGTTGTTCAGATATAGATTCAATAGCATAGAAGGAAATTGGACAAAGAGAGAATTTGTGCAATATATATTCTTGGAGACCACCGAGCGTGGTTAGCTCGATGATTTTATGCTCGCCCGACTTTTAGATCATAAGTTCGAGCTATGTTATAATCAACCTCTAGGTAACTTGTGCTTGTGAGCACTGCTATCTTGTGTGAAGATAGTTGCGGACTACAAGAAGCCGGTGGGACTGTCAGGATGAGCTCGCCGGCTTCGGACCTTATTGTCTCAGACGGTGTCGAGGAGCTACGAATTGAATAATAAAATATGACATATGCATACTTAGAGAAAAGATTTACGTGCCTAAACTTGTGCATGTTACATTTCAATGTCCTTGTCAGATCATTTTTGTCGTGTAATTCCATGGTTAGATAACATGAACCCTTGACCTGGTTATGATAGAAGAAATGTTGGTAAATGGCGACATCACATAACGCGCCGTAAAACTGGACAAGTGCGGGGTCAATCAGCCGATGGTAAGAATTGAAATCAAGTGTTTGGAGGGTAAATAGAACAACCGTGAGTGATTTTATTTGCAAATAGCCATAAGAAAGATTTATTGTAGTCTCATCTCACTAAGAACAAGCCAATTTGCAATCCATGATAGACGCTAAATAAATACACATAGAGATGTACCCTTCACGAATTATGTAGCTCAACAGGTCGTTTTTCTAGAGAGAGTCAGATCTGCCAAAATGCCAAGAAGGAAAAATTACCAATCAACCCAACTAAACCTATTGAAAAAATGCCAATTCAGTCCTATACTTTTTGAATTTTGCCAATTTAATCATAACCATTGAAATTTCCAGCAAAGATTTAGAACTAAATTGATAAAATTAAAAAAAAATCGAGATTAAATTGGCATCTATACAATAAGTTTAGGGATAAAAAGCTTGTAACAATGGACCCACCAATTGATGTTGACGACTCACTGCTTCCTGGGTTTTGGGTTTGGACTAATCACAGACCGACAGTTCATCTCTCTTCCTTAACCTTTCATTCCATCTTGTGCTTTTTGAAGATTAGTGCTTGGAGATTTTCTTTTTAAGACTCTGGCCATGTGCTTTTTCCCATAATCACACATGTTCTGTCTTCAAACTAAACTTAAAGTTAGCACCAGGTTTCCCAAGTTAAGAGATTTAAAAATCACTAACATTGAGAGTGTAATCATCCCTCCTTCCAGTTGAACAGAGAAAGAATGGACAATTATTGAATACATTAGCCAGGAGATCTCAGGGACTAATCTAAGGTTATTTCATTGTCATATTCGTGTCCTCTCATGATTATGTCTCTCTCCATACCTCTCTCTCGTCATAGCTTATAAAGTAGGCACATTCTCCTTGTACAAAAAGAGGCCTTATGAAACACCAGAGGCAACGTTTCTGTAGGCTTTCTTTTGTTATTCTCTTTTTCCCTCTTATCACAACTCAACCATCTTTATTCTAAGCTAAGCCTCACATAAAGAAAAAGAAACTCGAACAGTTTGCGTTTCCATGGAAGCATGCACAGGCCAACTCCAACAGCAACCAACTTTTTTGGGCGACCATTTTATGGTTCTTCATCAATTTTCGAGAGGAATTTCATGAAAAATCTCAATCAAACTCGATCTTTTAAACAATTACTCCAATATGTTCGTCTAATTGACATTCGCCTGTAGGCCAACATGGAAACTATATGAGGACGCGAGGTAATGGATTTATATACCATCTTCACTGAAACAGCGAGCCACCCAGGATATTTCGACTCCCACTATGACCAAGCAAACTAGCCAACTAAGGCAACTTCGTCAATTCCGAAACTTGTTGGGGACAGTTCCAAGGGCGACAATAAGGAAAACCTGGATCCATGACATCAGATCTATTGACATGGGAGTGCATAGATTGTTAAGATTAATTTCACATAATGCAAACCGATGAGTGATCAATATGACCCAGATAGACGTAGCAGAAATACTTAGACCTATTAAGGTAATCTCCATGCTTGGAGAGATTGTCAATTGTATTGTCCACTGTCCAATGATACTCCGGACTCATATCATGGCGATCCTAAAACACGCAATTCTCCCACGGTGATTTTGAAACACTACAGTTTTCAAGTTCAATTCGTCATTATTGAAGCTCAGTACTCTGATTTTGATTCACACATTGATTTGGCCTAGTTGATCCTCACAGGCCATTCCAGTCAACCCGATGCACAGATCTCACCTTACTTACAATGTCCACTCCGCAAGAACTGCCAGTTTACTCGAAAACTTATTAGCAGGATAAAATGCCATCAACCCCACCATCCAAATTTTTCCATAGTCCTCCAACATAAGCATAGCACAAAATGCAAATTCTCAATGTGCCGTCCTACATTCGGTGAAGGACTGAGTCCTCCTATCTCTCACCTACACTAGGATTGAAATGGGTCAAGACATCCTCACAAAACCTTACAAAAAAGATCCGCATCGAAATAAATCGACAACTAAAATATGCTCTAGAGTGTCATGAACTAGGAAAGACAAAACACATTAAGGCTGACAGAACTTTCAACAGCTATGCCCACATAATGTCATTTTAACCAGCTGAAAGACGTTGCACAGAAATTTAACAGATTCAAAGAAATCCAAAAGCAAACATCATCATCTCGACCATATGCAACACATACTTTTAAGGACAATGATCTACTGTATTTAACCAATCCAAAAAGATCCACAAGCCAACAACATTTCAGCAATATACAATGAATAGTTCCAAGAACAATGAACTATGTTGAAGCAATATCTGCTGGGCAGTAAAAACTTCTGTAAGAAATTAAGAACCCTCACTAGTTTATGAATTATTGAGACTTAAATACGATTGAAGCTGCACCTTCGCTGAGAACAATGATAGATTGGCACTTGATAGATTCACCTGCGTTGTCAGTCATGCAGCTAACTCTCCCAGTTTTCATTAATTAGCTTCATAAAATGCATGAGTTCTAAAAGGACATTCCATTAAAACTAATAGTCATTGACCCCGATGTACTATGAGCTTCAGCCGACCAGTTCGAATGCTCTTCAAAAGAGTGAATACAAGACAATCAGGTTTGAAGGAGCTAGACCATCACCGACAATGATGGGTTAGATTCTTAATAACCACGAAACTTCTCAACATTGTGCAATCGGAAACATAACCAACAACCCCAGTCAAACTGACATCGACTTCTTCATATGGAAACTATATTCAACCAGAACACTGAACAAAAGACAACCCTTCACAGGAAAAGGAGAAAGAAACCCCATTGCACCGACATCTTTCATTTTTTGTTGCTGCTTTGACCTCCGGCGTCCCCGCTGGATGCCCCCTGGGCCGCCTTCTTCGCAGCCTTCTCTTGCAAGGCCTTCGCATCCCTGATTCGATTGGATCAAACAACCCCCGATCAATTTCACCACCAAACCCACACCAAACATCTCATCAACAAGGACAAAACAAGAGTCGCCAGATCATGATCAACGGAAAAACAGACGACCCTCCATAATTCAACGAGAGAAAAAAGCAGGGGATTTCCCAAATCAACCATCGCTTAAACCCAAATCGAGATCGAGAAATAAACCGACCTCTCGCGGCGCTGCTCAGGGGTCAACCCGTCGTCCTTGGTGCTGCCCTTCTTGCCACCCCGCGCCTGAGCTCTCTCCCGATCGCGATCTCTCTGGTTACCGCGTGCAGCAGCATCAAAAGATCAAGAATCAAGGAAAAACAACAAGGACCCACGAATTCTTCCGCGCCCCTTCTCGGGAATCAAGCGAGCAAACGACCCAGAAAAAAGCAACACGCACAATCGAAACCCCGAGTCAACAAGACCAGCATCGAAACGGAAACGCTACGAGCAAATTACTGCACCTCAAGAATACCCGAAAAAAAAACCCAGAAAAGAAAACGACGAACAGATCGAAGGATATGAGTCATTGTCGGAAGCGGGCGGAAGGAAGGGAGGGAGGTGAGGCCCCTTCGAGCGAAGAAGTCGTCGCCGCAACGAGGAAGAGGACCAGCAGCGACCGGCGAGCGAGACGTAGCTGCTGGGGCGGTCCGTGCGCATATATCTATTTTGTTCGCCAATAATTTTGGGTGCGAAATGTCGGAATCGCCCCCCGTCTCACGCCAACGGTCAACGGCTATTTTCGCCCTTTGCGGTTGGCCAAGATGCCTCACGTTTTCTCCACTCGAGACTTAAAAAGGAAGTTTAGATTCCCATTCCTAGCCCGTGTGGCCTATGGGCTAGTTGGGGTGCACACTACACATGCGTGCGTACATCAAGAAATTAGCTGTCTATATAATAAAAAACACATTGGACTTAAGTAACGACCTTAAATGGCTTCGTCTCAACTCTGGTACATAAAAATTTCGGGGTAATCCCTTAGCAGGAGGAAGAAAAACTTCCTTTCTAATTGGAGAGTTGGGCGTGCGGGTATCGGCACGATAAAATAAGGAACGCAGTCCTACAACCCGCCAAGTGTATATACCTGGACAGGTGAAGTGGCCCCAATCTAAAAGCTTGCTTTTCCTTGATTTGGTGAGCTACTTTCGGTAATCACCATTAATGATCTAAGGCAAATCCCCAATTATAACATGGAAAAAGGGCATCGAGTGTAGTAATTCAATGGTCATAGGACGAGACTTTCTACTCGAGGATGAGCCTGCGAAACTACGGTTTCAGGGTGGAAAAGGTGGGCGGTTTCCACCCTGGAACTGGATGGGAGGTTTTCACCTTGGAATCGGAAATCGCTCGTTAAGGTCCGGTTCAATAAAACGGGAACCGGTCAACACAACAATCAATACAAGAGACAGAGCCCCTCTAATCCACAACCCAAGTTCCAATCAAACAAAAGCAGTAGGACAATTCTGATTAAAACCAACATAATCAATCACACATATTGAACACAAAACCGAAGAGATCCGGAAAGACTGATGACTTCATCAAGATACTCGACGGAAGGGACGAGGAACTTACCCTTATCGAGAAGATATTTAGCGAAGCTATAGAGAGAGAGAGAGAGAGAGAGAGAGAGAGAGAGAGAGAGAGAGAGAGAGAGAGAGAGAGAGAGAGAGAGAGAGAGAGAGAGAGAGAGAGAGAGAGAGAGAGAGAGAGAGAGAGAGAGAGAGAGAGAGAGAGAGAGAGAGAGAGAGAGGGCAAGAGGCATGGTCACAAAAAATAGATGACATAATTTTAAGAGGACTTATAGTTGCTCAATGGATTGCGGCTAGATTAATAGAGAGAATTGGCAATAGAGTACTTGAGAATAAGCTCCCACTAGACTCATTGGATCACAAAGAGCGAGGTTGTGACTGCGAGAGAGAGGCGTGAGATTGGAGAGGGGGCGACAAGGTCGGAGGTGATCCAAAGCAAGAGCGAGAGAGGGAGCGACGAGGATGGAGGTGACCAAGACCAAAGAGTGGGAGGGGAGGCGAGTTCGTGACTGCAATGGAGGGCCAGAGGCAAGGCCACGACTATGACGCTACCATAGAGGGCCAAAGGTGAGAGCTCAGCTGACAGGCGACCGGGAGCGAGATGAAGTGAGAGAATTGAGAGGTTTCACGCACGAGGAGGACTGAGAGGCAACCTGAGGCTAGGGTTTTGTTTTAAGAGAGAGCGTGTGTGAGGAGGATTGAGCAGTGACGAAGGAGGAGTAGCGAGTATCAGAAGAGCTAAATGGGGTTTTCAAAACATAAAAATTAAAATATATATACATGTATCTACCAGTCCGATTTAGGTGTTTCGGACAACTAGAACTGGAAACTCGACCAGTGTTCATCGGTTCCCAATTATTGGAATTGAGAATCTCCTAAAACTGACCGGCTCGATTCAATTTAGGTAGTTCCTGATTCTTTTGCATACTACTATGCGAAACATTAGGCGTATTAGTAAATTGGGCCGATTTTTCTTGCTTGAGAGTTTGTGAGTTGCACGTTCATAAATTAGTCATGGAAGATTATGTTTAGTTCGGGCACCTAACACTCCAACCGAGACATGATGGGTACTTCAGGATAACAAATGTGTTTTGTTAGAGATGACCTCATTGGAATAATTGTCAGCGAATGTCGACCACTTTTTGTACGACTGGCCAACCTCGGCTTCGAAGCTACGACGACAGTCATTGTATCTTCGAACTCCCAACATAAACACCTTGACATTACTCTCACAAATCAAATGCACCATTTCTTCTGCATTTCTCGCACTTACACCTTGATGATATGCAAAGCTCCACTACAAAAAAACTGCATTTTAGCGACGACAATTAGCGACGAACAACCGCAAATTTTCGTCGCTATAATTTTTTAGCGACGACGTTTGCGACGAACCAAATTTCGTTGCGAAAAACCATGTCGCTAAATTAGCGACGAAACATATGGCAATTCGTCGCTAATTAGCGACAAAATATCTCGTCGCTAACACATCTGTCGCAAAACTCAGATATCGCAATTTAGCGACTAGACACACCATTAGTCGCCATTTAGCGACGAACTACCCCTGGCGTCGCTAATATTTTAGCGACTACAAGAGTATGGTCGTCGCAAATTAGCGACAAACTGTGTCGTCGCTAACACATCTGTCGCAAAACTCAGATATCGCAACTTAGCGACTAGACACACCATTAGTCGCCATTTAGCGACGAACTACACCTGGCGTCGCTAATATTTTAGCGACTACAAGAGTATGATCGTCGCAAATTAGCGACAAACTGTCTCGTCGCTAACGCATCTGTCGCAAAACTCAGATATCGCAACTTAGCGACTAGACACACCATTAGTCGCCATTTAGCGACGAACTACACCAGGCGTCGCTAATATTTTAGCGACTACAAGAAAAATATCGTCGCAAAAATCCAGAATGCACTCAGTCTCGCATATTTAGCGACAACAATGTCTACTGCCGTCACCAATTAGCGATAACTTTATCCCCCGTCGCTAATGACGTCCCGAATGCAAAATGGTATCACTCGGCCACTTTTAGCGACAAGGTAGTCGCCGATTCGTCGCCATTTAGCGACAAAGGCAACTTTTCGTCGCTAAATCGTCCAGAATAGCGACGATAGTATATCGTAGCGTCGCTAAAGCTGTTTGAACGATTAATATGTATTTTTTGTTTTTTGTTCAGTTCTACCTGATAAGTCATAACATTCAACGCAAAACGAAATATAGAAGCAAAAAGTAAATATCTAAGAAAAGTACCCATATCAAAAAGGTTCAGCAAATGTATCTAATTAAACAATTATCATTCGCACATATCTAAAATGTTCAGCAAATGTATCTACTCTTCATGGTCTTCATCGGGTGGGGGTGCCGGTGGAAGTCCAGTCTGCTCGGCTGCTTCATCCTCATCGTCTTGCTGCGAATGCTGACCATGCTGTTGTCTCATTAGCATACTCAATTGTTGTTGCATGATGCGCATTGCCTCATCTCTGGCATCTATGGCATCTAGTCTCTCCTCCATCTTCTTTATTTTTTCGTCTTTCTCTGCAAGTAGATTCTCGAGGTTTTTCACTTTTTTTTCCAGCTCACTCTCTCTTGCGCTGCGCCTTGAACTCGTTCCAGCAGAAGATGTGCCTACCGACTTCATGCTGTCCCGGGCTAACGACCCCAACCCGTACACCTTCCCTTTCTTCACTGCTGCAGATGCCTGCCACCACAGCTTCTCCTGCTCGGCCTGCGACATTTCAATCGTGGGCGACGTCCCTTCTGTACCCTCGCCGCTGCCATTACCCCCGACACCCGCCGTAGATGCAAGCATTTCATCAAATTTTTCCTACGTACACACTTTAAAAGTTACTAGGCATGCATTACAATCAACTAATCTGCTATAAAATCATCAAGTTCGAACATACCTTAACGGCCTTCGCCGTGCCACTGACGAATGATTTGTCCTTTCTCATGAAGGTCCGCTCATATGTTTGTGAGAAGCTGGGCGGCGTTCCCAACACCTTCGCCTAACATACACAACGGACTTCCAACTAGTCATACAATCTATTAACGGAATAAATTGATAATCTGACAATACTTACCATCTTCCTTTTGTGCTCCGCAACTGTGATGGAGCCGCCGGCATACGTCCCAATCCCAGATTCTCTGGAACTGGAAGTTCGATTAATTTTATTCCTCTCGCTGGCGCGCTTATGCTCCTCACTAGCCCACTTTCTATGGATTTCCCTCCATGACTGATCGTCCATCCAAGCCGGCTGCCTCTGAGTGGTTTTCGCCTTGTTCATCACATTTCGCATGTGATCGCCGGCCTTCTTGTTTAAAATTCTTCTAACCTCGCTATCCATAGATCTGTCCCAATAGTACTTGCGCTGCAAAAAAAAAAAAACGCTAACTCAATTTACCAATACATTTTAGAAATGTCACTAACAAACCGATCTTACACTTACCTCAAACTCTCGCCACCATACTCTCCTATCTTCCTCCGGCGCTTGCGTAATGCATGTATATGGCCCACGCCAAAAATTGTTGATCATACGATACCAGTCCCGCAGGACTACCGTAGCTCTGTAGAAGCTGCATTTGTTAAACATAAAAAATACATAAAACATCTCAAAAACATAAGAAAATCTAGCCTATACAGTTAATAACAAAAAATTATGCACTTTCATCAAATTGTACTTACGAGTCTCCTAACGGTTCTATCCGCCTCCTCCCTTCATCATCGATGACCCAATTGTCATCCGCATCTTCGGCGCTTGGCGGTGTCGACGCTTGGCCTACCGATGATCGTGCCGTGATCAAAGGCTCGCCCTCAGATTGAGTCTCCTCCGTTCCTTCGTCTTCCTCCTGTTGAGGCTGCGGTTCTGTGGGGGGCGTATCGACCCAAGTGGGCGTGGGCACGAAGGTCCGTCGAGGGGGACTAGCCTCGTCGACCGGCCTGATCACGAGTGCCATTGAACGCCCTCCTCTGGCCCGTCCACGTGTATAGACCGTCGGTTGATCAGCAGCCTTACCCTTACCCTTGTTGTTATTTTTCTGATTTGGACGCTGGTGCACATTGGAAAAACAAACTAGTTAGAACAATTTATTTACCAACTAGAAATGATTTATAACCCAATTAAAAACTTACCATTTTTCTTGCAGTGTGTAAATATTGTTCTTCTTCCTGCATAAGGAAAACAACATTACAAAATAAACCATTTTGTTTTAATGTACTTCACAATAAGCAAATAGCTGATGAAGACCGTCTTAATGACACATAACAAATTTTTTGGGCCTCTGATTCTCCTGCAGTGGTTTTCAATGTTCCGGTCCTGGGATAAATTGCCTATGCTATAACTGCGGATCTTGAATTCTAAATAATAACAGATAAATCAATTTTTTTGAATCACAAATATATTAGATCGATTTAATCTATAGTTCTTCGTGCAACAAAACCAAAATCCAAAACGAACCCATGCATATAAAGATCGTGATTATTTCGCATCAAACAAACAAGAAATTAAGTATATTCTTACATCAATGTCCCCAAGTAATAATGCTTTCCAATTGCATCCAAGGGAAAGCAATTATATAATTGAACAAATGATCCTTTGTTCACTAACTACTGCTTCAATCACTGTCTTAACAACCAAAGGTAAGCCCATGTCTTGATTGGTTCAGTATCAGCAAGGCAATGTAAGTTGCAGTCATCGACAAAGTAAGACAGAGGATGGTAAAACCAGCATAAAAACAAGTAATTGTTAGTCACAAAGGAAAAGGGTAAGAGAAGCTCAGATATCTACAAGTAATATGTAATTCTCAAGAGGAACGAGTATTTCACAGGGGATCAATAGTCGGCAAGCTTAAACGTCAATACAACACTTTCTCCAAAGAAAAGAAAACATCGGTGCAACCCCAGATCGCGTCCAATGTGCCTCTTGATGAACAAAAGAAAAATCCAAAAGACCAAACCAAGCGTTCTTCAAGTATTTCGTGCATAGTTATGTTGACCCATCAACTAATGGCCTATGAACAGCTCGCACCTCAAGCAAAATGACCCAACGAGGACGACGGGACACACACCTCTCATACTCTAAAGATCGAACCTTCTACATATCAAGTAGATGAGACTGAGATACATAACAGGCCACACTCAACGCACCATTTCTCAGCCAGTTACCAAAACACAAGCAGCATCAACACGTGAATAACAGTCCGAATTTTCTAATAATTTACGCAGTTTCAAACCGCCAGATTCAACACCGCGACTCGGAGAAAAGAAAACAAAAGCGAGCCACCGTAATTCCAAGTACAAATGAACAAACCCACGAGCTTAATCCACATCAACAAGAACCCATGTACATTCACACCCAGAATCCGATAACGCGCGTCCAAACGTAAGCCGTATCATTCTTGACAGCAAACCAGAAACCTCAAACGTAAGCCGTATCATCGAGAGAGAGAGAGAGAGAGACCTGAACAGTGAGGCTTCGCTTGAGCTCCGCTGCGACGCCGGCGAGGAAGCGACGCCGTGCTAGACCCACGGTTGATTTCGGACGGCGAGGGGAGAGCTGGCGACTCGCTCCTCTCTCAAGCAACAACGTATGATCAGGGTTTAGCGTCGTTCTTTCTGAGGTCACAGGGAGAGCGGCGGGGAGCGGGCAGCCGAGCGGGTGGACGAGCGGCGGGGAGCGGGCGGACGAGCGGCGGCGAGAGGCCAGACGAGCGGCGGCGGGCGATCGAGCGGCGTCGGAAGGTCACAGGGAGAGCGAGAGTAGAGGAGAGATAGAGAGAGACAGAATGGGCAAAATCGATTTCGAACTTAGGTTATCGTGATTCAGCGACGGCATAGCCACGAATCGTCGCTAATTGGCTACAATTAAAAACCTCCGTCGCTAATTAGTGACGGTATAGCGACCAAGTAGTCGCTAAAACGCCTGAATCAAATCCATAACTCGGCCACATTTGGCGACCAAGCAGCGACAGCATCGTCGCTAAAATTTCACTTTTAGCGACGATATGAGCTTCCCGTCACCAAGTAGCGACGAAGATATGTGCTCCGTCGCTAATGATGTCCCCGAATGCAAATTGTATAGCTCTCGGTAACTTTTGGCGACGACCGAGCACGTATCCGTCGCTACAATTTCACTTTTAGCGACGATATGAGCTCCCCGTCACCAATTAGCGACGAAGATATGTGATCCGTCGCTAATGATGTCCCCGAATGCAAATTGTATAGCTCTCGGTAACTTTTGGCGACGACCGAGCACGTCTCCGTCGCTAAAATTTCACTTTTAGCGACGATATGAGCTCCCCGTCACCAAGTAGCGACGAAGATATGTGATCCGTCGCTAATGATGTCCCCGGCCGAATGCAAATTGTATAGCTCTCGGTAACTTTTGGCGACGACCGAGCACGTCTCCGTCGCTAAAATTTCACTTTTAGCGACGATATGAGCTCCCCGTCACCAAGTAGCGACGAAGATATGTGATCCGTCGCTAATGATGTCCCCGAATGCAAATTGTATAGCTCTCGGTAACTTTTGGCGACGACCGAGCACGTCTCCGTCACTAATTAGCGACAAGAACAGGGTCCGTCGCTAATGTCGGACCGAATACCAAATATAAAGCTCTCGGCCACTTTTGGCGACGACAAGGGTATGACCGTCGCTAATTAGTGACTATTGTTTATGGTTTGTCGCTAAAGATGTACCCCATTGCAAATTTTATAGCTCTCGGCCTTTTTTGGCGACGACATTGTGCGTCGCCGTCACTAATTAGTGACTTTTTTAGCGACAAAATTGTCGCTAATTTTTACAGAATACACCTAATTACATTATTATATATTTATATATAAATACACCTGATTCATAAATAATATTATCATATATACCGTATATACTGAATATTAATTATAACACAATAAACAATAAAATACGTTATACATGTCATAAAGAAGAATGGTAAAAGTTTCAAAACCCAAAGTCGTTGTCATTGTCATCTTCGTCGTTGTCATGATCATCGTCGTCTTCTGCATCTTCACTATGATCATAAAACTCGTCTTCGTCTTCGGTGTCCTCGTTTTCCTCATCAGTGTCCTCGTCATCATCAGTGATAAATTCATCTTCTTCAACACTATGATGCAAGTTCGATTGACGAACTTCACTTGCATCAACATCGATCAATGCTCCATGTGGGTCTTGTAAAGATGGAATATTATATTCATAAGGTTCAGCTGTGTGCAGAACGACCTCTTGCTGATATGCTGTATCTTTCCAGTGTTGTTCGATCTTTTTTCGCGCTTTGATTTGACATGCTGCCAACCACTCAACTTTGTCCTGTTTCAAGCTCGGATATGATGCGTAATAGACTTGAATTGCTTGTTGTGCTAGTACAAATGGTTCGTATTTCATATATTTTCTCTTGTGATTAACTTCAACCAAATTAAACTTCGGATGCACCCTCATTCCTTTGATAGGGTCGAACCACGTGCATTTAAATAACGTAACGGCCAATGGTGGACCAGGGTACTCTACCTGTATGATAGCATCCAACAAGCCGTAAAAGGCCTCCATCAAACTGCTCCCAGATCGAACACAGACGCCACTATTCATCGTGGCCTTTCCCTTGCCATATTCTTGCGTGTGAAAATTATAACCGTTGACAAAATATGCTGGCCAAGTTCTTGCTATTGCTTTTGGACCCAATGACAGATGATATAACAACCCTTCATTCTCGATCATGCCATGATTATTGTGAACCTAATGACACATATGAATAAGTTATTCATATATGTACGTATACATAGAGTATGCAGTAATATCAAAATTTGATGAAAACTACAAGTTAACACTTCACGTCGATCTTACATAATTTTTAAACCATGCTGCAAAATGGTCATTGCACAAACGATCAAGCTCATCAGGCGATACTCCTGACATGGATGCCCGAAACATTCTGTTCGATTTGAGCCAAGATAGAATAATTTATTAGCGAATGGTTAGACACAATAAATGTGTATATACATTCACATTGTGAGGTCTAATATGAAATGCTTACTGAAAGTATGGCTCCACTTCTGGACAATTCAATAAAATGTATGTGTGGGCTGCATGCATTTCTTCCCCCGTTATATAACGTAACTTACATACGCCGCTTGGTCGACCAAGATAATTGAAAATGGAGAATGAGTTACAATCCGAATCAAGCGGTCCCTCGTCGTTTCGTCCTGGTCTCCGCCTCTTGCATTGCACGTGCGACTCAAAGTAGTATGATGCAAATGTAGTCACTTCTTCAACAATGTATGCATTACAAATTGAAGCCTCCACACATGCCTTATTCTTAATTTTTTTCTTCAAATGATACAAAAACCTATATGGAAAACGACATTTTAGTTCAACATCGTTGATAGGTAGTTTCATATCTATACAAAATGAAAAACATTGTTACCTCTCAAATGGGTACATCCATCGAAATTGGACGGGACCTGCAAGTTTTGCTTCGTATGGCAAATGAACTAGTAGATGCTCCATTGAATCAAAGAACGATGGGGGGAATATCCGCTCCAAGTTACACATGATGATTGGAATATCTTTCTCCAGCTTCTCCATGTGTGATGTACGTAACATTGTCGAGCAAATATCATGAAAGAAAGTCGTCAATTCAGTAAGAGCGCCCCACACGAAGTTTGGCAGAAATTCCTTCAAGGCTATTGGAAGTAGTCGCTCCATAAAGACGTGACAGTCATGACTTTTCATACCTGACAACTTACATGCATTCAAATCAACACATCTCCCGATGTTTGAAGCATACCCATCAGGAAATCGGACAGATTTCAACCATGTTAAGACTGCACGTCGCTGCTCCTTGGTCAATGTGTACACTGCTTTTGGCTTTGGACCAATACTGCTTGGCTCCACGTCTAGAGTCGGCCGATCACAAATGTCTCGCAAGTCTTTTCTTGCATTTAGGTTGTCCTTTGTTTTGCCAGGGACGTCCATCACCGTGTTGATGACATTCTCAAAAACATTCTTCTCTATGTGCATGACGTCAAGGTTATGATGAACAAAGTGGGTCTTCCAATATGGTAAATGCCAAAATATACTGCGCTTTGTCCATTTATGCGTAGAACCATACGAATGAGGTATGCATTGCGGGGCTTCAACAACGGTCGGGAAGGTTTGGACTCGTTCCCAAAGTTCATAACCGGTCAACCTCATTGGTGGAGGTGTCCTTTCAATCCTTTTTTTGACGAACTCTTTCTTATTCCTTCTAAATGGATGATTCATCGGTAAGAATTGTCTGTGGCAATCAAAGTAACACGCCTTCTTACCATGTTTTAATCGGAACGACTTTGATTTCTCCATACAAATCGGACATCCTAACAGGCCGGCTGTGCTCCACCCAGACAACATTCCATAAGCTGGGAAGTCATTTATCGTCCAAAGAAGCGCAGCCCTCAATAGAAATGTTTTATCGGTGCAAACATCATAGGTTGGAACACCAACATTCCATAGTTGTTGCAACTCTTCAATCAATGGTTGCATGTAAACGTCTATCATCTTCTTCGGGTTATGCGGACCGGGCACGATCAATGTCAGAAACATATAAGGTGTCTTCATGCACATGCCAGGAGGGAGATTGTACGGCGTTAATATGACTGGCCAGCATGAATAGTTTTTTCCGGTTTTACCAAAGGGGGCAAACCCATCACTACATAGACCTAGCCTGATGTTGCGTCGCTCCATAGCGAAATCTGGGTATGTTCTATCGAAATGTTTCCAGGCGTATGCATCGGAAGGATGACACATCATATCCTCTTCAGTTTCATGGTTTGCGTGCCAACTCATGTGTTCAGCAGTAGCTCGAGACGCAAACAACCTTTGCAATCTAGGAATTAACGGCAGATGAAACAATTGCTTCACTGGTCTACGTGTATGGTTACCACCATGCCTCCTTTGAACCTTGTATCTAGGCTCACCGCAAAACTTGCAAGATTCAGCAGATTGATATTCTTTCCAATACAACATACACCCTGCGATGCAGACGTCAATCCGCTCAACCGGAAGACCCAGGTCATGCACTAACTTCTTCATATCGTAAAAGGAACTCGGCATGTTGTTATCACGGGGTAATGCTTCACGCATTATTTCCACAAAAGAATTGAAGCAGTTCTCTGACACGTTATGCTCGGCTTTAATACTTAGCATTCTTGCCGTGACTGATAGCGTTGAGTGGTTGTCACAATCTCCCCATAAAGGTTCATCCGCTGAACTCAACACGTCACGAAATTTATGGCACACACTTTCTTCAAATGTTGTGTCACCAGAATTGTCAAACTGTGATGTATGACTGGAGCTTCCATGCTCATGGGTGCTTGTTTGGTTCGTTTCCCATCCAAAATTATGAGCAGCTGCATCAAGCACCATTCTCTGATATGGATTTAATTCATCTCTAGCACTACTACATTCTTCCCGTACACAAGGCAATTGGTGAGTATTGCGATATTCCTCGGGAGACATAAATGGTTCACCATGGCAAGTCCAATTGTAGTAATTCGGAGTGAAACCGTTTCTATAAAGATGCTCCTGAACGATATCATATTCTTGGAATTTACTGTTTTTGCATTTTTTGCACGGACACCTTAACTTACTTCCGTTCATGTATTCAACTTGTGAACTAGCAAACGCCATGAATTTTTCCAACCCAACACGAAACTCATCGGTTAATCCTCCACGCCTAGGTAAGTTCTTATTATACATCCAAGACCTATCTCCTTCCATGATGCCTACGATGAAAACCCGACTCAACAAATGTCAAGATTCATTACGGTATTTTAACAAACATATGGGGGGTGTCACATGTATCCGAGTCGTTTAACCCCATATTAGGCTTGAAATCAATCTCGTGTAAACAACAACGTATAACGGCAACACAACAACGCATAATAGACAGAAATATCACTCAAATTGAAAGAAGAAATAACTTACCTTGAAATTAAACAAGTTGGGACAATGGTGTATTTTTTGCGGTTTCTTCAATCGCGAATTTCTCACTCCCTTTAGCTTTTCCGATTTCTTCGCTAAAGCATACGCATCTCCACCTCCAGGTAACTTGTACTTACTCCAAGTAGGCGTCGGGCTCTCGTTCAGACAGAGAGGAAGAAGAGATCGAGTGCTGCGAAATGAATGAATCGTCTGTTTTGTTGCTGATATAAGCTATATTTAGCGACGAAATATATTTACTTCGTCGCTAAATAGCGACTAATAAATTAAATCGTCGCTAAAGATAGTCGCTATTCAGCGACTAAACACAAGTCGTAGGTAAATATAGTAGCTATTTAGTGACGGTACTAATATCGTCGCTATTTTGAGACGAGATTGCGACAACTTAGTCGCTAAACTGTCCAGAGATCAAGAAACGTAAAATGTAACATTAGATCACATTAGCGACGAAGTAATTACGATGCGTCGCTAAACTGTGTTTTTGCGACTACCAAGTATTTTCGTAGCTACTTAGCTATGATAAAAATGCCGTCGCTGAATGTAGTCGCTATTTAGCGACAGAAAAGCGTGATCGTCACAAATTGGCGACGACATCTTTATCTCGTGGCTATTTAGCGACGAATTAGCGACTAATTGTCTGTTGCCGTCGCTATTTTCGGTAATTGGCGACGAAATTAACTTGGTCGCTAATTTCGTCGCCACTTAGCGACTATTTGCCTTTTGTTGTCGCTAATTAGCGACGATACTGTTGTCGTCGCAAATATGTTGTAGCTAAATTACAGTTTTTTTGTAGTGCTCAGTGTCACACATCGAGAAGAACTTGGATCATGACATTCCCTCCCATCTAATTTTTGTCGAACCCTCGTTGCGGGCGACTCACCATCGCTTCACACCATCATTGCTAGACCAGCGTGAAGGGCCAAAGTTTACGTAATGGATGGAGACTATTAGGGGTGAGCATGGTCCGAATTGAACCGGTCTAGCACCTAACCTATGGACCTAGACATGGCCACGGTTCGGAACCGACCGGTTCCGGTTCGTGGCCAAGAATGAACCGGAACCGGAACATTTTTTTTTTTCTTCAGGCTCGGTTCTCTTCTGTCTTCTCAGGCGTCAGGTCGGCCGGCAGAGCCGCGGGAGGAGGTCGCCGGCCTCAGGCGAGCCTCGCCGGCGTCGGGCGAGGCTCGCCCTAGCCAGATCCAGGCGAGGGCGAGCCTCGCCGGCGTCCAGCGAGGCTCGCCATCGCTGCCTCGCTGGCCCTCGCCTAGTCGCTTGGGTCGCGAGCGAGGGCGAGGCTCGCCCTCGCCTGGGCGAGCGAGGGCGAGGGTGGCCTCGCCTGAGGCCGGCGACCTCCGCCGGCCCCGGCTAGGGCCGGCGGAGGAAGAAGAAGAAGAAAAAAAAAACAGAAAAGAAAATAAAAAAAATTAAAAAATTATTGTTCCGGTGACGAAACATTATTCAATATAAATTGTAATTAAAATGTAAATTGTAATTAAATTTGAGGACAAAAAGACAAGGCGGGGCTTGAACTTAATAAATTATCATTAAGCACATTACAATTCGTTATAACGATCTACAAAAAAAAAGGAGCACAATATATATGCTCTAAAATGATCCCAAAACCTAAACATTCCGTGCACAGGGGATCAGAGGTCACATGTCGTCGGATTATACTTGGGTTTCCCTAAGCTCATGTGGGCGTACCCGATATGAGAAACAAGAGTTCCCAAAATATTTGCCAACTTCAATAGTTCTTTTACCCTCAATCGTCACTACCCGTTCCAGTACCGGTAGCGGTAGTATCTCCATCGTTAAAGAATTCGGATTCAGTATTGCGATCTATCTCTTGTTGCCGGTATTGAGCCTTCGTCCAATCAGCAACACAAGCTTGCATCTCCACTGATTCTGGATCTAATCTTGAACGATGTTCATCCAAAATATTACCTCCGGCACTAAATGCTTGTTCGACCGCAACTGTAGAACAAGGGGTTGAAAAAATCTGTTTTGCAATATGAGCAAGGATTGGATATCGGCTTGCGTGCCTCTTCCACCAATCCAAAATTAAAAAATCCGTACCACCTTCGGATTCATTAATCTCAAATGAAACGCTTAGATAACTCTCTAATTCAGAAATATTTCCTATTGCTCCCTTTTGTTTTTTTTGTCTATGTAATAAAAGTTGGTACCCTCTACTAATTTTACCTGTACTGTCATTTTGTATCTCCGTAGATTGAGAAGATCCAATATCACCTAAATTATATTTAGTATAAAATTCATTATATAATTCTATTACTACGTTTTTAACATTACGTATTATAGCCGTAACATTTATCTCATCACAATGTAAACATTGATAATACACACGCAAAAAATCATTTAAGCCATCCAATTTGCAATGCGGATAAAAAACACAAGCAACTAAATAAATAATGGGAATTTCCTCATAATAATGTAGCCACTTCATTTTCATTGCACGTATAGTACGTTGTAATTCAACATCATTTTCACATTCATCAAAAATTCCTACAATATTAGTACACTCTACTAAAAATAAATGTGTAGTAGGATAATAAACACCGGACAAAGTATAAGTTGCATCATTAAAAACCTTTAAAACATCTAAAATTTTTTGGCAAATATTCCACTCTTGTGGGTATAAATTAATCTGAGGTATATAATTAGAAACGAATGCACATAATAAATCTTTATATGCTAAAGATTCATTAAGCAAGTGGAAAGTAGAATTCCAACGAGTTGGAACATCTTTTGGAAATCTTTTTGGCTTTTTGCCATTTTCTCTACAAAATCTACCCCATTCTTTCATTTTTTGGGGATGTTTCCATAAAAATTGAATCGCCGTTTTTATTGGTTGAAGAAAAATATCGAGAGTTTTCAAATCATCTTGTACACATAAATTTAAAACATGACAAGCACATCTAACGTGAAAAAATTTTCCGCCAAAAGCAGGTTTACAAATATTTTCTAACTCGGCAATTGAAGCGGTATTTGCTGCAGCATTATCAAAACCAATTGAAAAAATTTTGTTAAGCAAATAATATTCTTCTAAAATTTGCCTAATTATTCTATAAATATTATTTGCCGTATGATTATCATCGAAAACTCTAAATGCAATAACTCTTTTTTGAATACTCCACTCGTCATCTATCCAATGACATGTTATGCCCATGTAAGAATGATTTTGCCAAGGATCACTCCAAATATCACTACCTATATGCACGCATCCATTAAATTGCATAAAAAAATTTTGTAAATCTTTTTGTCCTTTTCTGTAAAGATCTTTAATTACTCGTTTAGTTGAATTTCTAGGAACACGTTTTGCTTGTGGAGCACATGCATTATGTACAAATTCATTAAAACCAAATCTTTCTCCAAAATTAAATGCTAAATGCTCAACGCAAATAAATTTGCCTAATTCTTCCTTATAAGTTTTGTCATTAAAACGAAATAAAGGGGAAGTGTTAGGATTGACGTACCCGGAAATTTGTTGTTGCCCGATATCGATTCCCGTTTCGGTTGGATGTTTGCTCCTAAGATGTCGTTTAAATGTTCTATATCCTTGTTCACCTGTATATTTATATATTTTCCCACAATATTTGCAAATTATATCATATCTTTTTTCATCAACATCAAACCTTTCGATTTTCGTGAAGTGATTCCAAATGTCAGATGTAAATTCTCGTTCCGCTTCCTTTGTTGTAGATATTTCGCCAGGAGGATGAAAACTTTCTTGAGTCGGGACGCGCTCCATATCGGGAAAAATGTTGATTTCATCATCTTGAAAATCTGCATATTCACGAGGATCAAAAGAATGATGGGATTCCGTCGCGATATTCTTACCTTTGCCAGATGGCACTCGACTTCCACTTGCCATTTTTCGAGTGGATTGAGAGAATTGAGCGGACTAATTGGGAGAATTAAGAAAGAATTGTGTGAATTGAGAAAATTGAGAGAATTTAAGAGAATTTCGAGTATTCAGAAAATTTGAGACTTGAGACTTGAGATTGAGAGAAGAGAATTTGAGAGAATTGTGTGAGTATTGAGAGAATTGTGTGAGTATTTATAGGAAAAAAATTGAGAAGAAAATTTAAAAAAAAAAAAAGGAGATAACCGTTGCAAATTGCAACGGTTATCTCCTTTTTTTTTTAGTTTTTTGCCCGTTGGGTGGGGCGTGGCCGCGTGGCCCGCGCGGCGTGGGGCTTTTGCTCGTTGGGGCTTCTGCCCGTTGGGAACGGGCCCGCAAGCCGGGCTCGCTGCGGCGCTGCCCGCAGCAGGGCCTGCAGACGTGCAGGCCCTGCTGCGGGACAATTTTTTTTTTTTCCGTTGGGCGGGGCGGCCAACTGGCCAAGGCCATCGGCCGCCATCGCCGGCATCAGGCGAGGGCCGGCCTCGCCTGGGCTGGGCGAGGCCGGCCTCGCCCGACGCCGGCGAGGCTCGACCTCGCCTGCAACTGGCGAGGCCGGCCTCGCCCGACGCCGGCGAGGTCGAGCCTCGCCTGCAACTGGCGAGGCCGGCCTCGCCTGATGCCGGCGAGGCCGGCCTCGCCTGAGGCCGGCGAGGCTCGACCTTGCCTGCAACTGGCGAGGCCGGCCTCGCCCGACGCCGGCGAGGTCGGCCTCGCCCGACGCCGGCGAGGTCGGCCTCGCCCGACGCCGGCGAGGCTCGGCCTCGCCCGACGCCGGCGAGGTCGGCCTCGCCCGACGCCGGCGAGGCCGGCCTCGCCCGACGCCGGCGAGGCCGGCCTCGCCCGACGCCGGCGAGGCCGGCCTCGCCCGACGCCGGCGAGGCCGGCCTCGCCCGACGCCGGCGAGGCCGGCCTCGCCCGACGCCGGCGAGGCCGGCCTCGCCCGACGCCGGCGAGGCCGCCCGACGCCGGCGAGGCCGGCCTCGCCCGACGCCGGCGAGGCCGGCCTCGCCCGACGCCGGCGAGGCTCGACCTCGCCTGCAACTGGCGAGGCCGGCCTCGCCCGACGCCGGCGAGGTCGAGCCTCGCCTGCAACTGGCGAGGCCGGGCCGGAACCGGCGGTTCCGGGCCGGTTCATAAATTCGGGAACCGGAACCGGGCCCGTAGGGCACGGGCCGGTTCCGGTTCCGAACCGCGGGCCCGGTCAACGAGCCGGGTCCGAGTTTGACCGGTCCGGTTCCGGGCCAGAACCGGCCCGTGGCCATGTCTATATGGACCAACCCGCACAGTGTTGGTCTCCAATTTTTGAGAGCGAGGATCGAGTCTGTTGGGCTTGGGATCGAGGATCGGACCGATCCTATGGGTCTTGTCCGGTTCCTAGGTTAACCCAGGACCAACCGATTATTTTTTTGTTTATTTTTTGTATTGCTCGAAAGAATAAATATATTATTTCAAATTACATATCCATCAACAATGCGACATTAAGCAATCAAACTACGAACACAAGTACGTATCAAACATAATATAAGATAAGATAACTACATATATTTCACATTTATTAAAAGCAACAAATCATGAAAACGAACACGTAAAATATAATTAAGCAATAAGAAGTTCAAAATACGTAATATAAATTATGAATTATAGAACTTCATATTTTGTTCATTCTTATATGATTGCTTCAACTTTCGAACACCTGAAAACAAAACAAACAGCACATATAATTAATACATAATAAAATATGTTTATCCAGCTAAGCTACACTCATGAGGCGAGCAAGAAGAGACCAGAGGGGAGCAGCGAGGCAAGTGAACAAAGGTGAGTGGCAAGCCAGGCGAGGCGAGCGAGGCAAGAGACCGAGGCGAGCGAAGAGGGTTTCAACCCTTTTTGGGTTAATACCATGAAAAACCCTAAACTGGTACACTTGTGACACGTTTACCCAAAACTATTTTTTTGACCACAAAAAACCTAAAACTGGTACACCTGTGACAATTTTACCTCGAACATACTATAAAAACTCCAAACTGGTACACCTGTGACAATTTTATCCCGAATTTACCATAAAAAACCCCAAACTGGTACACACGTGACAATTTTACTCCGAGCTAATTTTTAATTTTATTTTTTATAATTTTTTTGAATCTTTTATTTTTTATTTTTTCTTCATCTTCAACCTCTGACTGATCACCGGACCGGCGACCGGGCAGAGACGGATGCCGGCAAGGTTGGCCCTGCCGGCCGCTGGCGAGGCTCGACCTCGCCGACGCCGGTGAGGGCTGCCTCACCTGACGCTGGCAAGGGCAGCCCTTGCCTGATGCCTGCGAGGGCGGCCCTCACCAACGGCCGACAGGGCCGACCTCGCCAGCTTCCGCCTCTGGCTGGTTGCTGGTCCGGCTATCGACCAAAGGTTGAAGATGAAGAAAAAAAAGAAAAAATTAAAAAATTAATAAAAGTTCAAAAAAATAAAAGAATAATATTAAAAATTTAATTCAGGGTAAAATTGTCACATATGTACTAGTTTGGAATTTTCTGTGGTAAGTTCAGGGTAAAATTATCACAAGTGTACTAGTTTTGGATTTTTGGTGATCAAAAAAATAGTTCGGGGTAAAATTATCACAGGTGCATCAGTTTGGAGTTTTTTGTGGTTAAAAAAATAGTTTTTGGTAAATGTGTCACGAGTGTACCAGTTTAGGATTTTTCGTGGTATTAACCATTTTTTTTGTTGAATTAGGGTCTAGTTTCTTTCTACTTTCTAATTTACACGGCAAAAACAACTACATAAAAAAGAAGAGAATGGAAGAGGAGGCATTAGGATTTAGAGTAGACAAAAGCATATAATATATGCAGGGTTGGTCCAACTAGGACCAACCCTATACTCCCAGGATCAACTCGCACAATGTAGGATTTGGGGGTCCTAAGATCAAGGACCGACCTATCCCCTAAGAACTGGACCAGGACCGATCTAGTTGGGCCGGTTTAGGATTGGTCTAGAGTTGACCTTGTACCGATGCTCGCTAGAGACTATCCCAGTTGAAATAAGGGCGTGTGCCACTTGGAGAAGAGCAACATGGTGAGCTCACCATGCCTTTTGGCTCGGGCATTTAGTTCCTCGAGGAAGATATGTAGATCGCCTCAGCATTATAACCAGCTTTGCCATTTACCCGGCCATTATCTGTCATTAGGAGAGCAGCATTAGCTGATTGTCCACAAGGTTAATGGGCTAACGGGCGGGCTAATTGGGCTGCCGTTCGCAAGGTTTAGCTCCACGAAAATGAGAACGAGGAGGCCATGCCGATGAGATTCATTCAATTCTTCCAAAGTTCAATCCCCGAAAAAAAAGGAAAAAAATATTATCAGCAAAAATATATATAAATGTAGAGCCAGACAGATCATCAAAAGCAGAAAAAGGAAAAGAAGAATAAGAAGAGAACAGCAAAAAAATAAAATTATCAGCAGAGCAAAGTCTGTCTCTCTCTTCCTTTACCCACCAGAAGCCTAAAGCTCCTCCCTCTAGCCTCATCTCACCACCTCCACTATAACACCTTCCCTCCATGGCTCCACCGCCACCCCCACCGTCGTCCTCACACCCCTCGCCGCCGGTCCCCCTCCTCCTCCTCCTCCTCGTCCTCTCCGCGGCGGCAACCGCCGCGAGGGCCGCCACGTGGTGCGTGGCCCGGAGCGACGCCAGCGAGCAGGCGCTCCAGAGAGCCCTCGACTACGCGTGCGGGTCCGGGGCGGACTGCGGCCCGATACAGGCGAGCGGCCTGTGTTACCTGCCCAACTCGTTGGAAGCCCACGCCTCCTACGCCTTCAACAGCTTCTACCAGCGCAAGGCCATGGCTCCCGGCAGCTGCGACTTCGCCGGCACCGCCACCGTCGCCGCCTCCGACCCCAGTCTGTCCTCCCTTCCTTCTCTCTCTCTCTCTCTCTCTCTCTTTTTCCGCCCTCAAAATAATGATACGCATATCGAAGCGATAGCAATAAAAAATGAATTTACGTCTTCAAACTCACTTTTTCTCGATACCCGGTTAGATCATGGCTCATCATTCTTCTTAATGATTATCGCAGGTTATGGATCGTGCGTGTATCCATCGTCTCTGAGGTATGTCTCTCTCTCTCTCTCTCTCTCTCTCTCTCTCTCTCTTCTGTGAGTTCATCTCCTGCATCTCACGGTAGGAGTGGGGTACGTTGAGAGTCTGCGGTTTCTTGTTTTCCTTTTTCCTTTTACTTTCGCAATGGCACTGTTAACACTCTTCAGTAGTTTAGAAATGGACAAACAGAGCAACCTAACTCAAGTCATTGGATACGAGCGTGCCGGATGTTTTAGTAGTTCGCAGGCGATTTATACACGTATCTACGTGCATGAATCGCGTTATTGGCTGATGTTTCTCATGCACGATGTCATATTTACGTTTGTTTTTAGCTCAGCGTTTGGGTTCTGAGCAATACTAGGGTCTATATTACCACTTTTAATATATATAATATAAGTGCATATGTAAACTCACATATATGGTTAATAATAAGGTTTTACTTAATAAAGGGTGACCAATAATTTAAAGGTGGTTTAGGGTTAGATCTTGGAGGGGTGATGGGGTTTGTCAGGCCACCGACCTGTACTGCTTTTCAGGATCCATGTTTGCGTCTTATTTCAATTTCTTTTTCTCTTCATTTTGTGGGGTTTATCGAGATCTTACGATCTCTCTTTTTCTTTCTTCAGCTTGCATCGACTTGTCCAAATTTTCAAAGTCGGTGTTCAGTCGCATTCTCTACAAGACAACTCTCTGCTCTCTGTCTCTCTCTCTGATAAAAGCTAGCAGTGTACTCCTGCCATGTCCCTAACCCCCACCTGATAGTCTTTACTCAAATAAAAAGAAAGAGAAAATCCCTCGACAAGCCATATGAAATCAGCCTGTGTTGTGGGAATCAAGAAGGAAAATGTTAAGCAACGAGGGTTTTAGGACGTTCGACCAGCTCTGTCAATGCGTTTTCAAACCCAGAAAGGTATTTCGCGTGTGTATTTGAGGTGCAATATTGCCTTACCTCACTGATTCTCATAGTTTTTTGGACATGACTTCATCGAAATTTTTATTGGGGGTGACTAATATTCATTGCAAGTATCTTTGAAAAAAAGGTGGATTTGCATTTCATGAGTTATTATTTTGCGGAGAGGACAGAAGTATGAGAACATGAAACCTTTATGATCAACTAGAAAATGTGATTCAAAGTAAGAAAGTGATTGTAACCAAGTTTGTTCATTAGATGGTGTCATAACATCGCATTTGGTATGGTTATATGGAATCGCTGAATTTGTACTGGATTTCAAAGTAGGCTCCTCGATTGTGCGTTGTCACTTTCGATATTCCAAATCTAGTCATTGTGATTAAGCTTAACAAAATGAGTTTTTAGCTCCGATGGGTAGATTATCTTTTGAACCAGAAAAAGCGGGTATTTTTGACGTCTTAGGATATGTTTAATTATGATTATACTCTTAATTTTTTTAATTCCTGGTAGAGAATTCTGAATAAGTGAGACAAATCCCACTTTTAGCTTAATAATGTAATGTTATTACATCATTCATTTGGTTAAGATTTGTTATACTAGGGCTGTTTTGGATATGTTGTTCCATTTTATTTAGGTCGTAAGGACTCGGTTATTTTTCTGGTAAAAAGTTGGTATTTTTGTGGAGGAATATTCGGCGCGCTTCTTAAAATTATAAAATAAGATAATTTGAAAAAAAAAACAAGTGCTATTCAAGCCGTATATGTAATAGATCTCACCCAATTTTTTTTTTTAATCTCTTAAATTCTAAAAAAGAAGAAGAAAAAAGGAAAAACTCTAGTGGAAGTACATTTTTTTTTCAGCATGTAAGGACAGTCTTTTCTTTGAAGTTGGGACACAGCGATTAACGAGGATCTTTTGCTAAGTACTAAGGCGGCATGTGGGGCCCCTTGAGGTCAAATTCTTTGACCAGCTGACGTGGATTTCCATGTCCGATGTCCGAATTTTATTATTTTTTCTTTTGGCTTTTTCCTAAGCTGGTGTGAAGTTCAAGGTCCGGCTTTGAGGTTTGTACTCCCATTTTTCAAAAAGAGCTTTTTACACCATTATGCAATTCATTTTCCTAAACAAACTTTGCGTAAAGTATGTGATTTGAGTAAAATTCATGTATTTATTTCTTAAGTCTAGACTAAACTTATATTTAATCGGCATGCTTTTTTTTTTCTTGTGTATTGTCCGACCGGTTTAAAAGCATTTATTGTCGAAGAACTTATTAAGATAATTTCAGATATTTAAAAATGCGCATTTTTTCAATGGATCTGCATGCATCGTGTGGGCAAGCTGATTACACATATGCCATTATGAATTTATGCGAAGAGTTTGATGATTTGTGGCGATACACCCATGGAAAACTTTTGCCCCGATCGACTTCGAAATGAAATTAAAATTGTAATTACTAAGTATAAAAGGAAAGCTGTGAATTTGAGTCAATAAGCAATTGACAAAAAAAAGACTCGAGCAGTAGAAAAAAGGTACGACATTCTCTTTGCAGGTGGTCCTCTCTCGTCTCTCCCACTTTGAATCCCAATTGCCCAAAAAAATAAAATGAAATAGCATAAAATAAAATAAAACGATATTGAAAAAAGCATCTTGCGGAAGTGGATTGCCTTCACTGGGAAGCTTTGCTTTGCTTGATTCTTCTGGCCTCTCTAAAGCTTTAGTGTCACAGCTCAAGATTCGAAAAGGAAAAGAAAGCCCAAAAAGACAAGTCGGTAAAAAAATTAGGCATTGTTGACTTGAGCACACATCTTAGCCATTGCATATCTGGCATTGAGTGTAGTGTATTGTATGCATTTTCATATGCATTCCTACACATTTTTCATTTGATTTGTGCATATATTGCCAAACTAGTATGTGATCCAATCCTTCAGTCTCTAGATTTTTGCTTGCACATACTTCAAATCCCAGCTAGAATTAGAAGCTTGGGTCCAAAGCCTAATTCCCTCCTTTGGAAAAATCTTCAGCACAGCAGGAGGGACCACGGGCACGACGCCCGCCACGACTTTGCCGGCGACACCGACCACCACCGTGCCGAACGCGCCGACGATCCCCATCTTGTCTCCTCCCACGAGCTACGGCGGCACTGTAGGGGGGGTGCCGTATGCGGGAGCGACTCCTTCCGACGCCGCGAAGCCGTTGGGAGCTTCCCGGCGACGTTCGGCGGTCGCGGGCTCGGCGATCTTTTGCATCTGGCTAGTTTTCTGAGCTTGGGTTGGCATATATATTGCTGGTAATGCTTCAGTTTTGGTAGAAAAAATTGGGACCCTCTCACTTGATATCTTGAGCACTCCACACCTTTTCTTTTAAGGTTCTGCCAAAAGATTTTTTTCTGAGGGCCATAGCTGATCGGAACTAGGGCTAGCTCAGACAATCTTGAACGTGGTCCATCTTTTGTAGGGTCTATGAAAATTCCAATCTAAAGGCTAATTGACATGACATCTTCTGGATTCTTTTCATTTGATTCTTTTTTAGAGTTAAATCCATTATTTTTAAGTCTAGTTTATTTCGCGAAAAGTAAATAATTTTAATTTTTTTTAAAAAATGAGCGATTGTATTTTTTGCAATGAATAATTAGTAAAAAATATTCGACAACAGTTTATATCTCAATGTCTTATTGGACGTAAATATTTTTCGTTAATTCATTTTTGCAAGTAATACAAACGACGCTTTAAAGAAAATATTACTCAAATCATTCATTTTCCATGTAACAAACAAAACAAATCCAAAGTTAAGTACGTTAATTGCTAGGTTGACCAACAAACTATTTAAAGATATGTCGAGCCAATTATATAAAAAAGAAAAAATAGGTGTGTTAAGAGTTTCAAAATTTGTCACGGAAGTACAATCAAATCATTAAACTTGAAAAAAATAATCAAGTCCTATGAATTATCCAATTAGTGCAATTGAGGGCTTCCGCTAGCTAGCTCCGTTCATTTTGAGCGATGAAAAATTCTAATAATTTTTTTTCAAGCTACTGAATGTTTTGAAAGAGATTAATCCGATTAAGGAGATTCAGCTTGAGCCTAGAACATCGTTGACCATTTACAAGCCATTGCGATCCTCGTTGAGGCTATGCAAGCAGCTGTCGACCCTCGCCGAGCCCTAGCGGTCTTGCCGGCGCCCCCTAGCATTCTCTAATCTAGATATGGGCTTTTTTCTCTGTCTTTACTTTAATTTTTTAAGCTTTCTTCTACGTGAGCGCCGTATCATTATCACTCGAAATATATCATTAACGTATTCTATCAATCAGATTGAGTGAATTGCACTAATTGAACACAGATTAAAACTTGATTGCAGTTTTTACAAGGTTTTAAAACTGTCTGATATGTTTATACCTAAAAAGAAATAATATGAACTTGCTAGAAAAATTACTTCCGACTTCTTGTGCCAGGGTGTCCCTTTCGTGTTGGCTTAAAGCCCCAGCAAACAGACCAACAGAAATTTATCAAAGTATATGATTAGTCATTTCGTGAAAGAATGCGCCGTGAAGTTTATCAAGCAATCAATTAAGGAAATTTTACAATTTTCAATGCGCTGTATGCCATCAAAATGGCTTTAGAACTGCATTTTTCCACATTAAATACATTAGTCTCTCTTTTTGGTTTATCAATGAAAGAACTGAATAGAACTGTCAAAACAGCTAGACATAATTGCACCATTGACCAAGGATCAGAATGTACTCAATTAGCTGGACATAGTTACAGAGTGGTGTAATCTTTTACTAAAAAGCATAGGAAGATCCAGATAGTGCAGCAACGCAACACAAAAGATTAGCCAGAATCATTCTAACATGCAAGATCAAAAAGTCATTTGCAGCGCATGAACATCTACCGAGTTTTGGGGTATATACGACACTTGCTGTTCTCGTTGCAGAGAGAAGTCTTTCAGCACGAAGTGCAGCGACCGTGCTGCTGTCTTCCGCCTCCAGACTGGTGGACAAAGGCGCAGATTTCGGCGCCGTCCTCCAATCCCAGCTGCAGGTTGCGACAAAAATCATGAATCCCAAGTGCAACTACTAAGTTATGTCACCGAGAAAACCGTTACCGATCAAATAGGGATGACTTCCTAGGTGCTATTCCGTTCAGTAGAAGATGATCCAAGGATAGTCGATACTTACTCCATGAGGGGTTTGGTTGCCTGTAATGCGATTGCCTTCGTAGAGGAACTGCACGGTCTGCACTTCCAGTTGCCGCCTTTCGCAGTAGATTGCGAACATCTTTGATAGCCTCACTGTCCCGTTGATTTTGAAGAAAAGGATGCGATCGTCCTGCGAGTCGAATAAGATGTCTTGAGCGCAGAAACAGAACATGCATCAAAGTGAATTACTGAACACGCAGCTTATGTGAAGAATGTATGTAATCTTCCCATTTGAAATCGCTCTAATCGCTACATCTTCATTACCACCGTTCTTAATTTCCCTCTGTTGATTCGACTTTGAGGAACTTGATACAGTTTTCTCCCTCCTGCATCTGTCACTTTGATACTAGAGACTAGATCGAGAAATTAAGTGTACGAATCACTATAACTCCTATATTTATGACATTGACCTGTGCGAGCTAAAGGAAGGAACAAAGAGGAACCCGCGGTCACCATCATACATCGAATTCGCAATGCACGAGCTGATCAGCATCAAGCAGGACAAATGGCCAATATGGTGTCTCATCAAATGTTTTAAAACACAAAAGTCTCCACTTTGAACTCTTTCTTTTCCATTTTAGGGCATTCTGAGTTTTTGCTATAGGATGCCACATTGATGGAAACCCTGCGAACTCTATGCCATCGTCCCGTATTTCTCCTAAATTTTGTGTTTAAACAACTGCAGCTGCACAAGAAAATCGCATGATCTGCTCATTTGTCCTGGCTTGTCGGAGCAAGAACTGAAACCTCGACTATCACTTGCAATAAAAATGGGATCTTTAGCTGAGCTAACCTCAAGAAGCAGAACGACGAACAGACCCAGACACAAACAGACAAACAAGTACCCAGAAAGTGAGTCTTGATGAATCGAGCTAAACAGGACAAGAAATAAAGAGAAAGCATTAAAGGGCGATTCCCACTGAAGAAATTGAAGCAAGATCATGACACCATCACAGCCCTGTGCATACATTAAAGATACACAAACCCAGAAAGTAAAAAGACATTAGAAAAGAAGAGAGTAAAGAAGAAGAAGTCTTACCTGGCCCCTGACCCCGACGTTTACTTTTTCCGTTTCGTTGTTGTTACTAGAAGCTGGCATCTTCGTGCAGGCGAGAGAGCGAGGGACAGACAGAGAGATTTGAACAAGAGAAGAAGAAGAGGAGGAAATTGGGTTGCAATTTTCAACTTCTTTCGTTGTTTTTCCTTGGAAATGTAGGAGGAGCAGAGGAAGTGGGAGGGGTAGTTTCAGCTCTCTTTTTTGTACGGTTTGGACGGAGAGAGACGTTGAACAAGAAGATCAGTAATGGGTAAGCGGGCTAGCAGCTTACATGGGGCCTTAATGCCGGATTTTGACGGAAGAGCTGCGACCCAAGATGAAAATTGGGTTGATGAGTATAGATATGCGCCACAATATTAATCATCAAGAAATGCTAATGACGGTTCAAATGAGAGGGATGTTGACAGAGGGTGAAAAAGCACTGAGGGAGTTGCCCGGGATGTGATAGCTGGACTTGACCAGGACTCGGTCCTTTTCGCATGGGGCACGGCTATCCTCGCTTTTATATGGACAAGGACTCGTCTGCACATGAACTTTTGTAACTTCGTTTCTTGTCCCCAGCGAAATGTTCATTAAAGCTGTCCATGTACTCGTCCCCTTAATGAATGTGATCTGCTTATGCTGTCCGATCGGTACTACGTTGAGTGGTTTGTAGAAAGGACCGTGAACAGATTTATGTGGAGGTGGTATTTCGTGTTAGAACGCAACCGGGTTGTGTTTGATCCACAAGTCGTTTGGACTTGAATCAGGATTACTTCTCGGACTCCACAAGCGATGCACGCTAGTTCTGTTGCTTTTTCCAAGACATTTCACAGGTTGCTCTGGTGCTAGAATTGAAGTTGATGGGTGCTGCTCTTTTCGTTTGAGCAGGAAGACAGGCTCATACGTGCTAATTAGCACCTTTTATAAAACTAGCTGCCGAATATGATATTGCAGATAAGTGGGTCTCCTGGAGACATTCCCAATGTACTTTAATCAAGCTCCTGGGGATGGCCATGTAAAAAAGCCTAAAGATTTGGCCAAGAGTGAAAGTGAAGCCATCACTAAAAGTGATAAATATTACAGGATCATATTTTCTTCTAATTTTGGCGGGGGATACCTTCATTCAACCAGCTTCCAAATCAATGAATTACAAATATATACACCTTTCATTTAATATTTATTAATTTACCATGTGGGTGAACTTTCATATTTATGACCCATCGAAGCCCATTTTGCAACTTGGGCAATGGTGCAAATTAGCACGAAAATGAGACATTTTGATCATTTCTTGTTTTCACCCATCCACATTCTTCTTTCCAGCCCAAGGAACAGTCATAACTTGCCAGTCATTTAGTAAACAATGGGATGCGACAAGGAAAGAAGCATGATAAACCATTACCAAGACAAAACTCCATGGGCTCATATACCTACAAGATAACAAACCAAAACGATTGCACTGGGCAAGGTTGCGTATGGTTACGACTGATTGGCGGGAAAATATGGGGACAGGGGTTTGGAATTCAAACCCTCAACCATGACCTCAAACAGCATCCAGAAGAAGGAACAATCCCACCTGTAAACATCCGAGCCACGTTTGGCCATATTTCTTCTGCTTTATCAACTGATCTCATTCTCCATTTTGAGAGAATCTCCTTGAACCCGGTAAGAGCTAGGTGAATTCAAAACAGTCTGTCATGCTCACAAGAGACATTTGATATACCAACCTCAAAACTCAAATGCCTGCTTTATTAGCTAATGAAATTCAAATAACTGCACATTAATAATCACACAGTTCCAAGAGAAAAGCCAATATCAATTAACAATCTGTATTTGTCGTAGTCAACTTAGACTGATTATAGGATCCACCATAGCATCTGACAACTGTTAATAACATTGTACAGTTTAAGGAAAAAAGGAAGTACAGAGTGAGATCTCTTGCGCTGCACTTTCCAAATTGTAAACGTATATCACATATGCTATGTACCAAAAGAGGAGTCAGAGAACCAAAAGAAAACAAGATTGCAACTACTGAAGCGGAAATAGCAGCATCAGCAATTGCAAATTGATCTAAAATCATGTAGGTGCTACCACTTACCACATTGTCAAAATGACTGACTTCAAACCGTAAATAATTCATCCTAGAACCGGACAAAAAATCTAGCTCACAAATCAAATTAATAAATATCCCAAACTATTGCATGACTATCCAATTGCCCTCTACATAAGACTAGAAGGGGGGGGGAAAGAAAGGTGATTTTTGTTGTCATAATTGCCCAACCATACACTACCTGGCTACCTCCGCTTTTGAGACCGTAACTGAATTATCTTTCACTGCGTCTTTGGCTTTTGAATCTTTACATACGGGAGAACTCCCAAAAAGCAAACAACTTTTGGATTCCATCCCAGTCGCTTGGCCCGACAGAACATCAGGAAAGTGTTTGCAAAATAGGAATTGAATCCCAATAACACGTGCCACAAAGCATGACCCTGGGGATTAATATACCATTGAGTGATATTTTTGCATAACAAACGATCAAAAAGCCAACATAGACTGCCGAGAGATATGGTTGCAACATATAACTTTGCAAGACGCTTTGCGGCGACACCTTCTGTGTGGATGTAGTACTTGTACATCCTAGGGATACAGAGGAGGCAGAGTATTGCATAATGTATTTTAAAGCCAATTCCAAAGCGTACTAGTGAATGGAGGATGGCAAATGCAGCACCATAAAGAAACAAAAAGGTTGGCATTGTACTTTGGTAGTGCCAATCTGGTGAATGCAGAATATAGATGTATAGAAGCATCTCCCATACCCTGGGCGTTTCATCTCCTTGAAGTGTACTGCATAAAACAAAATTACTTTCCAGTTAGATAACCATAACAATTAAATGGAATATTTGAAGAATCGAAAATGCAAATTAAAGTTTGGTTAAGGAAATAAAAATGTCTCTCAAGTATGATTGGAGAAATTACAGGAAGAAAATAATTCATCAATCTAACCTCTTTTGACCAAAATTAACTCAGGCACATAACTCCAAATCACGATAAGCTTAAATTCAGTCAAAGATCCCCTGGTCCATGGAATCACACTGCATCCTGTTTTACTTCATAGATACAAGCTAGCACCACCTCAATATGATCATCCAGCAAAGGATTCAAATTTTGCATAAGTATAAGTTTTTCTGTATTTGTCTTCTGCAATTTGTGATGTGCATAGTGTCATGTGGGTAGATAGGTGCATAATGTGAGTCAGGTCTTCAACGTTCTATAGCCAATGAATACTAAAGTTGCCTTTTACTCAGTGGTAACAAAAAATTCGACCCCGTATGAAAGGAAAAACAAGGGCATTCCAGAAAATGAAGATCATCATATGGACCTTAACGCCTATATTTTAAGAAAATATTCAAATACAACCAGCCTAATTATTGTGGACAGTGATCTTTCTGATTTATAGTAGAGATGGCTTGCGCAAACTAAGCTTGCAATAGCCTACTACAAGAATACATTATTCCCATAATCTCTAATCGCCAGCTCCATTGTCTCCTTTCAATGGGCAATCACATTCGAATCCAACTGCAGCTTCCTTCTTAAATGATATTTCAAGGATGATCCTGCTAAACCTAAGAACAGATGCACATATTTGAAGAAACAATGATTCACAATTGAAAAGTCATCACAGACAGAAATTTGCCTGGTTGGTGCGATTCCAACATGCCTTTTTGCTGGTTTTTCACTATTAGGGCGTGGGAGTTACATCACAAACAAATTGCAAAGTTTCTGTATTTATTCTGGGGTGATGTTTCCTCGCTTGGTGAACAACAAAGAAAGAACTCCTATATATTTGTTTTCTGATCCGACCAAAGTTCTCATTTTTTCCAAGAAAGAAGGAGAGTTGAAAGTTCCATAAACAACAGACCGTACGAATATATATGGTCTTATCAAGGCCCTCCATGCGGTTTAACGCAGCAACGAGGACCATGGCGAGGCAAGATCGCTTCTCTCTCTCTCTTGTGTCTATTGTATGTCGTGACCCTCCATGAGGTTCAATGAGCAGGTCGCAGTTCACTGCACTAGTGAGGGAGGTAATCGAAAAATTGATGAGGTCTGTTGCAACAAGGTCAAGTTCTGGAAGACAAGGAGTAAGAGCTGAGGCGGGTGGAGAGAGAGGGGCCCAATGAGACTCTCTTGAGAGAGGATTGGGTGGGAGAGAAGGAGGTAGAACATCAGCTGCTAATCAGAGCCGGTCGACATTACCTGTTAGAAGGATTGTGAGCTATGGAAGGCTTTTGCTTGATCACTTCCATCAGCTTGTATGCATCCGCTTTGTGACAGTAAGTGTTGGTGAACAAACTAGAGGGCGCGTGGACATTAAATATATCCATACATTCGGCATGATTTCAACAACTAATTAAAGAGGAACTTAGCAAGAGACAGCACTTTCGGGATATATCGAGAGAAATACTTACACATGTTGTAGTGTAGCATGATAAAGCATGCTACCAATGGCGAGTATCATATTGGATATGTGCAGGACACTGAATCTCTTCTCAAAACGTTGCCTCAAGGCATTTACCAGGCCAATAAGCGCCAAAAGTATGCCAGGTATGTTTGATACCGTGTTGAAAAATTCCGCTATATATGAAGAGTGGACATAATTTTTCTCACACCAATCAATGGATGTAACAGGACCCCAGAAACTTGATATTCCATCTTCCATCCTTCAACAAGCCTTTGTTAATGCTATTAAGTTCTTGAAGCCTGCATCCATTGCCGAAAAGAGGTAAGATGAAAAACTCAACAGCCAAACATGAAACTGAACAATAGAATCTGTTCAACTGAAAGCAGAATCATGCCCAAAGACATAAGTTGAAAGTCGACTCAACAAAGAAGTAAACTCACCAAATGGACAGAGTGACCAAAGGAAAAGAAATCAACAAAGGGAGCTGGTCTAGAGCCTTCAGTGTAGTCTCCTAATTAAATGTGAACCGTGAATTGAATCCTAAAATTACGAGTCCTAAATCCTGGACCAAATAGTAGAATTCCACTAAGTAAATAAAAAGATGTTGAGAGACAAACACATGGAATAAAATACAAAATAAGATGTCTCGAGCAATATCAGGTGGTTTCACCACCAATGGTATACTTAGTCCATGGCGATGCAGGGACACTTTGTCAAGTAAATGATCGCCGGTGGTAAATCAAACATCGAAACCATTAATTTACCTAAAGTTGACCCTAAAGTGACATATGAACAATATATCGAAAATATATAAATGCATTTTACTAATCAATAAGTCGGCATAGATTTCCCATCATTTTCCAAATAGTAAAGCAGAACCCACCACACAGTCATAATTGTATTTAGATACGTTCACTTGATTTGAAGCTACCAGATGCCTGCTAAATTTACACAAATTACATGAAACAGTCTATTTTTCATCAGTAAGGTTTTGGACTTCAATCTATGAAACTGAGTTCGTGCATAGCACATGCAATACTGCTTGTTACTCGCGAAAATGATGATCGAAATAGAAGATCTCTAATCCAAGTACCCTCTAATTTTTATTTTCCTTGTTCTTCAACGGGGTGGTCGTTCCCATATAGCACCATCACACGACCATTGCTTATTGACACATTGTGATCCCACCCGTAATCAAACGAGAAGTTTACCGTCCATCAACGAAAGCCAAGTTCATCGACCCATAAGCAGCACCCACGTTAAACAGGTTGCCATCAATGGGATTCGACTGAATTTTATCTGAAAAAAAAAAAACAGAACTTGAATACGCCACAGAATGCATGCACCAATCAGTACATTAGCAGCCAGGTCCTAGTTCCGACCACAGATTCCAACCAATGCGCATCATTAAACGCGAACCCAACATGAGAACCCGAAGATGTTCAAAACCCAATGAACCCAGCCTGAATCACACCATCCATGCTTCGCGGATCTAGCCCAGTAGCATCCCCCCCACCCCAACAGAAGTGGCCAGAACAACATCAAGAAAATGGAGACCACAACAACCCCACAACGGAAACCACAACAACCCCGCCTCCCCATTGGGGACAGACTGCTACCCAGCAACGCTTTCGCGAGAAAAGAGTCGGCGGGCGACACGCATTACCTGAAATCTCCAAATTTGTCCACGGTGCACACGAACTACGCCGGCTTCCGGCAGCTCCACACGAACCCAATATCAATCTCTCTCTCTCTCTCTGTGTTATGGATGCCGGCGAGCTGCGGAGAGAGACATGGATCTCTCTCTGGGTTGAGGTCGTACAGTGTGACGGAAATCGCTGGGGAGCTTTCTTTTACGTGGAGGAGATTCGAGGGAAGAGCGACGAAGAAAGAGGGAGGGAGGGCGTTTTCATTCTCTCTTTAATTAATACCATGTTTGAAAAGTTAAAAGAAACAATTATCGCAAATCTCAAATTATTTCGTACGTCGAGCCATAACTTTTTTTTTTTAATCGTACCAAAACCAAAGTCGTAACGTATGACACGTTTACTTTCCATCACAGTTTTTTTAAAGATTTACGTTAAAAAACTTAGACGGCAACTGACGTGGTATTATTAATGTTTTTTTCAGAATAAGTGATGCCACATTAGAAGTAGATAAAAAAAACCAAAAAAGATTAAAAAAGAGATAAGTACATTTAAAGTCTTAAAACTTGTTACGAAAATGCAATTGAGTCCTAAAACTTTCAAAAAGTACAAACAAGTCCTAAAACTTATTACGAAAGTGCACTTGAGTCCCAAAACTTTAAAAAAGTACAAATAAATCCTAAAACTTATCACGAAAGTGCAAACAAGTCCTAAAACTTATCAAATTGGTTAAATCAAGTCCTTCCATTGATTGTACTTTTTGAAAGCTTCACGACTTGTTTACACTTTTGTGACAAGTTTTAGGACTTATTTATACTTTCATGATAAGTTTTAGGACTTATTTGCACTTTTTGAAAGCTTTAGGACTCAAGTGCACTTTCGTGACTAGTTTTAGAATTTGTTTGCACTTTTTAAAAGTTTTAGGACTCAATTACATTTTTGTGATAAGTTTTAGGACTTCTAGGTACATATCCCGATAAAAAAAAAAAAAAGAAAGTTCGAGACCAGAGGGAGCGAGATTGCAGATGGGTCGAGGGTGTGTAAGGGCCGCTTGTCCTCCGCCCTTCGGTCACAGCATGTTATGATTGCCTCCTCGAGTGCGCACCGAAATCGTTCGAAGGCCCGCGTGAGGTTTGAACGGCCCTCGCCCGCGAAGTCGGAACGGGAAATAGCCCTTAAGACACCCCCCCCGACCATCTGCAATCTCGCTCTCCTCTGGTCCCGAACTTTCTTCTTCCTTTTTGTTTTGTTTTGTTTTTCGGTTTTTCCTTTTTAATAATCTTTATTCTGATGTAGCGCTCACGTGGCACTAATTATTCTCGAATAAACATTACTGATGCCACGTCGGCCACCATGTAGAATTTTGAACGGCTGTACTTGACGGAACTGCGACGGAGGATAAGTGTGTCACGCGAATACAAATTTGAAGTTTTGGATGTCACAAAAAAAGAGCTTGAGAGTAAATGTATCACAGAGGACACAGTTCGAAATTTTTGATAGCTTTTACCTTAAATTTTATTTTGTCTATTGACTTATGGTAAGTATTTGATTAATTATAGACGTATACAAGACGATTTCCTACAATTTGACTGCACAAACTAATCTTCCCTGTAGAGATAGATCCCAGTTAGGATGAGAATTCAGGGATGATCATTATCTAATAAAGGATCTTGGTGTCCGTCAGCTGTTCTATTCCTACAAGCTCTCCTCAGTCCCTATCTTTGTTAACGAGGAACTATCTCTCAACTTTACTCGGTTCCTCCTATCTTCATTAGAAGTCACCCTTCCTCAGGAACGTTGCGCAGGACCGAGTCCTTGTGGGAGTAGGATTGGTTTGTCCACATTGAAGAAACATCTCCACACCAACGCCTATATATATATATATACAGTCTTGACCCTCCATCCACCTCAAATCTACGTTTTGTGTCTTCTGTAGTTTGTTCGAGATGGCTGGTGGTTTCGGCATCCAAAGCGGCGGCGGCGGCGTTCCCAAGCATTATCCTGGGAAAGTCACGGCTTACGTCCTCATCACATGCATCGCCGCTGCCATGGGAGGGTTGATATTCGGATACGACATCGGTATTTCAGGTAATATGCTTTATAACAGCCTTCTCTCTCTTCTATCGTTCATGTTGAAACTTTAGATTTTATAGTGACTAAGATTCTCTCTTGTAAATCATTCGCGTAGGCGGCGTGACGTCCATGCCTCCGTTCCTGAAGAGGTTCTTCCCTGCCGTGTACCGGAAAGAGGCGCTGGACAAGTCGACGAACCAATACTGCAAGTTCGACAGCTTCACCCTGACGATGTTCACGTCGTCGCTCTACTTGGCAGCGCTGGTGGCTTCGTTGGGCGCATCCAAGGTGACGAGGAGCCTGGGTCGGAGGTGGTCCATGTTGCTGGGAGGCACCATCTTCCTCTGCGGCGCTCTTGTAAATGCCGCCGCCCAGAACATCGCCATGCTGATCATTGGCCGGATTCTGCTCGGCGTCGGAGTCGGCTTCACCATTCAGGTAAAACTCCTTCATGATTTTGTAACAAGTTTTCTTTATTCATCGTATCATAGGTTACATGTGTATATATACGCTTGAAGAGATTTGATGATGATACCTATAGACTTTAATCAACCGTAATTGCATAATTGCAATTATGAGTAATGCTTGAGATTGCATGGAAATCGACCGAACCTAACATGACTGTGTAATTGAACTTCACAGTCCGTGCCGCTCTACGTATCGGAGATGGCGCCATACAAGCACCGCGGCACGCTCAACGTGCTCTTCCAGCTGTCCATCGCGGTGGGCAACCTGTGCGCGAACGTGATCAACTACTTCACCCAGAAGATGGCCAACGGCGAAGGGTGGCGCGTGAGCCTCGGCGGAGCGGCGGTGCCCGCCCTCATCATCGGCATCTCGGCCTTCTTCCTCCCCAACACCCCCAACTCCATCCTCGAGAAGGGCAATCCCGCGAAGGCGCGGGAGATGCTCCGCCGCGTCCGGGGGGTCTCCGACTGCGAGGTGGAGGCCGAGTTCAACGACATCGTGGAGGCGAGCGAGGCGTCCAAGGCCGTGAAGGACCCGTGGAGCAACCTCATCAAGAGGAAGTACCGGCCACACCTGATCATGTCGGTGTTCATCCCGATGTTCCAGCAGCTTACCGGGATCAACGTGGTCATGTTCTACGCGCCGGTCCTCTTCATCACCATCGGGTTCGGGAATGATGCGTCGCTCATGTCGGCGCTTATCACCGGCGGCATCAATGTGGCCGCAACATTCATCTCCGTGTATGGGACCGATAAGTGGGGACGTCGCCGTCTCTTCTTCTGGGGCGGAGGGTTGATGCTCATCTTTCAGGTACAGAAACATCTTTCGACTCGTTACGCTCGGATGGTGTTCGATGTTCCTTTATGTGTCCAGTCGCAAATTTCCGATGCCTATATTCTGCGAAAAAATTTAGCCGGCTGCGATTGCGCAGGCAGCGGTAGCGTCCCTGATCGGCTGGAAGTTCGGCGTGACGGGCCAAGTCGACAACCTCCCCGGGTGGTACGCGATCGTCGTGGTGATCTGCATCTGCATCTTCGTGTCCGCCTTCGCCTTCTCGTGGGGGCCGCTGGGGTGGCTGGTACCGAGCGAGATATTCCCCCTGGAGATCCGGTCGGCGGCTCAGAGCATCGTCGTGTGCGTCAACATGTTCTTCACCTTCCTGGTCGCGCAGATCTTCCTCACCATGCTCTGCCACATGAAGTTCGGCCTCTTCATCTTCTTCGCCTTCTTCGTCGCCCTCATGACCGCCTTCGTCTACTTCTTCCTGCCGGAGACGAGGAACGTCCCGATCGAGGAGATGTCCCGAGTCTGGGAGGAACATTGGTACTGGAAGAAGTACGTGATCGAAGATGGACCGCCGTTCCCGGAGAAAGTTTAGGCAACTTGATTTTTCCCCTAAAGTTTTAGGAAATAATTTGACTATACTTTTTGTCATTCTTGCAATTTCAGTAATGTTAGGTTTGATTAGGTTTGCATGCTTTCACGAAACTAGGGTTTGCATGCAGATTTTTGTCGTTGAATTAGTACGACCGGTTTAGGTTGATTGACTCTTATCTTCCATGAACCTTAATGTTCATTGGATAGTTTTTCGATTATTGATATGATCTTTTTTTTTTGGTAAACTTGTTCCTTGGGTTTGGTTGTTGATAATTATTAAAAGAGTTTTAGTTTAGCCTGTGAAATTTCACATAAATTGATATTTAAATCCTTGACACCTATGAAATTTAGTATTCATGTGGGATGAATATAAAGTATGATCGATCAAGTACCCTCTTTTCCTGCGAGGACAATGTGAGTGCCGCGCATACTTGTACTTTTTCACGATTGAAGAATTAGATATTCTAAGTTGATCGAATTAATCGAAAGATTCATTGTTCTTTTGTGGATGCTTGAAGGTCTAATAGTCGGAGATAAACCATGGTATGAATTTACATGATTCAATTTGTCAATAAAGATGGTCCTCAATGCCTCATTAAGTAAGATTCGTAATGTCTATATTAGTTTTATAGTTTCACTAACCACGAGCCTCAACTGGGGCAAAAAATAAAATAAGATTAGATTTGAAAAATAAAGCACAATAATTTCTCATATTGACTACTAGTTGCTCCTAATTATATTCAAAAATTGCTCTAGGACATAGTTACATATATAAACTAATTACTATTCACCGGGAAAAAAACTTGAATAATAAATTTTAGAGAAAAAAACCATTAAAAACCTCAGAATATGCCAATTGCAAGACACTTATCCCAAACTTTATTTTGGTAATACGAAAAATCTCAAACTTGTACTTGTATTACACATTTACCCGCCATCATAGTTTCCGCATAGTTAAAAATCCTATGTGGTGGCTAAGGGCGCGCATGGTAACATTTCTGTTCCAAAAATTAATTTCTTGCTAGAAATCGATTTTTCTATTTCTATTACATGGATGAGTTTTTGAGCAAAAATGTGTTTTTAATAACAACACAAAATTTCTATTTTCGAAATAGAAATTTTTGTTTGATAATGACACAAAATTTCACCCTTTCGGATGGCCAGCAGAAGACAACGGTTGGCTATGGGGAGCAAAGGACGATGGCCGGTGATCGGCGGTCGGAGGCAATTAGTGCCAGGCGGTGGCCGATGTTAGGTGGCTAAGCACGGTGGCTAGCGACGGAGCACGGCGGTTGGCAATGGATAATAGCGAATGTTGCCAGGGTAGAGGGCGACCAGCGTCGAGCAGTGAAACATAGTGGCTAACGACGGAGGATGGTGGTTGGTGGTGGGTAGTCGCCTGCCACTCAGGGGGCGGCCGACGATGGGAGGCAACCAGCAGTGGAGGGCGGCGGGAGGAGGCCGAAGCCAAGTGGCAGCCGACGTCGGGTGGCGGAGGACTGTGGTTGGCGGCAAGAGGCGGCCTGCAGGAAGCGGTGGGAGGCGGCCGGCAGGTGGTGGCGAAGGACGGCAGGAGGCGGCCATGGGCGGGTTGTGATCAGCGTTGGATGGTGGCGAATGGCGGAAGATGGCAGTCGGCGAAGGACACCGGCAGTAGGCGATCGACGGAGAGAGGTGGTCGATGGCGGGAGGCGGTCGGAGGCAATAGCGAGCGGTAAGGAGGTGGCCAGCTAGTAGCGAGGGCGAGTAATAAGAAGAGTTTTTATTTCTCATTTCTGTTCCAGAAATAGAAAAGTAAATTCTTTTTACATTTGATTTTTGTTTCAAACCTATTTCTGAAATAGAAATTTGTTCCAAAAATAGAAAAATGAAATTGCGTTACCAAACGAATTTCTGTTCCAAAACCTATCTCTGGGAATAGAAAAATAAAAAATAGAGAAAAAAATGATTTCATGCACGCCCTAACATGGCATTATTAATGTTTTTTCCAAAATAAGTGACACCACACGAGCGCCACATCACGAACAGATCAAAAAGAAAAAGAAGATGATACGAGAATCACATTTTGTTATAATCACACCTCTCGTTTTTGCTTGCATCTTATGCTTATAATCATACTTTGCGAAAAATAAAAAAAAAATTACAACTTTTCACATAGTAACGTAAGCTATATAGGAAGTGAATTTTCCAAATTGGTTACCCTCATTCGAAAAAATGAATTTTCTCCAATTAGATATTAGTATTTTCGTTGTATGTTCATTATTTTTTTTTTAAAGATTCCAATCAAAACTAATAAATAAAAAAGTAAAGTTGGAATATCAACCGTTTATTCACTAGATTATAAAGTATATATCACAGGCAAGATGCAAGTGAAATAGACACACTGAAATTTTCGAAGTTTGAGAGAGAATTGAAAGATTTCTTTAACATATGAATCTCTTTTTCCCCTTTGGTACGGAAGGATTCGGCCGGTAATCCGGTCATGATTCCGCCGGAAGAACGAGGACGAGAATGGGGAGAAGGAGGAGGAGGAGTAGGCAAACCAGTACGCCTTATTGATCAAATGATAAACCATCAAGTGCTAATGTAAGATTCATGAATGCAACAAATTACACATGGAACTCACTAACGAAACGAAAAAAGAGAAAGGGCAAAATTACATTTTCGTGTGTAGAGGTGAAGTTCTTGATCTTCAGTGCACGCTCCTAAGAATAAAAGGGGGAAAAGGAAGAGGAAAATGGCTGATCTCTCTAATCAAACGATACCAACTGACAAAAGCACAGTCTATTCTTGGGTTGAAATTTTTCCTATGTCGACCGACATTTACACCCAGTAATTTACACGGATTTACAGTACAACAAAAAAATTTCAAAATGCAAAACCAGGAATGAAAAAGGAGGAAAAAGGAGATATAGGTGGGGGTAAAAATTAAGCTGAAGGTTTAGAACGCAACTTGTTGGCTACATACAGTAGATGGCTGATATTTATGGAGGGGTAATGTTGCAGTAGCTTAAGGTTAGCGGTGAAATCGCCAGCAAGGAGGCGTCTCCGTACAAGAATCAGCATTGCGCAGCAGATGCGAAGCAACGTCTCCTGGAATTACAATTAGATATTCTGTTACTTTCATGCTTTCAAGGCGATAGACGGATTTTAAACAGAGAATTATCCATTTACTAACTCAGCAAACGCTACAGTCACATAAACACTACATAATAACCATTGTGGTGGACCAGATAGTAAATAGTTTTTGCAGAGTCTGAATGTTCAACGGGAAAAGGCAACATTCATGAGGAATATCCTAAAACAGTTCACCAGCATTCCATCATTTTAAAGATGGTTAAATCTCTAAACATCTAACATAAGTCCTTTAAAGTACACAAATAACAGGTTTATAGAAGTTATGACTTCACGCACTGATTAGTCTTGTTTTTCCTCCTAGTCCAGGTTCCTTACATTTCTTCTTGGGGCATATGTCAACAGATAAATGTTTGGTTTAGGTTCCAGTGGACTGATTCCAGAGGAAGATCCCCAATAATTCACAGGCTCTCCATCATTTTAACTACAAATTTTAAACATACTTACTTAAACATTAATAACTCCCTTTGTTATTCAACGTGTAATTAAGCAAACCCCTTCGAGCATTTCTACATTAACCAGTAATATTTTACCTAAATTTATCATTTCATAATCGAAAGAAAAGGTCTACACACGATGACTCTAGTTGTTGCTTGGTCTCGTTTTTCCCCCTATTCCAAATTATCTCGATTCCCTTATATCTGGAGTTTTCTTTGAAAAGGGTTTGGTGAACCTTCATTGATTTCCATTCCAATCAATTCTTTATTCTCCATAACCAAGTGAGGCCTTCGAGTATCTTGCCATCACATCTACTTAACCATAATAGCATATCACAAAGAGCAAAATATGTACCTGAGGACCTTCAGGGTCACTTAAAAGCATGTCCCAGATGTGTAGGATGTCCGTAAAACTAAATTCTTGGGTCAGCAGGAGAGTAATCCACCTAAACGCATAAAACTGTGGATTGACCTGACAATATTCAACATAATTGTGAGGCTTTTGAAAGATTATGGTTTATGCAATGACAGACTTGGGATAAATTCAAGGAGATCATATATCAATAATTAAAAGGAAAACATAAAGCATGATTACAAAATTTGAGAGGCGAACCATAGTGTCACCTGCATCATGAAGTGGCTGACAACAGCATTATATTTTTAAACAGAGGGCACAGGCACTTCACTTAGGTATTTTGTGAGATTAGAATTCTCCAGACACCTTGAGACACATATTGAGAACTAGCTCTTTTTAGGTTACATGTGGAGAACTTGTTTCTACGTGTATATTTAAAACCAAAAAAATGTACATACCCCAGAAAATTACCAGAGATGCTGGAAAAACAAAGAAATCCCTTGGAATAGAAGTGCGGATATATGATGACAAAAGCAAGTGAAAAGCAAGGTACAACTTATGTGAAGTTTTCCCCAACATGAAAACTTCCAAAGGTTCAATAGGGAGATGACAAAGATCATGAAGACGTCAAAGACTAAGAATTGTATTGCTCTAACTCAGAGAAGACTCCTTCATGGCTCATGTAACTTCTGTAAACATCTGGTGTGAAACAGTTGATATCTTCTGATGTTTCTCAAAACTTATTAAGTAATCTCTGATTAGTTCATGTTATTTACAATGATAAGAATTTAAAAGTAATAGTGTCCAATATCTAAACTTCGCCAGAGGGATCTTTGATGCATGGAAATTGTAAAGGACATCATATACAATAGCAGAGCAATGAGATAAAAGTATTCCCATCACATAATGCAAAATGACTCAAATAATTGTTACTCAGTTATTAATCAATGTTCATCAATTGCCCTTTAATCATTTTGACGATAACCGCTACATAGGTCAGTAGAGGAGCTGCACTAACTGTGATTCCTAATCCCAAGAGGAAAAAAAAAGTTGTGGTTTGTTCTTGCTTTTTGCATCCAACACATGCAGAGCTTTGTTTCTTCTGTAGTTTTCATTCATGATATCCATATTCTGTTCCTTCTATTTTTGCATTCCTATGCCTATATGCTCTGCAGCATCAAACTATATAGTGTCCTTCAGAAAAGAAGCAATCTCCTCTTCCTAGAAGATTTGGAAAGATCTCTCCACTTGAGAGAGTGAAATCTAAACAAGCAGACTTGTATTTCCGACAGTCAAATAGATCTTGCGCAATATGCATCGGTTGAAGTTAACATGTTTTCGCAGAAAAGAACTAAGTGCCATATTTGAGCCTGAACCTTGCAATTACCTTTTGCGCATGAATGAACCTAGTGATGCATGTGGTAAGCGTTAAAGAAAATCAATGGATAAATTACAATTCCTCTTGCGGAATGACATCGTTCTGAATGATTACACAGCAGGAGAAATGTGCCTTAAATTACGCTCTTGAACAAGTAGTTAATATTGTAGCATACAAGCTCAACCAAGAGAGAGATGGGGTTGGTCGAACTTTGTTTGTCTTACCTTTGTCGTGACCTCAAGATGACGCCAAAGCTCTTCATCATGTTCCTTGAGAAGCTGTGACAACCTTGTAATTGTCGAACGGATGCCCACGACACTGTTGTCCAACTGCTGACAAAAGTTGTCCCGTAAACCACTCAATAACTCAACGAAGCAAAAGAAAGTATCTGCTTCTGCGGCAGCCTGCATCATCCAAAGATAAGAAACAATGAAGCATACAATACTGTACAAGAAAGTATCATAACGTGACATGATTTTCCAAACTTCAAATTGCATATATTAATACTTTGATGTCGCAATAACATAACCTAAGAGACCTCAACTTGTTATCCAAGTTCAAACACTAAATAGTGAATGGATGATAATCACTTTTCTGACATCTTTTACACTGAGACAAAGAAAGACGTGTATGCGAGACAACAATCCCCTCCCTCCCTCCCCCACCACCACCATATCAGTCACTCAACCATCGTAGCTAGCTGCATCTATCGCTGCCAACAAGACTCAGCAAGCTCGAACTCAGTACGGACGATGGAGAGAGGACATCACGATTAACAGTAGCATATGAGTAGAAGCAGTGAATGATGACTGAAAAAAAATTAATGCCGACAAGATGGTGAGGAACTTTGACGAGCACTGTTAGCATTTAAGAAAATAATCTAATAAAATTAAAAAAGACGTTTATTCATCAATAAATGGTGGTGTTATACGAGGGCAAGCAAAATGGCACTGTAAATAAAAATATCAGAAAGAAACTTCCAGAAAATGTCCTGCATCTAACCACAAACTATTGAATTCCTAAAGAAAATTCACTATTGTAATACATTCACCACTGAAGGTAGGCTACAAAGATTTCATGAGGCAATTGATCACAATAAGTCGCATGAAAAATAGACAGGATATACCATAATTGAAAAGGAAACATGAAAATGATACAAAACATCACATTTAAAGGTAAATAAAGACAGAGCAGAAAGGACTGAGAAAGACATACCGCATTCTCCTCATCAGGATCATTTCTCAATACAAAGAAAAGAGGAGCCAAGATTTCGTTCATGCCTTGGACATATCTTATGCCAGGATTCAACTTCGCAAACAAAATTAATATGTTCCTCAAAGCATCCTGAGATTATAAACACAATAAATCAGAAAAATGTATTCCTCTGATAATTTAAGCAAATTGAACAAGCATACTTGATTAGATTTTGCATATGCCGAATCTCCGGAGAAAAAGTCCATATCCGGATGAGTTCTGTTCACATCACGGTCAACCTGTTCTACAATCTCTGCATCCTAAGAAAAGGAACACATATTCATACTCAGTTCAAAACACTGGCTAACACTTAAAGCAACATACAGTTTACAAGCCAGTGAGAGAGAATTATTCATTGAAACTCGTAGCAGACATGACAGAGAGAGATAGGAGTATAAGAAACCGGGTTTTGACACAAATAGCTCATTGTTAACACGCGTTAAGTATCAAGATCATTAGGCAGGTAAAAGAACATCAGACCTCTAACAGAAGCAGGACCTCAACCAACGTATAGCAATAAAATCTAGATCAGTACAGGATTGTCTAATTTAACAATATATTAAAGGAGGTGAGAAGATGACACGGAGTCAAACTCACGTACATCACCATATCTACACACTCTAGATGAATTTGTATCATATATTTTCTCTATATCTTTTTAACTTTGTAATATAGTTTTAAGTACTTTATCGAGTTCTTCCCCATTGCACACTTTTTTGCGTTTTTTAAGTAAAACCGTACTTATTTAAAGCTCAGCAAGGTAGATAACAGAAATTAAAAAGAAAAAAAAAATTCTATCATGGAAGACCAACTCTAGATGATAAGTTTTCAGATTGCATGATTAAAGACACTGAACCAATAAATTAAGAAACCAAGAATATGTTTTACAGGCCTTGTGTGATTAAATAAAAGTTATCATATTTCTAGGAACGATCACCCAAATTAGTTGTCAAATTACCTAAGAATCCCACATAGGGACGTTCGATCTCCTTCCTTCACCCTCTACATGTTAGACATCAAAAAGATGGAAATTAAATATAGTCTCCCCACAAGGCATATTCTTTTGTAGAATACAACTTTACTTGACCCTCATATATCTAGAGGAAGAAGCTCAAAGATTAGTACTACCCTTCAGGTTTACAATTAGAGCCAAAGAGTAAGAAAGGACAAGCTTAAGTGCATAATCAAAAACAAATCTATCAAAGCCCATATTATGGTTTAATTTTGGATTATTCATCTATCTTTCTCCGTTTTAGCTAATTTCTCTTCATTTCCGATTGCGGTTAGCTTTTGCGCACTCCTGTTCCTACGTAGTGTGATTTTACTTTTTCCTTTGTGCATTTGATACACTTCCAATATTTATCATCACCTTTGTGTACCTAGAAACCCAACTGGCATTTCAAATAGTGTGAATGACATACTTCCTTCTTTAAAAATTAAAACTTCAATGGATTATACATGTTTCACACATCTTCAAGTTACATCTCATTACATGATAAATCAATAATCCAATGACAAGTCAACCAATAAAAGGTTGCATTTCCCCTGAGATGTTTATACCTGCACCTTTGACAACACAGCTAATTCCACCGAAAACCTTTACGTCCAATGAGAAGCAACAGCTCAAATTATCAAAAGAAAAAGCAATATTCTGGCCACTCCATTCAAAACTTATTTGCAATGTTCTCTGGTACCTGAAAGAATTGATTCCAGATACTGCTTTTTCCAAGGCTCAAGGGATGCTCCCCATGAGTTATTTCTGATCGCTTGAGTATGCCACGCCTTAGAAATTTTGACTCGTCGTTGTCGCAGCTTGTGGATTTATCCAACCTTCTCGCAATTTCTGACTAACTAACCACAAAAAGTTCATAAGTCTATAGCTTTTAATAGATGAAAAATTTGAAGATGAAAAAAGCAAAGTCATTAATAAGAGGCAGTGTTTCAGCATGTTTCATCTAAGTCAAGATCTCACAAAAACAAGATGACAAAACTATGCCCCAAGAACTGCCATGATACCGTAACATATGGAAATTGGCAATCAGAAAGACGTGTTAAACATGACTTGTATGTAATTTACTTATTTTATGAGTGTCTACATGTGTGGCTGGGACTTTCTTCTAAGACTAAGACCCAGTCAATTGGAAATAATTGCTTCGAAATTATCTACAGAGACTCTCTAACTTTTTCTTCCCACAGTATATCGTATATTACCAGAATCACAGGTGAGAAATGGAGAATTTTAGCATATTTTACCAGATAAAATGTAATCAAATCTCGGAAAGGTGAAAGTTTTGTGGGGGGATTAGGAAAGAGAAGAATCAATTTATGTAGAAATTGTTGTTGTAGCATCAAGGGTTTCTTGCCTAACACCAACATATTTTGGGAAGTCTCCCTCTCAGAACTGCCGAACAAACCAGGGTATGGGAATGGAAATTGAAGCCTCGCTCATTAAAGGTAATTCAAGCCTCACCCATTAAAGGTTGTATTCAATGAACCACCCCATGCTTGATTTCCCAAAATTAGTTTAACTTAATCTGCCAGCTCTTGGCAACATTCATAAGCAATCGGAAAAATTTGAACAGAAGTAAGTTGGTTGAATAAAATAAGGACTTCCACTTGTAAAGAGAAAATTGGAACTTCATTTCAGAGCCTAACATTATTGTTACAGAAGGTAGCCATGATATTCCTCATCAAAGAAGAGAAACTGCTTCAAAAGCCACACATAGGGCGTCAAGAACACTGCCTTTTACTTACAGGGTTCATCAAAACCTCTGCTTTTAGGTTCTTATATTGTGACCTCTTCTTCGCAAGTTCAGATAGCCAGAGCCCGCGATCTGGAGGCAAATAACCAAGCAAAAGCTGCCACAAGGTCCACAAGCCACCAGTCACATATTAAACCTTGTTTAATCTACTGGAATAGAATTGTACAGCAAAAAATAGTAAGGGACAAACAAAAGCTAAACCCTCCAAATCAAGCTAGTAGAACACTGCATTGTATTAATTTCCACAATTAGACATAGAGGGAAGTCACCACAACACTTAGCCAATAGGTCATACATCCATCTCCTTCTTTACTACTTGTCAGCAACATTTGAACCGCTCCAGAATATGAATTGCCAAAAACCAACAAAAGCAAGCACAACAATTACCTTCCACACAGTGGGACGAACCCCTGCGCCATCGGGTATCCCGGGCAACACAATCCTTCTCAACTCCCTCACATTTACCACCTTCTTCGATAGCTACAAGTCACCAAAACCCAAACAAAATCATCCATCAATCCCAATTCCCAAACCATCCGGAAACCTCGGTTCAAGCATTTCCCAATACAATCACCACTCGCATCCCTAACGCTGCCGGGTCAAAGAGAAAAAAACCCTCACCTCGGCCAAGAGCTGAGCCTGCCTGGCGAACTCCTCCCCGGACGGGCCCTCGGCGCCACCGTTCTCCTCGTCATTGCCGCCGGCCCTCGCCGCCCCCGCGGGCTCCTCCCTCGCGACGGCCGGGGCCGGGGCCGGGGCCGGCGACGGGGGATCCGACGGCGACGCCGGCTGCTCGTCCCCGTCGGCGTCGGCGTCGGCGTAGGCGTACCGGGAGGCGTAGCGGAGGAGGCGCGCGTCGTTGGGCGGGGGCGGGGAGGACCAGAGGGAGCTGTTGAGCCAATCGGGCACCCGCTTCTTCGCCATGATCTCGATCGGCCGGAGCGAATTCGATTTGTTTGCCTCTCTAACGAACGACGTGTCCTCCTTCTCCTCCTTCTTCCTCCTCCTCCTCCTTCTCCTCCTTCCTCGTGGAAGAGCGCGTGGCGAAGCGCCTCGAGGAGCGATTAAAGCCCCCGCGGCGGTCACGAAAGGGACTGTGAACGGCCAATGGGGAAGCGCCACGCCGCGAGGTCCCGGTGCCGTCCTGCGGGTCGATGGGTCATATGGGGATGACAAGTGTTCCCGACTGCTATTTTTTTTTTTTGGTCATAGTTCCCGACTGCTATTTGAAATTGCGTTTTCTGATTTTTTTTTCCTATTTTTGAATATTATTATTAAAATGCAGCAAATTTTTATTTGCTAAGAATTATCAAGTGGAAGTGGTAAACAAGATATGAATACAGCCGAAGAAGCGTATGACATCGATTTTCGCCGTCCATCCCCGTTCGCCAAATTTCATTAGAAGGCTTGATCCATGGATGCATCGAAAGGCACGATTTGATGGACTTGTCGAATTTAATGGATTATGAATGCGCAAAAAAGTAGCCGAAACCGATGAGCATAATGCCTGTTTAGATTGTCCGAAACTACGTCGAGATGCACAACCCGATCGAACTCTCCTTCTGTCCGATCTCTCAAAGTCGGCACCTACCCTGGCTATCGATTCTCTCCTTTAATAAGAAGATAAACCCCCTGCAATCCTGAGGATGAAAGTCAAATGGTGATCAAAAGTGATTGATTGAGGCATGCACGTGGAATCAATTCAGGGGGTGTGGCAACCCCCCACCTTATCGTGCGCTTGCGGCCTCATCAAGCTGGAGGAAACTGCTTCTCAAGCGATCCCTAATTGGACCAGCCATTTCTTGTGACATTGCACGCTAACAAGTACTCTATATTATTCCAAGAATTTCCTACCAAGAAAGCATTTGAAAATGAATAGCCGGTAATTGGTGCAGACAAATACATCTTCAACAGCATCGGACGGCCCGATCATACGACCCGGGGCCCAGCCCATTGATCAACTTCGCTTCAGAGTCTTCGTCCGGAATCGGGCAGCAAAATTACCTATCAATTACCACCGTACCATCTCTCCTTGCTCATAATCATAAACACCCTGTCCCCCAATCTCATCTCCTCCAGCCTTCCCCATGAATAATGCTACACGGCCTAGCAGCCGCACATGGGATACTGCCATGCCGGGCCAACCCGACCAGTGCCCTTCACAAACTCAAAAAGAGTCTCATTCCTTCCATGCTCGCACACGCACACGCTTGCTCGGCATGGACGGCCCAGGCGTGTGCTCAAAACAGAAAAAAAGAAAAAGAAAAAGAAAAAGATAATACCCACCCTCAAAGAGAGTCACGTTTCCTCTTGCTTAACTATCAAGTAAACATCCAGTCAAAAAATCTGTTGGGGAGCTATTAGACCAATCTGTCATTTTACACCATTCCAAGGGCAGAAAAATCATCAGCCCAGACATTGGCAACACAGGCAAACCCATGATTTTAGTCTGCATATTGAAGAGGGGAAAAACCATGAGCCACTATATCTCCAAAATTTTTAAAGCCTACCAGACAATTTAACGAATCGAGCCATCCTGAATAGATGAAGCCTTGCAAACACCAGCTGATGTGGTGAATGGGATGTTCTTGAAGTGTGCCATTAGTCCTGAATCCGTGTGCAGATCTGGTTGCAGCGTCTCCCAAACCTTCTTCTTAGGGTTTAGGACATCGTCAGGCGCTCCTTCGAACCCGGGGAATGTAACTCTCTCTCCAACCTTAGCAGACTCAGGTGGTTCAATAAACTCAACCTGAAAAATCAAATGTCATAGTTTGGTTTATTCGTCCATTGACCATCCATAGTCAACCCATGTAGCACAACCATACTAAAAAGTCCTCGATAATTTCTTTGCAAGTGGACGACTATTGAAAATAGGCTACTTAATTAGGATTGCACAGAACTGTCATCTACAAAAGTAAGCAGCTGGAGAGACGCCAAGCCTCAATGTTTCATTGCAAAGGTTCACAAAGAGAATCAAAACCCATTCCTTTGAGGCCATAACAGGTGAATAATTTCTTGAGCAGGAAAATAAAAATGATTTCCAACAAACACACCTTAGTGTTCTCCTTGTTTGAAGCGCAAAGAACCATTGCCTGTGACTTGATACCACGCATGGTAGCTGGCTTCAGGTTGCACAGAACACAAACCTTCCGATTCTGCCACAGTAGATTCACCAATAATCCAGAAGTTAGCTAAAATGCTGATATCTATGCTGCAAAACAAGGTTGGCTATATAATGCTGTGGAAAATGATAATGGTTAGAAATGAGAAAAAACCTGCATTTCCTCCAGAGGGATATACTTGACGAGGCCACTAACTACTGTTCTGTTTTGACCTTCGCCAACATCGATCTCTTCAACATACAATGAGTCAGCATCAGGATGCTTCTGAACTTTCGTTATGAGGCCCACACGGATATCTAGTCTGGTAATGGAAATCTCTGCTTCAGCGGCAGGAGCTTTGGATTTGGCACCAGCTGAAGATTTTGCTGGTTGTGACTTTTTTCCGCTTCCATCTATCACAGAAGAAGTTTCTTTATTAACATACAATGGATAATATCAGACTGCTGTTCTAAATCTCAATGAAGACAGGACAGAAGCAGTACGTCTCTTATTTGAGTTATGGATCGATGAAATGATCCATCTCCACCATAACATGGCATAGTATTAAAAACTCGGCCACTAACTTGATCTTGTAAGCTACACCATAGTATTATATCTAAATGCATGTTCATGACCTAATATGCTTCAAATTGGCCCGTTTCATTTTATTATCGTTATCTTCATTTGTCAGATGCTCTCTACATGACCTTTATCCTGGCTGGGTTGATCTTGAACATACTGGGGATTTTGGTGTAGATATGATGATTGCAGAATGAAGTATGTTTTCTTTCTACCGTATCTAATTGCATGTCTAAATTATTTTTAATCATGATTTGTTAGTTCTTTTGTTCATGACACATCACAAGCCTTATACTTTTAAAGAAGATCACAATCTTACAAGCAATTTCACGAATAGTAAGTAGGTTAACAAAAGTCTAAAAATTAAGGGGAAGAGAGTGAGGGTTCACATCTTCGTTTGAGGGTATAAATTTGAAGATATATATATATACTTATTTGACTAGTGAATTTACATTTATTATCTGCCAAGTCTACATCTTGCATAAAACCTACTATTCATGAAATGATTTGATTATTAAAATCAAAGGGTACCTTTTATTCGTAAATGTTGCTATCACATCCCTGAATTTACATTTACTATCTGCTGAGTCTATGTCTTGCAGAAAACCTGTTCATGCAATGATTTCATAATAAAAATAGAAGGAGCATCTTTTATTCGTAAATATTGCTATCACGTCCCTTCTAAATAATGACTTATAAGTAGTACAATTCTAATAGATCCGAAAATAAGTAATGTATAGGTAAAACTTATAACTGTAAAAGATTACATCTGTGTGTGAGAGAGAAAAAGTTCATGAAACAACTTGTCCACACCGTTCCATCAGAATATACTATTACAGTTCATGTTGATGATATGTATAATTTTTTGTGGAATTTTGTCTAGAAGATTAAGGTTGAAAATTGTCAAAGGCTTTGGTTTATGTAATGAAGAAATAAACTATGGACAGGAACTATAAGAGAACAACCAATTGAAGAACTCTGAAGAGTATATATCTTTTTATTGTTACATGCTTCCTTTTTATGCATGAAACGTTTTATGTGATTGAAGACATTATATTATTCTTCACACGGGTGAGGCAGAATTATAAATAGAAATGCTTTTTACATCCCATACTAAAATTCCATGGAAGGCATGCTGCGATTACCAAATAACCAGGACATTCTTTCTTTTTTTTTTCGTAAGGAGGACATTCTTTCTTCATCTATCATATTACCAATAAACAAAACACAAGTGAACCTAAGAAGAGAAAATGCAACTATGCTCCACCTGATACTTTAGTCTTTCGTAATTGCTCAGCCACCTTCTCAGCTTCAGCTGCTCTCACAATTCTATCTGCTTGACTTCCAGCAAACTTCTTCCGATAGAATTCCACTTCTTCATCTTTCTAGACAGCATAAATTTTCAAATATTAAGCTTGACTGATTATTGATATCTCCAAAAGAATGAAATACTTGGAGTAATTAAGACAGGTTAGAATTTTTTCCATCTATTCTTATTTATCTTCATGAGTGTGTGAGGCTCAAACACGTACCAATTCCTTAAACAAAGGCTCTGGTGCCCCAATCTTGTGACCAGCAGGTACAATCTCCCAAGGTCTTTTAGCTCTCTCGATCTCCCCATTTTCATCTTGAAGTGAAACTTGTGTTTCGGGAGGCAAATTTAGCTGCTTAAATACCTGAAGCACCAGCAGACAGAATGCAGAAACATCTTCAGTCTGAGCCGACAAAACATGATTCCTCCCGCATGCAAAAAATCATCATCAAATCTATGGCTTGTCTAAATGTAAGGCGAACTTAGTTACCTCAATGGAAAATGAAGGCATGAAAGGTTCAAGTAAACATGCAAGGAGATGCACCAGGCCCACAGAAGTTTTCATCACAATAGAGCAAGACAGTTGGTCTTCTTTGTACAACTTCCAGAATTGGCTTGCCTGAAGATACAATGGTTCAGCTAGTAAATGAGAGATCCTTTCCAAAAAAGGAAACATATAAATAGTACAATCACAAAGTATTTGGAACTTCTCCTGGCATACTTGCAGATACGCATTTCCCTCGCTTGAAATGCTCATTGCAGTCTTGAGTCCTTGCTTTAGTTTGACCTATACACATTGAAATTCAATGAGTAAATTTCCTCACAAGTTATTACATGCTGTGGTAGAAAAATGGGGAGCATGCTTTTGAGTATACATAATAAGCACAATTCTTGGCCACACAGAACAGATACAGGATGCTTTGTGATTTCAAGGATTCAATTATAACCCTGCTTGGAATGAGGATATAATGTTCCCTTCCACTGCTAATTGAAAAGTGAGCATTATATGCTCTGAATAAATCCCGTGGACATGTGGCAAACATTATGCTCACATTATGTAGTGATGCAATCCATAGTGAAGACTACCCTAATATGTCCTGATTTTATACTATACCACCAATGTAGAACTATGCGGTCTTTGTGAAGAATGACCATGTGGAGCATTCGAGATGGCATAAAGGTATGTTGTACATTTTCTTATTGGCTACGATTTGCTACCGTACTGTTGTCATAAATATTTTATTACTTCTCTACTACCCAGTAAAGGTGTCAAAATGGGTTATAGACCCATTTTTCAAGATCAAGTCGTATATGGGTGTTTAAATATATAAAGGGCCACGTCAAAATGGGTTTAAAAACTTAAAGTTCAAACACATTGGGTCTTAATGGGTTTGTAGAGAGCTCATTTTCGGCCCATTTAAAAACTAAGAAGGTTAGCTTCTTTCAGACCACTTCCTTTTCTTCGTCCTCCACTAAGCCCACCACCGTGGCATCCGATGCTGCTGTCACGTCTCCCCTGATGTCTAATTTGGCCAGCCGTCATCCGTCACCCATGTTGCATCAAGCCTTGATGTGGCCAGCAATCATGGTCACGCCTCTATCAACGAAGATAGAGGGACTCCAGGTGGTCACGAGGCCACAACCAGAGTGATTAGTGACGTTAGATCCGACATCGCGAGGGAGGGAGGGCATGGGGACTAGTTTTAAATGGTGGGCAATTAGGCTTTTGATTGGCTTAAATAATACCGCCTCAATTCTCTCCGTTACCTGTGCTTCTGAATCTATTTCACTTCGCATCTGTGGTGGACTTGGCACTTCTCTCTCGCCTCGACACAGAGAGAGAGCACCTTGAAGTTGAACTGAGCCCAAAAGAAGGACCATGTCATTTGAAGAGCCAATTTGTCCCAAGCCCCAATTAGAAGCCCAAAACAACCACCTGCTCTTTTCTGTTGTATCAATATGGCCAAAATTATCCAAATATGAAAAAACCAATGTGGCCATCCAGGTTTGGGTTGGGTTCGGAATGTTTTACTGGATTGCTAAAGCCATGGTTGTTATGCGGAAAATAAATAATTTGAAAAACATTTCCCAAAACAGATTGCTTTTATTGCTTGAAATAATTAACCAACAAAAAATATTTTCATTATCGATAACAATTTATGTCTAAACAATTTTGTGAATGATAATTTTTTTTTCGTTTATTCATTTTTACAAGCAATATAAGCAATTATTTTTAGGAAAATATATTTCAAATCATTCATTTTCTACATAACAAACGGTGCCTTAAACTACATAATATGGGTCAAATTTGAGTCAAACCCATTCTTGACCCACCTAAACCAACCAGACTCACCCGTTTGCTAGCTCTACAACCGAATAAGGTGATCGATTACTTACTCAGCTAGTGACCTGTTTTCTATGTGGTGAGGCTAGCTTGTTTAGAATACTAGCAAGTAGACAAGATCGCAAAATCAAATAGCATGGCAGAAGGTTGCTGAAATATGTGTTTTGAATTTGATTATTGCATGAGACTAACTATTGCCTTCTTTGAGAGAATAAAGAGAAATAAATTGTGCATTTCCCCAACGGAATACCTTTTCCATGGCCTCCACATATTGCTCTACCAACTTGCCAACTTTCTCAGCCAATTCTGCCGTCAGGGAATGTAAATCAGCACCTGGAGCATCGGGAATAACAGAACCATATCCTAGACCTGCAGTCAAAAAAAAATATTTCAGAAAACTACCAGTTGATAGATAAGTGACATATCAGCTGCATTAAAAGTAACATATTCCATTTCTGAACCAAGAGAGGGATAAGATCTACAAACACTGCCAAAGCACCAAACTAACCTGAAGGCTTTGCGACAAAGCTCAACACCCGATTAACAAAGTTACCCAAATTATTTAGCAACTCGCTGTTCAGTTTTGCTTGCAAATCCGCCCAGGTAAACAATGTATCAGAAACCTAATTTGCAAATACAGATTAGGAATGTGAATGGAAATTCAGCATGCATTGGCATATGTAAAACAAGTTAAATTGATCACACACCTACAATATTACCTCTGGCCTATTAGTTAGCAAGTAATATCTCCATACTTCAACAGGAATATTTGTATCTTTAACATCATTGCCAAACACTCCAATCCCTTTACTCTTGGAAAACTTTCCTGCGGAAAAAGGAAATTTATGCTCAAGCTGATCTGAGATACTTACACGTGTACAGAAGTATTATATATGCTCGGAAAAACTCTCTTCATCTGATTTCTAATCAGATCATTATTAGCAGAATGATTGTTGGCATTTCCAGATGCAAGAATCATGAAATTTACCTGCTTCATAGTTCAAGTACTCTGTGACACTAATTGTCTTCATCAGGGTCCACTTTTCACCAGTTCCAAGAAGAGTAGCTGGAAAAATCACCTGAAACCAGAAAAATTTGCCTCTAAGTTTGAAATTGTGTGCCACACCTACTAAAGAAAAGGTTTTCACTTTACTTATGGAACTTGGTATCACAATAGTAATCATCACTAGAACTAATCAAATCTTCCTTTTATACAGCAGTATATTAGAATTTAGGCCTTCAAAAGAAGGGTGATATATTTTTTTTCGATCGGTACTCTTTGAATGTTGCATATCAGCTGGTAAAATCAAGTCAGTTTTGAGCTCATGAATTTCATGGATCACAAGAAATGAATCACGGAACACCATATGTTGAGTTCTCCTGGTTTGAAGCAGCCTCGAGTTTACAGATGCAGAAATGTAAAGTATATTAAAAGTGATTTTCTATGTGCCACATGACAACTTCCTTCTTTGATATTTAAGTGAATTTGATTAAAACCAAGAAGTAAACCAAAGAGGTGGAAAGAGAAATAAAAACCTAGATTCAACCTTGGGAAAATTCAGGGCTGGTCAAAGAGTTCCATTTAGGAATGATATTGGGACAATGGAAATGAGTCTAGAACAAGAAGATTCAACGAGATCTTTAACTGAAATACTATACAAGGAATCTGATTGATTCGAAATATACCTAAATAGCTTTTTGTTGGTTTACCAATTATTGTTATTTCCCTTTTTTAATATCACCATACATTGAGATTATTTAAAGAAAAGAATGGACAGTTCAGCTGCTTAATTGATAAAATCCACATTAATTTTTCGAAGGATTTCAGCATAAGGAAGAGCTGCTGATTGTTGTATTATAAAGCTGAAAAAAAAATCATGGACAACCACCATCGTGATTAAGTAATCAAAATGTGGGCCATAACATGCAGAAATAACAAGAGAATTCACATTGGGAACCAATAAAACACCTACTACAAAATGGACCTCATCTTGGATAACTAAGAGTAATATCGCTTTGAGTTAATGCCATACACACCAAACCATAAGTTGAAAATTGAAACCCTCCAATGGAATATTCTATAGAATTGGTTGAAAATTGTTTAGACTAGAAATTTCTATCAGTAACATGATAAGGTTTAACAAAAATTAGCAATTGTGGTTCTCGCATCCGAGCATCACAATTAAATTTAGCAACTGCTGCATGAATCATACAGGAAAAACATTCCACGAGGTGATTTAACACTGTAATATAAATCAAGATTTGCGTCGAAGTTAACGACACAATGCGACATTTCAACATGAACAGGTTTAGGCAAATATCAGTAAGAAGAGGTAATAGCATTAGCCATCAGAGCAGAGATAGGAGATTCAAGATTGTCGATACAAAGAGAAGGAAGAAGGGGATCAACGCATAAATAAGACCTTTAAAGACTGTTGACATAAAGAGACATTAGAGAAGTCTTGACACTTACAGTGTGAAATGGCACATTATCCTTGCCCATAAACTGAAACAACTCCACATTCTCAGGATTCTTCCACCACTGCTCCCATTCTGGTGTGTAACATGAAGTTATTGAGACGTACCCAATTGGTGCATCGAACCAAACATAGAATACCTTACTCGTTGCATCAACAGACAAGCAAATGCACATGTCAAGATCATTCGTTTAAGGAATGAAGACTAGAAAGAAAACAGAACAAAAAAATAATATCTTTAACCCCGTAACGAGATTACTCATTATTTCAGTTGTAGATAGTTCAAAATATTTGAACAGATGACTTCTAACCTTGTCTTTAAACTTCTCATGGGGTACAGGAACTCCCCACTTCAGATCCCTTGTAATACATCGAGGTTTCAGTCCTTCTTTTAGCCATGCATGAGTTGTTTGAATGGCATTCTGGCTCCAAGATCCAGCTTCCGACATCTCATTAATATATTCCACCAATCTATCCTTCAGTAGAGGGAGCTCGAGGAACAAGTGGTTTGTATCACGGATTCTCGGAGTTGTCTGACAAATCTGTAAACAAGCATTAAGCTAAATTGCACCTAAGAACAGGACAATATGCTAAAGTCACTTAAAGCATGCATGAGAAAGTAGTTGCTCCAGCATCTGTTTCTTTCATTCACTTCTCGGTAACATCAAAGATGCAAAACAGACATTCAGAGGAGCGAAAGAGAGAGGCTCTTATGACAATGGCTGATGTTATTATACATCTAAAACAAGTCCTAAATTTCTACATTACAGCTAAACATTGATCTCATCTTGACTAGTAGTAATCTGCCTCGCAATCACAATTCATTAAAGTGCATAGCAGACGGCCTCTCGTGCAAGCATGACCTACACCAAATAAAATTAAAAATTAAAAACTAGTGAGAATGCATGGTACCTTACACCTAGGATCAATTAACTCAGTTGGATTCAAAAGCTTTCCACACTTCTCACATTGATCACCCCGTGCAGAATCATAGTTACAACCTGGGGTAGGACAGACACCCTCCACAAGCCGGTCAGCTAAGAATCTTGGGCATGTATCACAGTAAAGCTGTCACAATGAAATATTGTTCAATTAAAAAAATGTGAGCAACTTGTACAAATGAATCTGTAAAATGAACAAGTAAATAGGTTGCCAAACTTTCAAACCTGCTGCATTGTGTTCTCAGAAAGCCAATTGTTCTCAAACAATTTCTCAAAAATAGCTTGGCAAACTTCAGTCTGCTGTGGGGTTGACGTACGTCCAAACTTATCAAAGCCTATGTTGAACCAATCGTAGACTTGCTTATGCACCGCATGGTATCTGAAGCATGACAGGTGAGAAGATCGAACTGAAAATTTCATAAGAAATCAATTTTTATGATTATATGAAACAAAAATGAATGTAAACAAAACAATTTTCGCATCAACAACGTTCCTACAGAGATGAATGCCGCGGTCCACTGCACAATTTTTCCAAGATAACACGGCTGTCAAAACCATGTGCACAACCAAGAACATAGAAAACCCGGAATGCCTTTAAAAGGATACACACTTTTTTTTTTACCAAGGACATGTCCAATCAAGAAGAAGAAACTTTATTATGCTTTTCACGCATTTCTAAGCATTTTCCATTCTTTTGACGACGTAAAGAATTTATGAGAAATTATAGTTACTTGTCGCAAATCTGCTGCGGCGTGCACTTCTCCTCCATGGCTTTAGTCTCTGTTGCGGTCCCATACTCATCAGTCCCGCAAATATACACCGCGTTGTAGCCTCTAAGGCGGCAGTATCGAGCAAACACATCCGCGCTCAACACACCTGCCCCGACAACGTAGATTCAATCAAATGCCAAACAGGATTCAGATTACAGCTTCCAAAGACAAAACACCCACACGCACATCTCTTTTCCGATACTTTCCCAATACACACGAAACGGAGAGACTACAATATTGAGCAAGGGGCGTGCGTAGAAAAGCAGAATACGAAGGTAAGTGCCAATATCGAGGTAGACAGCGATAAAAAAAAACCAGAACAACGATAATCTGAGCGGCTCGATCAATCGGTTCAAGAACCCATCCACGTTCGCGACAGAAGAAGAACCGCCGACAACAATCCGGCGCATGGGAAAAATCGAATCGACCAGACGTACATCCGATGATGTTGCCGAGGTGCGGAACGTTGTTGACGTAAGGCAGCGCGCTGGTGATCAGGATGTTCCTCTTGCCGGGGATCGGGAGCTTCGTCCCGCAGCCGCCGCCGCCGCCGCTGCTTCCCATTTTCTCTTCAGCGTCCCTCCCGGAACCGGAGAAATGAAGCTCGAGGGTGTCGGGGTGGGGCGAGTTCCTTCTCGTCCGGCGGAGCCGCCGTCTTCAGGACGCCGGCGCGGGGCGGCGCAGCGACCGGCGGATTCTCGCCTCCGGCGAACGGGGAAGACGCTGTCAAAGTCCGCAGCTTGGAGCTGAAGGAAGTAGTGGTTAGGTTAATGCGTGCAGAGGAAAGAGAAAGGATTCTGAACTTGGGCTTCTTCGGGTTGAGACCGAATTGCGCGGACCAGCCCCTCTTTATATGGCGGCCGTTCTTTATTCTCGATTCCAAAATGGATCGGTTCCTCGTTTGTGGAACCTAGAATAGAATATATGCTCACCTGGTGTGGTGCTGGACCCACCCGGTCTGGTCCTGAAATCGGGAATCGAACCGGAAAGACTAGTTCCTAGTTCCCAGTCCGTGGGATTGAGGACCGGCTTACTTGCTTATGGACTCGCCTGAACCGGAAAGGCTAGTTCCTAGTTCCCAGTCCGTGGGATTGAGGACCGGCTTACTTGCTTATGGACTCGCCTGGTATGGTCCGGTTCCCGAGTGGGGTCCAGAAATCGGCCGTATCTCTCTCTCCCTCCCTCTTTTCTATTCCATATGAGAGTGCAAGTGTTGTTGCATAATCTAAATTACTACACAAATAATGTTAACATGATCATGATAAACTGAAACGTGATGATCACCTCCGTGAACAAAGCTAGAATGATCGTCAAGAACCTCATCTCAATGAAGAAGGAGTCGAGCCACGAGGGAGACATGGGCTCTGCATGGTTGGGACCAGGAGAAGTGAGAGTGAGCGGCGTGAGCCGCGAGCATGCGTGACCGAGTCTAAGAAAGAAAAGAATGGGAACTAAGGTTTTGGAATTTTAAAATAATAAGAATTAAGAAAAAAAAAATTAGTCTGGTCCAAGGGGGCCTATACTTGGAACCGGAAACTGGACTGATATTCACAGGTTCCAAATTTTTATGTATCGAGAGCCACCTAATTTGATCCATTTTCAATTCGGTTCGATTCTTCTGTTTTTTTAGGTGTATCGGTCCAATTCTTTTGCTCACCCCCCCCCCCCCAGTGCAATTATGAATTTGTTACTTGGTAAGGATTTAACGACAGCCGTGTATCTAAAGATAATATGAACCGAATATATGCAACACTGTGTGTAATAGCTGCCCTTTTATGCTTTATATGATAAAAATAATAATAATAATAAACTAGAAAAGATACTCTCTGCTCTTGGCATTTCATCTTTACTCTTTAATTTTATTATTCACATTTCCTTAAATCCTATAAAACAAACATCCAAACACTTTGGAAAAGTATACCGGTTCTATCATCATCAAAGCTCCCCCACCAGGGATAGCTTTCTCAATTTTTCTTTATCAAAGATGTCATAAAAAAAAAAAGAGAGAGGGTATAATCTATCAAGTTAAGCATATTTCGAAAACTCCCATTATATATATATATATATATATATATGCACGAATATCTACTATTCTCTCCTTTTTTCTGAAGTTTTAATGTAATTAAATTGTGGGTCAAAAGCTATACGCTATAAAAGCTGTGTTTGGTTGTGCTTTTAGGAAAGCCTACCTTATATTAAAGCGGTTTCTCGAAATGCAAATTTTGTTTGATAAAACATAATTTAAAATACATTGGGACCAATCTTGGTTCAAAGGGTGTTTGGAAAAACCGATTTGTAAATGACTTTCGCAATTTTTTTTTTAAAGAAAGAACTAAATCCGTCGCCGGTGGCATCTGGTGAATGGTTCATGCTGCCGCCGAGCTAGATCTAGCCATGGTGGCCATCACCTGAGGTCACGCGACCTCGGGCAAGGCTCGCCCACCGTTGGATCAAACATTGCACAAGGTGGTTGGTGGGGAGGATATTTTTGAAATGCTCTTTAGTATTTTTGAAAATGCCATTACATTTTTTTTCTTTTAACTTTGCCCTTGTTAAATTTTCGAAGCTCCACGGGCTTGGGGACTTTAGAAATGCAATATATTTCCTCAAAGCTCTCCAGAAAAATTTGCCAAACACCTTGCTATTTGGCAAAGGCTAATGCAACGTTATACACAAAAAGTCACGAGTAAAAAAATTGGAGCTTTAAACATATTTTTTATTGCTAAAATCAAATTCCAATCCTTTATCTAAAAGTCTAATCGATTTTTAAATTTTTAATTAACGCAATCAAGCCTGTTTGCAAAAACATAACGCGGTTCTTAAGGCTGCGCATGACAACCATTCTGTGCCCGGGAACCGATTCTATTCAGAAATGATTTTTTTGATTCCGTGTCCGGAAACAATTTCTAAACATTTGAAGGCGTTTGGTAATTGCTCAAAATTTCTATTCTTAGAATAGAAAAAAAACATAAATGCCTTTGGCAACTACACCAAATTTCATTTTATTAATAATATTTTAATAATATTTTGAATTTTTTAATATTTCTTCCTTTTTTTTTCCTTTTTTTTTCCTTTCTTTCCCATTCCTTCCTTGGCAGTGGTCAGTCGCCGGCGCTAGTGACCGCCCATAAGCCAGGGCCGGTGAGGGCATCGCGGCCCTCACTGATCACGACGGCGAGGTTGGCCTCGCCAAAACGGACCTGGGTGGCAACGGCAAGGTCAGCCTCGCCTTGGCTGGGTGAGGCCTCGCTGTCACGGCCGCGAGCCGCCCTCGTCGACCACCGTCGATGGCCGCGATGCCCTTACCGACACTAGCTTGTGCCCGGCGGCCAACAAGCCAAAGAATAACAACAAACCAACAAAAAGAAGGAAATCAAGAAGAATCAGAAATGAAAAAATTGTTCCAGAATCAAGAAGCTACTTTTTTTTGTTTCTTGATTCTGTTCAAAAATTGGTTTTGGGAACAATTTTTTGCAAAATTGTGCCCGAGTACAAAAAATTTAGCAAACGAATTTCTACTCTCAAACTGATTCTGGGAACAAAAGAACAGAAATTTTTACTATTAAGCAAATTGCCAAACGGGCCCTAAATCTTTATCAAAAATGCTACTTAAGTTTGCCAAGTAGGCAATTTGCATGATCAGAAGGAACCTTTCAAAGATAAATTTTGGACTTTGATTCCATCAATTGAACTTCAAATTTTATTGTATCAAACATAATCTCATTCTTTATAGAATTTTGGTGCACAAAGAGAAGGACTTTGGCCCTTTCTTTCATTGACACCTACCCTACTTTCATTTCTTCTAATTCTGAAAGGAAAATACTATAGCATTTTCTTCACATATTTTTTTTGGGTCAGAAATAGCTCTAAAAAATATCATATATTCACAAATTTTAATTGTGAGAGAAAAAAAGTAGAAAAATAATTTTAATAAACATAAATTCCACAAATTTTGAAATACATAACCCATAGGAAGCATGATCAACCGCCCTAGTGAATTGCAAATCCCAACACGATTCATGGTTGGGATTTGAAAAGAAAAAATTGTATTATGAATTTTAGGCTCCCTCTATTTTATGAAAAATGAACGATTCAAAAAATATTTTTATAAAAACGATCACTTATTTTTTTTTGGTAAGGTAATAATATGTATAACTTTTCAAACACAAAGTACAACCTAAGCTCAAACCAACTCAATACCATATTAGGACATAGTAATGTCCAACCATGGTCAAGAGGGTTCAGCAGGAACTATACATCAAGCCGAAGGACGGCTAAGGACAAGCAAAATAAAGCCAGAAAAAACAAAAACAGCCAAGCCAACCGCAGGGAGGAGGGCGACGTCCAAAACTCCGAAATCCACTGTAGGAGACGCCGGAGTATCCAGTATCAGCACTACCCAAAGATAGAAGGAGGAAGGTTCCACTTTCTCTGTAAGATGCGGTTCCTATAAGTGTCCTCAACTCTCCCCATAGAGATAGCCTTGTCCTAAAAAAAAAAAAAACGATCACTTATATCAATTACAAAAATGGAGAAATGATAAATATTTTCACTATTTACGAAAATGTTTAGATATACATTTGTTGACACCTAAATTTTGCTAAATCATTTAGGGTTTTAGTGCATAAAAATTAGGGTTTAATTTTTAACCCCTAAACCAAAAATATTTTCATTAAAACTGCATGGCACATAGTTATTAGGTGCATTTGCATTAACAGGGCCTATTAGAGCATATTTTTCATTTTTATTTTCAAAAATAAAAAAATAATAATTAATTTTTCTTTTAAAAAAAAAAAAGAAAGGGGGAAGAAAGGCCAGCGTTGAATCAGTCAACGCTGGCCTACCCCTCTGCCGCTGCTTGCATAGAAAAGGAAAATGAGGACAGAGACGCAGCAGTGGAAGCAGAGAAGAGAAAAGCAGATAGGAGAGACCGGAGTTCATCAGAGAAAGAGGAGTTCGGGGAGAGACAGAGAGAGTTCGGAGACAGAGAGGGCGAGTTCCGAGAGAAGAGACGAGAGAGCGGAGGGAGAGAGGGCGACGGTGAGAGTTCCGAGCGAGAGAGAGCGAGAACGGCGAGGAGTTCTAGCGGGAGCGAGATCGAGAGGGGAGAGACACAGACAGAGAGACAGAGAGGGAGAGACCGGAATCGAGAGACAGAGAGGGCGAGAGAGGCCGAGCGTGCAAGAGAGCGGGGTCTGAGGTCGAACGGTCTCCCGTCGACGACCGCCGCACCTCGGCCGTGGCCGGCGAAGCTCCGGTGAACCCCTCTCTTCACGGTAGGTCCCGGTTTGAGTCCAACCTGTTACTTCGCCTGTTTTTGCTCGACTCGGGGTGTTTTCCCGAGGATCTCGGCTCGGAAGCACGCGAGACGACCGGATCTGGTCCGACCGTCCGCAGTCGTCCCCGTTCGCTGCCGCCGAGCCGGATAGGGAGTGCCACAGCAGCCGCCCCTCCTTCCCCTGCTTTCGTTTTTTTACTCTGTTTTGGGGGGGTCACTGGCCGGAGCTCGCGGCTGTCCGGCTCGCGCGAATTCCGGTCAGTGACACCCCGGTACTTGGTCTTGTTCGTCTGCGCACCGTTGGTTGCGAATCTCAGCAGCATTTGGGTCTCGGCCGAGCCCGAAATCCTTCTTTTTCATCGCGCGCCTCAGCTGTTCGACGGAATGCCCGAACCATCTTTTTGCTTGTCTCTGTTCTGGGGCTTCCTTCGGGAGCGTCGGGCGGTCCCGACGTATCGCCGATGGCCGCGGCGGTCCAGGCGTGGCCGCGAAAGGGAACAGCCAGCCGGTCCCTCGCCGGGATTTGGCTGGTTTTCGGCTGACCAGCCTCACGTCGAGGCTCGGGCGGCCTCAGTCAAGAACCGGTCGCCACGGTGGTGACCCGGGTGGTAGGACGCCCACCGCCCCTCGTCGGGGCTGCGATACTGGTTGGCGTGCGTCGGCCGGTCCTCGGAGGAGGCCCGTCGCGGTGGTTTGGCCAGCCAAGGCGGGGCCCTCGGCGTGGTGTGGCGGCCGCGAGTCGGGTCGCGGTCCGGGTCGGGCGCGCGCGATCCGGGTAGGGCAACGCACGTACGGGTCGGTCCGCGGGTCTAACCGGGTTTTGGGCTAGAGTAAGAGTTGGGCCCGAGTTTGGGATTTGGGCCTATGTGTATTTGTGTTTTATTTTTTTAGTGGGCCGGGTTTGTTTTTTTTTTTTGTTTTGTTTTGTTCGGTTTCGGGTTTATTCCGAGTTGGGCCTTCGCCGCGCCCATCTCTCGGCGAGCCCGGGCCGGCGTGCCCGGGTCAGTCCCGGTCCGGGTCGGATGTGGAGATCCGACCCGGATCCGGTTCCTTTTTATTATTATTTTAATGTTGCATTATTTTAATATTTTTTTAAAAAAATTAATTTTAAAAAAAATTAAAAAAATTTTTTTTAAAAAAAAGAAAAACCCGAATTTCATTTTATTTTATTTTTTTTCGAAAAAAAAAAGAAAAAATCCCAAAAATTCCAAAAAAAATTTCAAAAAAAAAAATTCGGAGAAATTTTCAGAAATTTCGAAAAAACATTAAAAAAAAATTAAAATTAAATTTTTTTTTTTTAAAAAAAAAAATTCGAAAAAATCAGAATTTTCATTTGGGTCTTGGAATCGGGTTTTCTTGCCCTATTGTGTGATTAATGTCATATTTGATTGCACGTCATCTGGTTCACACACCTTGAATTGCGCATTTAATTTAACCTCGCACATAGTTGGTTATGCATGTCTAGGTTTCAGATATTAATCGTCGTTCCCCTTAGCTTAGTTAGGAATGGAATTTTGAGATCTCCGATTAGTGAGAACACGTTAGGTGATGATTTGAACAAGATTAGGTACCGAAAGGGCACTAATTAGTCGATTAGTGTAATCAAGTCCCCGTACCTGTTGAATCTCTGGTTCGTAGAAGTGAAGCTTTTCTCCCGTGCTTCGCTTAGGTGTCTAATCGACCTACCAAAAATCGATTAGTGGCGACTCCTAAATGAAACTGATTTGCATGTTAACGATTTAAACTTAAGTCGCGAATTGGTATGGGCTTGGGAGAGCTCGAGCTAGGTTTAGCCTAGTAATCCATTAGCCAAACCCCTCAGGCCTCGGGGCCGGTTCGGGGAGGTCGCGACAGCTTGGCGACTCCGCTGGGGACTTGATAAAATTCTTAGTGGACTTAGGCCGTTTATCTTGTTCAATGATGTCCTTAATGTGAATGTTCTTGCAGTTGAATGAATGATTGTTAACCCCTTGTTTTGCAGGTTTGGGGTTTTGGAATGAATGTTTGTTTTACATTTTGAAGTGGTGATTACATATGAATTGTTGTGTATGTCTTTATTGCGTTAGCACTACACTATGACACACACAACCCGCCGTCGGTCCTAGGCCGCACTAGGAATGTTTAGGATGGTATTGAGTTGGATACGACTTCGACCGCGAGGCCGCGTAGTAGAGGTTGCCCAACTCAATCCCGAAAGCTTCTTTCTTGGTGTCAAGAATGCTTACCTTTGCCCGCGAGGCCGCGTCGCATCGAGGTATCATTCTTGACCGAGCCGGAGTTACGAGGACTTGGCTTAGTGCGCGAGGCTGCGACTAGTCATCCCACCCTCGTAACTCCATTTTGTTAAGCCCGCTAGAGTAGAAGTCCAGCCGCACGTTACATTCGCATGTTTGTGTGATTAAAAGTTTGTCATCCACTGTAAGTATGGTTTCTCTCTTTACCTGTTCACTTTTAGTTGAAGCTTTCATTTTTGAAATTCGTGGAAATCAATCGAGTGCCCTAGGTGATCTAAGCTTATAATTGAAAATTTCAGGCAATCACTCTTGACTGTAAACTTTGAACATAAATCTCAAACATTTTTTATTTGGCCCCGCCAAAATAAATGCTTTTGTCTAAACTTTCAGTTATGGGTTTAAAATCGCATTTTTGTGCAGAAATTCTTTCAAGTCAGGATTGCATCTTGGGGCATAAAATTGAAATCACATTTTCAATAAAATTCCTTTGTGTTCACATGTCGGAATCAAAATTCAAATCACTTTTTGTGTATTAATTTTTTTTTAAAAAAAAATAGGAATCACCTCATTTTTGCAAAAGTAAAATCACAAATCAGTCTTTCAAAATTGATGCCGCATTTTGCGATGAAACTTTTGGAATAAAAAGGACGCTCGATTGATAGCCGCGATTTGATCTTTTAATGATGTCTCCACTTGCGATGAAATCTTGGTGAAATACTAAATGCCCGCAAATAGGAACCATGGGGCATGTATTTTTTGCCTCGCTTTCGTCATGAGAGGCGGCATCAGGAAAAGACCACTTTTTCATTCACATACTAACGTTGTCTTCCTTTTGCAGGTTATGCGTAACAGTCGTTCCTTAGTATTCTCTTGCTTAGTCATGCAAGGAACCGGAGTTTAGAGTTAGAACGGGAATTGTTTGTTTGCACTCCTCTATTCAAGAGTTTTTCAAACTTTGTCCTTAGAAACCTTTGTTTTCTGATTTGGGTTTTAATTGTGAACCCAATCGATATATTTGTAAATCACACAACTCACATTTCTGAGTAATGAGGTTCTAATTTAGATCATTGTCCTTTGAAAATAATTGCAGTATTTCCATTTGAGTCATTGAGTTAGGCTTTTATGCCTTACCTTCAAAATGTTTTGAAAACGAGTTTCAAAAAAGACTCGCATAAACTGGCATCTCTTCACCTAACTAATTTCGCAGGTTAATTCGCAAAACGACACTGTGAGATGGTAAATCTGTAATCGTTCCAATTAGAACTTCTTGTACAACAATTGACTTGTTCATTTATAGGTGAAGGGGCGAAGGGTGAAGGACGCTTGGGAACAAGTTGAAAACGTGCCACCGAGTCCCTCAAAATAGGGAGTCTCCACTTGTGTAGTCACTTGTACAAAAGATGATTTACGAGGCATACACAAATCGAAACAAAATAATGATGTCAGATGATCACCCACTTGACAAAAAGGACGATTCAAGAATAGCTAACTCTCAAATAAGAGTAAGAGGGGCACCGTTGTATCCGCAGAGGATGAGGATGAGGATCGCATGACAGACCCATTGGAGCACCAAGAGATGTGTAATCAAGAGATAAACTGGGGGCATGGAATGTCAAAGCCGTCCAATTCAATGAAAAAGGGTGTATTTTGTTCTCAAAGTTCATTCACTTTAATATAGAAATGATACTTCCTTTTCTTTTTTACCTAGGGTGGATTTGAATGAAAGACCCGACAAGAGCATGGCGAACCAACGTACATTAAAATTATCTGACTAAAACACGAAGCGCATGTGAACAAGAAGCCAACGTCCCCACTAAGGACGCATAGGAAAACATTCGATTCAGCATGGAGCACGATGAACTCCCCCTCATCCCCGCCAAGGAAGCATTAAAGACAAAATTATCAACTTCGTCATGAAAGGGTGTATGCCGTTCCTAAATTCAGTCCAATTGAGAATGAGAATAACATGTTTTATCTCATTTCTGCAGATGACGAATGAGGCAAGTCACCAAAGGGGTAACCATTGCCTATGAAGTATAATAAAATGGAGTCGACTGGTTCAACACAAAATAAAGAATGTGTTTGACCATAGCAATAATGCTTCCAGCTAGAAAGACATGACGAGGCCAAACCGTCCATCCCATTGTGACAAATGAAAGGTTGCGTTATGATGGGGCAAAATAGTTCATTTGAAGAACTTCTGTCCATCAAACTAGGGACATGTGACAAATCGTCGGGGGCACGAATAGTCAAGATGATCAAAAGTGGAAGACCCGGGCAAAGGACAATGAAAATTAAACAAGTGTCTGTAAGAAGGCATGAAGGAGTATTGAACATATTGAAGTCTCCGGAAGAGAAAGCATCTGGCTGGGGCAAGTGTCATCTAGTTGGGGCAAATAGCTTTAATATAATCAAGCCTGTGAGTAAGTCCTTTCTCCTCCAACAAGTGGATGGATGCAAAAGAGACATATGCCAGACAGATAAATGTAGGGCAGGTCATGTTGTGGACGGTGCCTCCAAACACTTAAGAGGGAATATCAAGCAACTTTGATGAAGGAGTTGCAAAGGAAATACTCAAGCGACGAGATTGCACGAAGAGGACAACTTAATCCAGAACTGAGCTATCCCCAAAACAAAAGGGTGTATATCGTTCCTGAATTATTCCAACTAAGAATGGAAATGACTCGCCCCGTCTCTCATTTTGCAGACAAAACGATGTGTTTGATCAAGGCGACAACACCTTCTTCCAAGAAAACACGATGAAGACGAATCATCCATTTTGCTGCAATGAAAAAGGAAAGCACCCATGGGACAATGCCCTCAAACGTTGAAATAAGAAGTTCCAAAAAGTCAAAGGTTGACGAAAGCGGATGAAGGGAGTTGTCAAACACCCAAGAAGGCAAATTCAAATGAAGGGTAAATCGTATCGTTTCCAATTGTCCGTTTTAATACGATTTTTGACATGATTCTTTTTTCCTTTGATAGGAAGCATCAAAAATTTGAAGGACAAATGCCAACGAGGGGTAATGCTGTATCGTTCCCAATTCTTCAATCCTTAAAGGGTCTTTAACTAACACATTCTTTTCTATTCTTTATAGGTTTACCAAGTCGCCATGACGCAGGTAAGTACCCTTCTTCCAAAATCCAAATGGAAATCAAATGGATAATTTTCATCATAAAGAAAAAGTCTTTGATGGTTCTGAGAAAAAAACAAGCACTAAAGTGGAGACTGAAAAAGCGAGCTTTTCACAAAAATTTGAATGTTGTCTTTATCCAAAAATTGCCTTGATGCTTGACGGATCATTCATTTTGAATCAAAATTCCCTGTGGAGATTGATCAATTCATGATGATCTCAACGAAATGAAAGGGATATGTTAATAATGCCAAGTGAGAAGTACTTAGAATCAGGAAAGGCAAGCTATTCCCAAACACGTCCCATAAACACTTTGAGAGTTAAGCGGAAAAGAAAACATGTGTTGTCTAAGGGCAAGAGATTCATTCGCGAGTAGTACATAGATCAAAGTGAAAAGAGGCATTTCTTTCCTCTACTCTATACACTACAAGTGACCATAGTAAAGCCCATTTGAGCCTTTACATATGGATGATTTGTACAAAATACCCCTGTCAAGAACCACCCCCACAACGGGGCAAATTCGGGGATTTTGGTCGACCCTTCTTTGGAGGAAAAGATGAGAAAGACTTCATTGTCCTTACTTGCATTAATCTTTTTGTGATAACTTCAGGAGAGTCCTTATGGAAGCTTGAAACATCCTAAAATGAAGAAGAGCATTCATTTCTCTACCCAAACACTCATACCATTTGCTTAGCCAAGTTGAGCCTGAATATTCATTTCTAAAGCCCGAGTGGTGATTGTCTTCCCACCTTGGGGAAAGGCACATGATTTACCATGGCGATTGGTGCTTATGTCACAACAAGTAAAAAACCTCGAAAGTCCTAGGAGCTCAAAGGATTCAAATAAGCGAAAGTCAAATGAAAGCTAGGGGGCATGAAAAAGCAGTGTGCCTGGTAAAAGCAAGGCCAATGCCCATTGGAAAAAATTGAAAAAAAAAGAGCAAAAAAAGTAGCATCAAGAGAAGAATTCTTGCGCAAGAAAAAGTGTCAAAAGCAAAATGCTTGCATGAAAAAATCATTGCAAATGCAAAAGTCATTAAAAAAAAGAGCGAAGCTCTTGTATTGAAATGAATAGCCAATGGACTTTCGAGACAAGTTGGACTTCAAAAGTCGAGTGCCTTCAAAAAGATTGACTGATATGGTAATGATGCCACGGTGATCACCAACTTTTGAACCCCTTTTGAAAATTCCTGAGTCTTTTGAGCCTTTACCCAAACCAATATTACAACCCTTTCCCAAAGTCTCTTCTGATTGGGATGAGTCAAGTGAAAATAAGGACTTTTCAGAGAAGCTGTCGCTTGAAGAAGTTGGGACAAAGTTGTCTTATCTCATCTTAAGGTTTCTTGACTTGTAAACCTAATGGAGATGCTGATTGATAATTATTTCACTTCTTAGCCATCAATGCTTATCCGTTGTTGAAACGATGACCAAGCCCGCATTGTAGTCCTTACAAAAGACCTCTTGGATTGGTCAATGTGTACTTATTGCGAATGATTCTCGAAACCCTGGATAGCGGTCATGTGAGATATATTGAGTGATCAAACTGTTTCCCACATTAATGGATGGGATCAAACAGCCTTTCTGAGAGTATGTGAGAAGTCCTTTCAGACTAAGGAATTCTTGTTTGGCATGCTTAATGGGCTCTCTTCATGAGTTAAGATCATTTTGACAAAAGACTTTCTCCTAAGGGAATTTGATGATTAATGACGTCTTTCAAGCCTAAAGGCAATTTTGAGATATTGAAAGATGTTAAATGCTTTCCAAACAATCGAAACTAGCCGAAATTACTGATGCAATCAATGCTTTCTCATTGAATAAACCATTTTCATATGGCCTATTGCGATGTTATCTTGCCTGGTACGCACTCGCTACTAGAGCACTTGTTATAACACATACATGTTATTACTAATCCTGTAAGACATGTGACGTTTCCTCAGACACCAACCTTCAAGCTGATCTCAGAAGTGTTAAGAGACATCCAAGCATTCATGAATTCCCAGGACCCTGCTGGAAAGGACACGATAGACGATCTATCGAACCCTCGGACAAGAGCCCCTAAGTGTCCAAGTCTTTTAAGCCTCGCTGACAGAAGGCTTTTAAGTAATCCGATCTGACCTACAGGTATGTACACCCAGGTACGATTTCAAAAGGTTCCGGGTCAATCCTTAAACCCCGATTTCAAAGGTTCCGGGTCAATCCTTAAACCCCGATTTCAAAGGTTCCGGGTCAATCCTTAAACCCCGATTTCAAAAGGTTCCGGGTCAATCCTTAAACCCCGATTTCAAAAGGTTCCGGGTCAATCCTTAAACCCCGATTTCAAAAGGTTCCGGGTCAATCCTTAAACCCCGATTTCAAAGGTTCCGGGTCAATCCTTAAACCCCGATTTCAAAAGGTTCCGGGTCAATTCTTAAACCCCGATTTCAAAAGGTTCCGGGTCAATCCTTAAACCCCGATTTCAAAAGGTTCCGGGTCAATCCTTAAACCCCGATTTCAAAAGGTTCCGGGTCAATCCTTAAACCCCGATTTCAAAAGGTTCCGGGTCAATCCTTAAACCCCGATTTCAAAAGGTTCCGGGTCAATCCTTAAACCCCGATTTCAAAGGTTCCGGGTCAATCCTTAAACCCCGATTTCAAAAGGTTCCGGGTCAATCCTTAAACCCCGATTTCAAAAGGTTCCGGGTCAATCCTTAAACCCCGATTTCAAAGGTTCCGGGTCAATCCTTAAACCCCGATTTCAAAGGTTCCGGGTCAATCCTTAAACCCCGATTTCAAAAGGTTCCGGGTCAATCCTTAAACCCCGATTTCAAAAGGTTCCGGGTCAATCCTTAAACCCCGATTTCAAAAGGTTCCGGGTCAATCCTTAAACCCCGATTTCAAAGGTTCCGGGTCAATCCTTAAACCCCGATTTCAAAAGGTTCCGGGTCAATCCTTAAACCCCGATTTCAAAAGGTTCCGGGTCAATCCTTAAACCCCGATTTCAAAGGTTCCGGGTCAATCCTTAAACCCCGATTTCAAAAGGTTGCGGGTCTATCCTTAAACCCCGATTTCAAAAGGTTTGTGGTCCAACCTTAAACCACGCATCAAAGGTTTGTGGTCCAACCTTAAACCACGCTTCAAAGGTTTGTGGTCCAACCTTAAACCACGCATCAAAGGTTTGTGGTCCAACCTTAAACCACGCTTCAAAGGTTTGTGGTCCAACCTTAAACCACGCATCAAAGGTTTGTGGTCCAACCTTAAACCACGCTTCAAAGGTTTGTGGTCCAACCTTAAACCACATTTTTCTTTAAACAATGCTCTTCGTTTATTTAGATATTATTTTATTTTCTCTCTCCTCCTTCTTGCATTGCATCATCCCGTGCCCTCCATCAACAAAATTTAGGCGTCTCTTATCTTTGAATGGAACCTCTCCGAGCTCCCCTTCAAAGAGGGGCAGCTGTTGACACCTAAATTTTGCTAAATCATTTAGGGTTTTAGTGCATAAAAATTAGGGTTTAATTTTTAACCCCTAAACCAAAAATATTTTCATTAAAACTGCATGGCACATAGTTATTAGGTGCATTTGCATTAACAGGGCCTATTAGAGCATATTTTTCATTTTTATTTTCAAAAATAAAAAAAATAATAATTAATTTTTCTTTTAAAAAAAAAAAAGAAAGGGGGAAGAAAGGCCAGCGTTGAATCAGTCAACGCTGGCCTACCCCTCTGCCGCTGCTTGCATAGAAAAGGAAAATGAGGACAGAGACGCAGCAGTGGAAGCAGAGAAGAGAAAAGCAGATAGGAGAGACCGGAGTTCATCAGAGAAAGAGGAGTTCGGGGAGAGACAGAGAGAGTTCGGAGACAGAGAGGGCGAGTTCCGAGAGAAGAGACGAGAGAGCGGAGGGAGAGAGGGCGACGGTGAGAGTTCCGAGCGAGAGAGAGCGAGAACGGCGAGGAGTTCTAGCGGGAGCGAGATCGAGAGGGGAGAGACACAGACAGAGAGACAGAGAGGGAGAGACCGGAATCGAGAGACAGAGAGGGCGAGAGAGGCCGAGCGTGCAAGAGAGCGGGGTCTGAGGTCGAACGGTCTCCCGTCGACGACCGCCGCACCTCGGCCGTGGCCGGCGAAGCTCCGGTGAACCCCTCTCTTCACGGTAGGTCCCGGTTTGAGTCCAACCTGTTACTTCGCCTGTTTTTGCTCGACTCGGGGTGTTTTCCCGAGGATCTCGGCTCGGAAGCACGCGAGACGACCGGATCTGGTCCGACCGTCCGCAGTCGTCCCCGTTCGCTGCCGCCGAGCCGGATAGGGAGTGCCACAGCAGCCGCCCCTCCTTCCCCTGCTTTCGTTTTTTTACTCTGTTTTGGGGGGGTCACTGGCCGGAGCTCGCGGCTGTCCGGCTCGCGCGAATTCCGGTCAGTGACACCCCGGTACTTGGTCTTGTTCGTCTGCGCACCGTTGGTTGCGAATCTCAGCAGCATTTGGGTCTCGGCCGAGCCCGAAATCCTTCTTTTTCATCGCGCGCCTCAGCTGTTCGACGGAATGCCCGAACCATCTTTTTGCTTGTCTCTGTTCTGGGGCTTCCTTCGGGAGCGTCGGGCGGTCCCGACGTATCGCCGATGGCCGCGGCGGTCCAGGCGTGGCCGCGAAAGGGAACAGCCAGCCGGTCCCTCGCCGGGATTTGGCTGGTTTTCGGCTGACCAGCCTCACGTCGAGGCTCGGGCGGCCTCAGTCAAGAACCGGTCGCCACGGTGGTGACCCGGGTGGTAGGACGCCCACCGCCCCTCGTCGGGGCTGCGATACTGGTTGGCGTGCGTCGGCCGGTCCTCGGAGGAGGCCCGTCGCGGTGGTTTGGCCAGCCAAGGCGGGGCCCTCGGCGTGGTGTGGCGGCCGCGAGTCGGGTCGCGGTCCGGGTCGGGCGCGCGCGATCCGGGTAGGGCAACGCACGTACGGGTCGGTCCGCGGGTCTAACCGGGTTTTGGGCTAGAGTAAGAGTTGGGCCCGAGTTTGGGATTTGGGCCTATGTGTATTTGTGTTTTATTTTTTTAGTGGGCCGGGTTTGTTTTTTTTTTTTGTTTTGTTTTGTTCGGTTTCGGGTTTATTCCGAGTTGGGCCTTCGCCGCGCCCATCTCTCGGCGAGCCCGGGCCGGCGTGCCCGGGTCAGTCCCGGTCCGGGTCGGATGTGGAGATCCGACCCGGATCCGGTTCCTTTTTATTATTATTTTAATGTTGCATTATTTTAATATTTTTTTAAAAAAATTAATTTTAAAAAAAATTAAAAAAATTTTTTTTAAAAAAAAGAAAAACCCGAATTTCATTTTATTTTATTTTTTTTCGAAAAAAAAAAGAAAAAATCCCAAAAATTCCAAAAAAAATTTCAAAAAAAAAAATTCGGAGAAATTTTCAGAAATTTCGAAAAAACATTAAAAAAAAATTAAAATTAAATTTTTTTTTTTTAAAAAAAAAAATTCGAAAAAATCAGAATTTTCATTTGGGTCTTGGAATCGGGTTTTCTTGCCCTATTGTGTGATTAATGTCATATTTGATTGCACGTCATCTGGTTCACACACCTTGAATTGCGCATTTAATTTAACCTCGCACATAGTTGGTTATGCATGTCTAGGTTTCAGATATTAATCGTCGTTCCCCTTAGCTTAGTTAGGAATGGAATTTTGAGATCTCCGATTAGTGAGAACACGTTAGGTGATGATTTGAACAAGATTAGGTACCGAAAGGGCACTAATTAGTCGATTAGTGTAATCAAGTCCCCGTACCTGTTGAATCTCTGGTTCGTAGAAGTGAAGCTTTTCTCCCGTGCTTCGCTTAGGTGTCTAATCGACCTACCAAAAATCGATTAGTGGCGACTCCTAAATGAAACTGATTTGCATGTTAACGATTTAAACTTAAGTCGCGAATTGGTATGGGCTTGGGAGAGCTCGAGCTAGGTTTAGCCTAGTAATCCATTAGCCAAACCCCTCAGGCCTCGGGGCCGGTTCGGGGAGGTCGCGACAACATTGCTCTTAACAACGAAAATATTTTCTATTAACTAATTATTTCAAACTATAAAAGCAATCATTTTTAGGAAAATAATTTTCAAATCATTTATTTTCCGCAAAATAAACGGTCCCTTTAAAAAAAGCGAGAGATTGAGAAAGCTAAATCCAAGAAATTGAGGTCCAAATTTAAAAGGGCATGCACAATGAGGAAGAAAAAATATGGTGTCCTCCTAGCCTCGAAAGCAATCAAAGTGAAGAAAAAAGAAGAGCATATAAAGGGGACTAACGGAATTTCAATATTTCAATAATTAAGGAATGAACAAAAAAAATAAAGGATTAAATTTGAAGAATTGAATAAATTGACAACAAACGACAAACCCAAAAAACATTTCGCGGTTTAAAATTATGCGAAGAAAAAAAAAATTGTTCATATGACAAAGGCAAATACACGCCGAGAGTAAAACGCATTTCGACCATTGAATCCGGTATATTGCATGAAAAACATTAGCTAAGTCATATGATATTAAGTTTGTCATTTACTTAAATAAAAAAAATTAACATTGAATTCTTTCTATTGCCTCCTAGAGAGTTACTACATGTTTTATCAGGTGATAAAATAGGAATAATAGATTTACGAAATTAAATTTTTGTGTTCGACTTTAACCCTTTATTTCATAAAAAAAAAAATTTTAAAAGTCATTTTTTTTATCAAGCGCGTGATGGCCAGAAGGCTAGTCCCATGGATAGAGTTTTGGTCTCTGTCTTGACTCCCAAGTTTCTTGATATGGCAACTTTGAAGATGGAAACATCAAAGATCATACATGCCCAGATAGCGATGATGAGCTAGTATTCCTCTAAAATCAATGCGAATTACTATACCTAGATTTCTTTCAAATTAAGACTTTGATAAAAATCGAAAGAACATTATAGTATATAGTTGCAACTGAGGTCCGTCCTCCAGATTTCCAGCTATAATTTCCGCGAAGGGCCGCGCCGGCCTCGCGAAATGGAAGCTTTTCGCCTTTCCGCATTCGCCGTTTTACCAAAATTATGATCAGCCCCGCGTTGCCCTCTCTCTTTTTGGTCATTGTGGAGTCGTGCACAAGACATCATTGCTCCAAAGGTAAGGAGCACATAGGACCTCGTCATTTATGTGATGAGAGACCCCCTATATATTGTCCTCTAAGGTCCGTTGAGCTAGCCACCCGTTTCCATCAAATTTGTGCTTGGTTTGACGAACATGGGCCGGAGAAAGGTTAGGTTGGAGCTGATCACCAACGATTCGGTCCGGAAAACGACCTTCCGGAAGAGGAAGGGCGGGCTGCTGAAGAAGGCGAGCGAGCTCAAGACGCTGTGCGGGGTCGACGCGTGCGCGCTCATCTACACCGCGAGCGACGCGGAGCCCCACGTGTGGCCGTCCCCGGACGAGGCTCGCCAGGTGCTGGAGAGGTTCCAGAGCTTGCCCTCGAAGAAGCAAGGGAAGCACATGCTGAACCACGAGGACTACCGCCCCAAGGACGTGTCGATGCTGGAGCTCAAACTGGAAAACGGGGTGAAGAGGAACCGCGATCTCGAGATCGAGCTGCTGCTGATGGATCATCTCTCGGGTAAGGACGTGGTCGAATCGATGAAGGATGATGACATGAAAATGCTGTACGAGTCTGTGGACGACAAGATCAAGAACCTAACCCTTCAGATGGACAACCTCAGGGCGTCTGCTAAGGTTGAGGAAGACGCGCGCAGCGTTGTTCCGGCAAGTTGAATCCCTTCCCTCGAGGAGGATTTGTAGTGCAAAATTCGATGCGACCTCGATGAGGTCTCATCTTCTCTCTTCATCTGATTAGTCAATAAGCCAAAACTTTCTGGGATTGAATAATGTGCACAAACATTTGCAGGGATGCCCTTATTTGCTTCCTTTTATGCCCTTATTTGTCTTCCTTTCGGATTGATTTTGACGGATCTGTTGGCATTTTCTCCAACGAGTTATCTGCATCATGCTCTGTATGTTATGTATCTCTAGCCATTGCTTCGATACCTCGATTAGTATCGCTCGTTTTGCCCGAGGAAGGTTCTTTTATCGCGGTGATAAGAGATAAATCTATGCGGCTTGCGTGTTTTAATTAGAGGACGATCATAGGGATGGCGGATTAAATGGACCGACATAAAAGTAGCCCGAGTCATAATGTGAACGAAACGCATGACTCTCCAGAAACCGAGAGCCGGTTCTGATAGGTAGAGATTCTAGTCATTTCGGAACCGACCAGCGATCACAGGGATGGCAGATTAAATTGACCGACATAAAAGTAGGTCAAGTCATGATGTGAGCAAAATGCATAGCTCTCCAGAAAATGAGAGCCGATTCTAATAGGCAGAGATTCTGGCCATTTCGGAACCGACCAGCAATCACGAAGATGATGGATTAAATTGACCGACATAAAAGCAGGCCGAGTCATAATGTGAGCAAAACGCATAGCTCTCCAAAAGCTGATAGCCGGTTTTGATAGGTAGAGATTTCGGCCATTTTGGAACCAACCAGCGATTGCCCCTATTGTCGGTGATGCTAATGTAGAAGTGAATATTAGGAAACAAATCTGCACCTAAGGGAGTGTGAGTTGCCAGTTTAAATTGGGGGGCACATTCAATTTACCTCAATTAAGAAACAGGCACATAAGCTCATTTGAAATTAATGGATCGCAATGAAGCAATCCCTTCGACTACTAAATAACCCCAGATCCTCATAATTCATGATCCTTGTAGCCATCAGATGATCCATGACAAAGGAAGATTGATTGGCGAATATTGACAACAATCTTAGGAAAAAAATAGCATGCATTGCGGAAATAAAATCCCAACTTTAGGATTGATCCCAATTATGTCCCGAACTTTTTTTTTTGTCTAAAATAACATCATCAACTCTAAATTCAGTCTCAAATCTATTTTCTTTTGTCTAAAAAAAATCACCAACTTTAATTATAGTCCCAAATGTGCCCCTGTTAACCTTCCGTTAAAAAATCCCCCATTAGTTGTCCCTAATTTCCGTAATTTTCATATTAAGGAGCGATTTTATTTTGGAAATAATTTTCTAGATCACCTTGCTAATGTGGATTTGTTACCGACTAGAAATTGCCACATTAAGCAACTAATGACGAACCATTGGGGGGTTGCCCCAATGGCCACCCTTCCCATTTGGTTAGGAGAATGTGGGGGGTTCGATGCCCCATCTTCTCAAGAAAGCTAGGAATGAGGATGCGTGAGTGAGGGAGCAGGGTTTCAAAACCTAAGCATAGAACATAGCACGCATAGTAGCTTGTAAAATAGAAACGGGATAGGATAGAACCAAACCCCCAAAAAAAAAAAACAACTAATGGCAATTTTTGTATGGATGGTTAACGGCAGCAAATTTGAGACTAGACTGAAAGTTGATTTCGAACCCCAAAAAAAAAAAACAACTAATGGCAATTTTTGTATGGATGGTTAACGGTAGCAAATTTGAGACTAGACTGAAAGTTGATTTTTTTTTAGAGAAAAGAAATTCAGGGGATATTTAGAACTATAGTTGAAGTTGGTGGTTTACCAGACAAAAATAGTCGAGGCAAATTTGGGACTATAATTAAAGTTTGGGTTTTTTTTATAAAAAAAATTCGGTGTAGATTTGGAACTGAACCTAGAGTTTGGATTCTTTTTAGTAAAAAAAAATTGGAGTAAAATTAGGAGTTGATCTAAAGTTTGGGATTTTTAGGGAATTAGACATTTGTTAATTAAAGTTGGATATTACTCGCATATAGTTGGCCCATGTGACTTGCTTATGTGCGAGCTTTGCCCATCAATTTCTTTTTCCTTATCACTGAACATATTATATTGATGTTCTAAATTTTGAACATTTCATATACTTCAATGGTTTTTTAAAGTTGAATATTTTATGATATCAATGAATTTTTCGAAGAGCTTAATTATTTCAAGACTAAAAATATCTATTGAGTAAATAATAATGAGTTTTTTTAAGGAACTATATAACTATTCATATATATATATATATAAATGCACATTTTTGTGTCAAATTATCGTCGAAAGGTAATATATGACATAAGAACTTTATAACCATTCATACGTAAATGCATATTTTAATATCAAAGTATCATCTAAAGGTAATACATGACATAACTTTGTGATACATGTTAACGAAAGGCATCATACTTTGATTAGTAAGAATTGTTTTTAAGTACTTTTTGGTTTTTCCTTCGTGACTCTCGCAATTTGACTTTTCATTAGTTTTAGATCCAATTGAATTTATGAGAAACGTGTGATTGTTGAATTTTAGAATTTTTAATAGAAATGAAAAAGACCCTAAAATACCACCCGCCTGGGTGGCGCTGCTGGAGCGCGCACTCTTCCTCTCGCAAAAGGTTGAGTGTTCGAATCCCAGGCGCCGCAAGGTGATTTAACCGGTGGCACGTGTGTGGTAGCTAGCACGTGTCGCCCCCAGGGTTTACTCCCCGGCTGTCGGCCGTGCGGGGGTTCATTGGGTTATCAAAAAAAAAAGGGAAAAAATCACCAAAAACCCCAAACTTTCCTCTTTGTGACACATTTAATCTCAACTTTTTTTGTGACACCAAAAACCCCAAACTTTCTTATTTGTGACACATTTACCCCAATGTACATTGTCCATGGGCATTTTCGTCTTTTCCGCTTTTTTTTTCTTTTTATTTTTTTTCAGAGATGGTGAGGGGGGCCTCGCCGGCGTCCAGCGGCCCTCGCCGGCGGCCGCCCGACGCCGGCGAGAGTCGCCCGACGCCGGCGAGGCTCGCCCTCGCCTGGGCGAGCGAGGGCGAGCCTCGCCTGGATCTGGCGAGGGCGACCTCGCCGGCGTCGGGCGAGGTCGCCCTCGCCTGGGCGAGCCTCGCCCGACGCCGGCGAGGCTCGCCCTCGCCGGCGTCGGGCGAGGCTCGCCCTCGCTCGCCCAGGCGAGGGCGACCTCGCCGGCGTCGGGCGACCCTCGCCGGCGTCGGGCGGCCGCCGGACGCCGGCGAGGCCCCCCTCCCCGATCTGAAAAAAAAAATAAAAAAAAAGAAAAAGCGGAAAAGACAAAAATGCCCATGGACAATGTACATTGGGGTAAATGTGTCACAAATAAGAAAGTTTGGGGTTTTTGGTGTCACAAAAAAAGTTTGGGGTAAATGTGTCACAAAGGGGAAAGTTTGGGGTTTTTGGTGGCTTTTTCCCAACAAAAAAAAAGACCCTAAAATACATTTGTTGAGTTTGTTCTAGAATTTTGAAAGCTTCCTTTGTTTTCTGTCGAAATTATGAAAACAAAAAAAAAGAACATTTAGAAATTTCAAATTATGGCGAAAGAATCCTCAAAAATTCTAGATGCAAACATCTTTACCTTCTTCGACATATTCGCAGTATTCGATATTAAAAAAAAAATCTAATTTCGAACCCTAGAAGAATGCAGCAGATCTCGATCGATCAATAGATCCCAACCTAAACAGATATGATTTTCTATTTTACAGATACGACGGCAAAAAGTCCGAGAGGTGCGATACCTCCCAGGGCTGCAGACTCATCTCATTTTTCATGAGCTACTTATGACTTTGCTAGAAGTCTAGAAGAATGCATCGAAGTGGTTCTTGCATGCGTGGACATGGAGTTGTCTTTTCTACTTTTGTTCTCAATGCCTCCATCTTTTTGTTGGTTCTTCAATGACATAGGCACATTTGATCAGTATGGCATCGAATTAAAGAACAAATCAAAGTGGGTTAGATCCAATGTGGATTGAAAGTGGCCTCTTTGGGAATATTATCTTGTTTTTGTTTGTCCATGTTGGTTGATTCCTTGTCCGCAATCCACTTCAGCTTTTCGATAAGAATAAAGGGGGAAGATCACCTCAACCTTGCACTCTTGATCATTCGTTTCACAAGATCGAAACCCTACTTTGATTAACAGTTCGCAACGGGGTATAGCGAGCACAAAAATCTTCGCGCATAAGACAAAAAGGATTGATGCGACGAGTCCAAATCATCACAAAAAATGCGCAATATGACATGTGATATACGAATTGGTTTAGACTTAGGACTACAGTATTATGAGTCGATCTTTGAATATCTAAAATCGTGACTAATGTTGCTTTTATTATGGAATGAATTGGAATGAACCCTCAAAAGTCAGTAACAACGTGACATACTCGTCTCCACAATAAAAAGATACTAAAAAGAATGATAAAATGACCCGCTAAAACTTAACAGTCGTAATACTAGGCTCGTTGCTGCTTTGAGTAGTACCGGGCTCGTCGTTGCTTCGATTCAAAAGGTGACCGACGGTTCCCGACTTTATCCGGCTCTTGTCTTGATTGAATACAACATCGAAAACAATCACGGGAGAGTTCTAATAGAGTGGGTTGCTTTCGGCTTGTCTTTCTTACCTTCTATTCCAAACTCCAAACGTATGCCTGCTTAGCTCATCTGCTCGCTCTATTATGAATGCGACACTCCGGCTGTTATTCTTGCCGTGCTAATCCGATGTCCGCCCCGCCTCATATTGCCTAGGAAATCGAGATCAGAATCCCATTGATCCATATGCATCGCCAACCACCCCACCCGCCCCGGAATTCCTTCCGGAGACTTACTTCCTGGGCCTGGACGAATGAGCCATAAAATGACCCTCTAAAACTCTCAGATCCAATACATCACTAACCTGCCAACGATTACTTAGCCCAAAGAGAACTACAGTTTAATAGCAGAAGAGTTCTTGAATATGTTATACCGCCAGAGCCTTCAATTATCTAAACTCCAAAGCCACAATAACATTCAATCAACTTTAATGTGACATTTGGTTATCAAATCGCGAGGATTGAACCCGGCGCATCCTGTCTTAGGTATACGATAATCACTATATTGAACAAACTCCGGTAGAAAAATCCAAGTTTAAGGTAAGAAGGAGCTTTCGGCAAATGTGAACTTGATTTCCGCACTCGAAAAGGTGGAAGATGAGAGAAATTTATGGATGGCTGATCCGATGAAATTCCATGCTTGCGCTCAAAATGGGGCAGTTTGCATTCCCGCTACGACAATTTAAAATTCATCGTGACCGACCAAACGGCGCATATAGAACTTGCAAGTTCATATATGACAACTATCAAATTGGGTATGAAGTTGTTAGCCATCTTTGGCAAATAATGCTGTAGCTGAAGCACCTTTCTTAATGTTGTTAGAAGGTGCATCAGAAAAGAGAAATAAGTCAAATGCGTTACTATTACCATCACATCATATCCCAGGGGCTGATTTAGAGCCCAGCTTGAGAGCATCGGCAATCTCATCTGGAGTTGCACCCTCACTCAGGTAAGTCACCAACGGGCTCTCCCCCGGGACGATGTCGTCCCTCAGGTAGCTTCCCGTCATCCGGAGCAGCTCCTCCGAACCCCTCGACACCACCCCTTTCATTATGACAGTGTTGTGGGCCCCGGCGATCATCTCCTCATGGTCGGTGTCGCCGCTCTCCCCGAGGATGACGTACATGTTTGCAACGTTCAATCTCCAGCGCACAAACAGGTACCTAAGGAGTAAAAAATAATGCAAACCCTCTGACACGAGAAACAATGACAATCTGCTTAAGAAATTAAGGAAATCGTCCATGACAACGGTCATTTGCGCGAAAAGCAATCCGTCCTGTCATGGAGACACTAACTTTTACTTCAGCCAAATATGAGAAAACAATTTTCCTATTATCTGACCTCTCTAACTGGAAATCCTGGAATGATAAATCATTCAGGACCATGTCAAATAATGCACTGTTGTGCCATGTATGGTCTAATAAGCCAATGACCCAATTATGAATTTTGATAGAATATGTTTCAGTTTTCAACTTCAAAATCACACAAACCTACTAAATCAGCAAGTATAGTCATCTGGATTATGTCATGGAACTTCTACCCTGACGAAGAGTTAATTTGGGCTAACTTGACCCGTTCAACTACGAAGAAAAAGAAATTTACCTGAGTGCTTGTGCTCGAGATGCCAGAAGAGGAATAATGTGCATTCTAGTTAAGTTCCGGCAATACATCGGATGACAACGGAGTCCCCGCATTCTGAGTTTCTGCCTCAAATCATCCACTTTCTTCACCTGCAAAGTATTCCACTATCAATACCCTTTTGCCATTACTATTAGAGTCAATTAGTAATCATATTCTAATGACCGTTCTGCACATTTTCAACAATAGACTCTGCTCACCATACTAAGCTCCTTTATAAAGTATGAGATGCAATGCGAATTGCTTGATTCCGTATCCTCCTCGATGGGACTAAAAGGTTCCTCAAGTTTCTCTTCCCCTTCTGATGTATTCAACAGCTTCCAAATGGTCTTCTTTAAGCCCTCGCAACCCCAACGGTAGTCGATATGTGATGCATAATCCGGGTCCCGAATAAGCTTACCGTCTTCATCTGTGTAGGCCCCGGGGTAATACACTTCGCTCCCGCTGCTACAGATCAAAGCATCGAACTCATTCACTTGGATGTCCCCCGACTTCAAGAATTCCATGGTTTCTGAAACCGGCATAGCTGTCGATAGAGCGAATCCAGAGACCCTAGCGGCTTGTGGGTCTGATCGGACAGCCTTCATAACATCTTGCACCATCTGAACAATCTTATTTTCAGGGGCCCCATCACTGTCATAGCAGTCAGCAGCTATAACTATTAACCTACGTCGCCGCCTCAATATGGGATACTTGCTCACCGAACTCTCAAGTGGTTTGTTTCCACCTTCAATGTCAATCGATTCAGAAGATTCTTGCTTCTTAATTTTGCTAAGAACTCTTTTCACTTGGTCCTGGAGCTCTGGGTCTCCAGAAGCAATTGCGGCATGGTCAAGAGATTCATTTAATGAAGATTTTTCTCCGTCAACTGAGAGCCTAAGGGACATATCTTGCACGTCCTTTAGGGAATCATTGAATGACTCTTCGGCTGGGATTTCGTCCTCTGGAGTAGCAGTTTGCCATTGCGGGTGTCTCATCCGGCATGCTGCCACCCTAGTCAAGTACGTACGGCAATGCTCAGGCCATGAGAAGAGGTGTATGTTCTTCCAACCATTCTTCCTGCATTCATGCCACAAGGACTTCTCTGAGACCAGCTTGAGCAGTGCATCGGCAATAGCTTGTTGATCATGAGGGTCCACGAGCAGCCCATTATTCAGTGCCTAAATCACATAGCAATATATAACGATTAAGAAGGAAATTCCCAATTCAACATCTCATGCTGAACTGAATACAAAAAAAAGGAGGGGGGGGGGGGAGTAAAACTTTGTGGGACACATATTGCATGATATCGCTGTGGGCAGGTCAAACTTACTTGGTGAATGTCAACTGGTCCACCGTTTTTAGTAGCCACCATTGGAAGCCCATGTGCTGCTGCCTACATTATTCATTAAGCAGATGAAGTGGTACTCAATACTTCTAGGAACCATCTTTTACAAACAAGAAATAAACTTTATAATACCTCGATCAGAGTAAGACCAAACGGCTCAACTAGAGCTGGATTGATGAAAACGCCCTGCAACATGTGAGGTGGGATTAATTTCCTATCATGTTAAGACTGAGGCCGTGGACCTTGAATACGGTGAAGAAGGAAACCTTTGTTTTCGCCGCTAGACGATAAATTTCTGGAACATCAGACTGCCTGTGATGCTTGGGGAAGGCAACTTGCCCATAAAGATCATACTTGTCCACTAGTTTCAGCACTGTTGTAAGAACACTGGCGTTTCCAGAAGACATCTCATCTATATCATCCCTGTTGCCCATGATCAATGTCTGCGGAAAAAGCTTGCCACTTTGTTACATCTGGATGTTCATGTCATAGTTATACAGAGCAAACATCATTCTTACAAGATTTGCAAGCTCCCTTAGAGGGCGGCACTCTCCAAAAGCCTTCACAAGAGTTGTTATATTCTTCTTCGGGTCTGGCCTTGATAAAGCCAAGATCATCGGCTTGTGCGGATTTGTGAGGAATCTCATCACCTGTCAGAAAAGACGCTCTAAGTGAGCAAGGATAACAAAAGCTACTGCATAAACACGATGGCAATGCAAAATCCTAGACAATCACTCCAGGAATGTACATTGGAGAAGAAGGTTTGTGAACAATTCTTTCAAGGAAGGCCAAAAAAGAGGGCCACTATTTCGTGGCATGAGTTAGACCACAAAGCACGCCAGTCAACCAATTCTTATTAGTAATTACCACAGAACTGGCCAGTCAACCTTATAGTTGCTTTCTAGTGCGTTGTTTAAGAGTGCCATCAGAGCGTTCTCTCAGATAAATTTCTTATTAGAAATAGAAAGAAAATTCAGATACTCACTTCTGACCATATTGCCGGGAGGGATTTGGGGGAAGAGCCGTCAACACCACCAATAAGTGCTGCCAGTTCCCCATCAACCTCAGGGGTATCTTCCTGGACATTGACATTGCTAAAATCCATGCCAGGAGGAACGACCTGTAAAAGAAGCAGTGATATCAGAAACTAAATAGACGAGCGCCCTACGAATGACCATTCAACTATTAATTTTAATCCCTTCTTTGGACAAGTACATCAATTCTAGTGATCCACAGAACGATTTAGTAACCTTTACAGTAACAAATCTTGTGTTATTTCCTTTTGAATATGATTATGAATATAAATGACATTAATAGACCTTTGAAATACACGAACAGCCAACAAGATAACCATGTTTGACTGAGGTACGACGAACAGCAAGAAAGGATAAATCCCTACCACCATCCTCGGCATGTACCGCCCATGACAGTTTACCCCGCGTCTAGCACGAGCGCGCAAAACTTTCTCAAGCTTGACATCAAACCCATCATAAAGACCCCACTGCTCGTCGATTTCCTGCTTCGTACTAGTAATGACAAGCTCAGCAGCATCAAGAGAAAGTTCCTCTGCTTCGATTCTCCTCATGATCTTGTATGTCGAGTTTATATCTTCCTTTGATTGCCGTCCCTGCTTGAGGAGCTGCTCGAGTTTGTTCCTCCCAAGTGAGTGACCCGTTAAGACCATTGGGATGTTAAGAGCACCTGAGAGAAGAGCAGCACTATCTCCCGCATCTGCATAATGACCATGAATCACATATGGCCACACAGGCTGGCCCCCGCCTATTTGTTCGCCAAGAACTTTTGACATATTCAAAATGTGAGCTAAAGCACCGTCGACAAATTCTTGAATATATGGCCAGAGCAATTCCTTGCGGAGATACTTATTTCGTGGGCCAAATGGAATCCTTATAATGTAGGCCCCACTACTCTCCCCCAATTCATTGGTATCGGCATCTTCTGGGCCAGCAGTTAGCATTTCTGTCGGTTCGCCATAACTCCAGTCGACTTCTGGGGAGGAGATTTGGCGGGTGAAAAGATCAACCCTGTATACACCAGGCATTCTAGCAAGTGCACAAGAAAGCTCTACCACATATTTAACCTGTGCACAGTATTCGATTAGTCAATGCATGAGAATCAATATAAATTAACATTGTTGTGCATACCTGTCCACCAGTATCAGAGTCCCGACCAAGTTCCATTTGATCCCCACGGACCAAACCATGCATACTGGTCAGAACAATAAGTTGGATCAATGGGTTGAAACAGCATCATTTTAGGCCCAGAGTGAATGATGAATTTACAATTCGTAGGAATGCAGACGGATCGTATGAGAATAGATAAAAGTTCGATGCTGAGATCTAGAGTATCTTGGAGTTCATAAATGGGCCCAAAATTTGAATGATGTGATGTGCGGGATGACGTCCAAATGGTTTATTCCTCTAACTACAAGTAGCCTAATGAACTCAAGACAAATGACCTTTCTGTTAGAACAGCATATCTGGTGTAAAATTAAGTTATATTATGATGGTTTATCCTTCGGTTACGAAAAAGAGTAACCTACTTCAGTAGAATTTCAGAAGGGAAATGAAATACGATACCTTCTTTATTCGACAAGACAACATTAACGGTAGCTTGTAAGTTGTATGTCTCAGCTGATATTACTTCCAAAACATAAATACAAGAAGCTGAAAGTTACAATCTCTCGCCTGCTGACATGTTGAACATTCTATATACATCTCCTCATAGGCACACAATTGCAAGAAGTTGACTAAATAACACTTAAGCCAAAGAAAGACTATACCTAATTAGGACAATGTAAAGCTTCTTTTCCTTTTTATCATCTGACCATACTTCCAGATTGGAAAAATTCCTCTGAAACTTCTTTCTTGGGGTCTCGCTCAGCATTAACTCTCCCACAATGTCCCCTTTCTCTCCTTCCGATAAGTCCTCAGACATGTCTTCTGTCGCATCCCTCCGTCCTTGTTCCCGTTCCCACCTCCGTTTTGCCAGCCTTTGCAGTTCCTCCCATTCCAACTGATGACGAAGGCTCCTTAAATTTCAGTTGGAAAACTAGGAAGATACAGGGAAGGCAATTGCTTCGCCTTGATAAAGCTAATAGCAATACAACAATGAATGGTCTCTAGCACAAGATAGAGAGAACAAAGTTGTGCTTAAAAGGTGGGCCACACATACTTGATTGAGAGACACAAGGCGTGGGAAAAGATGCAAGAATGGGTAAACAGAGAGCCGAACATGATATCTTTGACATCATCCAGTGCTAGTATCTTTGTGAACTCAAAGCCTTCACTATCTACAATATTCCGGGTTTATATTCTGTAACAGATAATGCACATTGGGTTTGTCCAATGCGCAATATGTCTAACTAATAAAATGACTCAGGAAGACCAATCAATCACACGGCTGGAAACATGTTAATACCACATGCATCATAGCGATTAGTTTTCCTGGTTTATTGAACTTATGACTAGAAGCATGTCACAACAATACTTTTAACTCTGCTTTATAGAGAACTCAAAACTTGGGAAATCGGAAAGGATTACACTGAGTCAAAAACTCAGTTTAGTGTGACATGATACTTCAGAAACAAAACTCAATTGAATCGCAATATGTTGGGCTTGCTCATGACACATACATGTTTGTCTCAAAATTCCTAAACACGAAAACAATATTATTAATGACAATGCTGGAAACATGTGGGCGCCATGTGCACCACAGAGATCTGTTCTGGTCTTGATATGTTGGGAGTTGAATTTCAATTTATGATGCAGTTCCAACTTGGACTGCACTTCCTACAGAATGTGCTGAATTATTGAACAATTGGCTAATAATACATAGGCCAAACACCTCAGTCAATTTGAGTTAAAAGTATGAAATTCATAGAAGCGAAAACCTCTGTTTTGGCATGATATTCCTGGTCCATACTAAATATATGTCCCCCCATTCTGGTTTCTCCTTTTTCCCCACTCCTTACTTGTAAGTGTCCCCCAAATCTAGAATCTTTGTATAACTGAATCATTTCTCGACAAAATCCTTGTTTTCTTTTTGTTTCTCATGCATTATAGGCACTCAATTCCAAACAATTACTTTTAATAAGAGCTCACAAAACAAAGAGACTCCCACTCATCTGAAAACTTTTGCCACTTAGGAATCTATGGAAATTCAAGCTTCACATGTAGATAGCCTGTCGCCCAAGCTAACACGCACATGTACACTCTTGATTGGAATTTGCACGTCGATGTGTGTGTGAGGTAACCATGATTTTTGTAAGGAGAACCGACCCAGGACAATGCATATATCTCACAATTTCCCCTTCTCAATTAATCAAGCTGGACGTCAAACACGAACCCAAGGATGAAGCAACACAACAATAACACAAAAAGGCAAGAGCTGACAATAATAAATTAATTCACAAGAGACTCTGTTGGGATTTGAATTCTTGAACTCTTATGCCGACAATCAACGGTAAGCCCAAAAAAGCTTAACGTCACGAAACGAGCAGTTTACATTAATCAAACATACTTCTTGCAACAATCACCAAGTAAATGCACTAGGTATATTTCCATCCAACCATAGACGGACCATAAAATAGAGTGTCAAAGTTCAATCTCTAGACCTGTCTTCTCTTATCCCGAAACGCTTAATACACCATGAAACAAGCCGATAACGATCACCGAGTAGATGCACCAGATATTCTCGGGAAAAAGAACAGAAGCATCGAAAAAGCCGACTCGGGAACATCACCTGCTTCTTCTTACGGGTGAGGTGCCAGATGCGCCAGCACATGTTCTCGAGTCGGGAGCTGCGGTCGCGGGAGTTTCGGGTGGCGACCACCTTGATCCACGTCCGGTGGAGGTCGGTCTCGTCGACGCCGGTCACCACCTCCTCCACGAAGTACTTGGTCGGGTTGAAGTCCCCCCTCTCCCTCATCTTCACCTCCTTCTGCACGTTCTGCTCCGACGAGCCCCCTCCGCCGCTGTCCAGTATCGCCTCCAAGTACCCGTTTATCCATTCGTTCCCCGCCATTCCAACCCACTATATTTCTATATCTATATCTATATACTTCTTCCCCTTCGAAACACGTCGTTCAGCCGCAATCACAACCGCGCGCGGTCACGGTCCCTTCACCAGACGGAGGAGGAGGAGGAGGGGAACGCGCGACGTGGGTCGTTATTTCTTTCGCTCCCTTTTGCATGCGCAAGGGCCGGGGGACACCCACATGCGGGTTTTCACGGATTCCGCAGGCGAGAGGAGGAAACAAGAATCAAGAACCGCAAAAGCTTCGACCTTTCTTCCTCAGTTCCGTGCCGTCACGGGGGCGACGGTGACCACGCTTTCCCCCCTCTCTCGTTTTCTCCCTAAACCAGAGGACGGGAATGTCGCTGGCGGCGACGAAAGGTGACGAGGAGAAGCTGACATGCAGGGAGGTTTCCTGCTCGGAGTCCCTTCATCGAACGACGGAGCTCTTGCTTTCGCGTTGCGTTCGTGCGCGCATATGAGGAGGCGAGGGAGGGAGGGTGATCGAGAGACGGAGATGGGACTGAGGAGAGAGGAGGGGAGAGGAGGGAGGGAGGAGGAGGAGGAGACGCCACGTGGCCGGGAGCGGTGGGCCCGGGGGCGGGGGGACACGTGCGCAGCGGCCGGCGGATCAAGGATGATTGGGGGTGGTGGTGGTGGTGGGGGCAGCAGGGAGCTCGTCGTGGGGGCGCGCACCATTTCCGATGCTGCCCGCTTCCCAATGCGACCTTCCCGCCCTGCTCTCTCTCTCTCTAGAATGCATGCACAATTTTTACCCCCTCTCTCTCTCTCTCTTTCTAAATCTAATCACAATCACTAATTAGAACGTGCAATCACGGCTCATGCTCCTGAAAGTGTATTTGTTCCGTTGTGGGCATGCTCACATTTCTATGTATGCATATGTGATATTTACCTTTGAACGAAAGCTTAGCTTCAAATAAAAGGATGCTAAAAGCCCGTCTGGCAAGTTACCAAATAGTAAAAATTTTCATTCTTTTAATTTTCGGAATCAAGTTTGAGAACAAAAATGCGTTCGTTAAATTTTTTGTGCCCGGGCATAAATTTACAAAAAATTGTTCCCGAAATCAGTTTTGGAACAAAATCAAGAAACAAAAAAAAGTAGATTATTGATTCTATGAATAATTTTTTTCATTTATGATTTTTCTTCATTTTCTTTTTTTCTTCTTGGTTTGTTGTTCTTCTCCTACCGACGGTCGGCCGACGAGGGTCCCCCTCGCCTCTTGGGCGAGGCCGGCTTGCGGCCGCGACGGCGAGGCCTCACCCAGCCATCGCGAGGCCGATCTCACTGTCGCGACCCAGGCAAGGAAGATGGGTCACGACGGTAAGGCCAATCTCGCCGTTGTGATTGGCGAGAGCGGCGGCGAGGGTTGCGACGCCCTCGCTGGCCATGACCTGTGGCCGGTCGTCGGCGCCGGCGACCAAGCATGGCCAAGGAAGGGAAGCAAAAGAAGTAAAAAAAAGAGAAAGAAATATTAAAAAAATTCAAAATATTATTAAATTAAAGAAATTTTGTGTAGTTACTAAACGCATTTCTGTTTTTTTTTTTTCTAAAAATAAAAATTTTGGGCAGTTATCAAATGCCTTCAAATGCTTAAAAATTGTTCCTGAGTACGGAATCAAAAAAATCATTTATGAGCAGAATCAGTCCCCAGGCACGGAATCGTTGCCTGGCATACCTTAAGATGGTCGGCGTGGATATCAAAAATTGCAATCCTCGTTGGAAAGGTATGTACTCTTTGAACATTTTTCATATAATAGATTAATTTCTTGTGTGCTGGCAACGGACAAGTCGCTTTCCGATCGATTTTAGAAGGAAAGTCTAAACTTATGAACGTAAAAAGCGCTTTCACTTTTGGAAAACATCTTCACAGCCTTTCATTCTAATTAGTGAAATTCTATTATATGAAAAAAGAAAGGTTCCGGTCCTTTTTTCTTTTTTTTCCCATAAAAGAATGAATTATTCGACTGCAAATATTCAATAAAGGAAAAAAAAATAATTGAAGTGGAACGTTAAAGTGCACTTAACTAAACTCAATTCCTCATTTTCCATCATGAGAAAATGAATAATACCCAATTTGCCATGACTTGTGAAAGGAATCCTTTATTGGAACAACTAGCTATTTAGGAAACACTTTAATAAATTATTTTGTTACCAAATAAAACACGAGTTAAATTTACTGCCTTTTTTTGCATTAAATATCTTTTTTTTGTGTGCATAATTTAGAATTTGGTGACTTGATGAATGGCAACACCATACCAATTACTAGCACCCAATTTATGAGACCGGTTATTCCATTAGTTTAACCTCTTCATTTGAATCCGAATGGTATAACCAAACTTCAAATTCTCCGGCCGCGCCTTGTGAAAGTATCATGATCGAGGTTTTTTTGGTATGCACTTTTACTTCGTGTCGAAAAGTTTAATTAAAGTGAAGGATGTGATTTTTACTATTGCAATATGCTTTCATTCCATGAAGAGAAACATATTCCCTTTCCGAGATTGTTTTGGGAAAATTGTTAAAAAATAACCAAACTTATTGTACGACGGCCTAATCAATTTTTAATATTTCAATCGTGTTAATTTAGTCTTAATCCTTCTCGTAATTTGCCAATATAGTCCTTTCGATCAATTTTGATCTAAAATCACCGATATGGACACAGGCCGTCCTACGTGGCATAGCTGACACTGATATGGATAAATTTTGCAACTTTTTTCTTAAAATTTTCGAATTTTTTTTTCTGTTTTTTTATTTCTCTCTACCGGCCGGTGGAAGTCGCCGACCATAGCCGATGAATCCCAGCCCCCGCCGGATTTGGGTGAGACATTTACACGGAGCAAGGCAATCATTTACTTACAAATGGACTAATTGTGCTACAAGTCAGTTATATCAATATATATATCACTAATAAATATGTACCATTCGATTCGCCTAAAAATCTCCACTTCCTTGTCTAGCACTCAAAGAATATACCTCAACATCTTCTCAGATTTTCATGCCGAGAGTGATTAGGAAAATAGGAAGAGAAAAATTTTATTTTTCTCTTCTTGTCTGAAATATATATATAATTGTTGAATTTGTTTGATCATTTTTGACGTAAAAGTAAGTGGTTGAGGAAACATGATCTTGCTTTAGGGTGACCACTACCAACCATTCTCTATCTCCATGTCACCTCTGGCCTTAAATGGATCAAACCTTTTTCACACGAGTACCTTTCCAACCTACAAAACAATACCTCCAATTTCATGTATATTGTGACTTCAATGCAACCCCTCCATGGTGAAGCTCTCGCGCGCTTCACATGCATACAACGTGTAACCATTATGTCAACTTTTGTCGCTCCCCATTCTGCCTTTTGTCATCATAGGAGAAGAAGAGCTTTCCTTCTTCAACTGAATTATCGAAACAAGGAGATCTAACTTTTCTTTTAAGGTCCTTCACATGGTTTGCCTTCTCTCGTGCCTGTACCAAATTGGAGGTCTCTTTGCCTCCAAGTTGAAGCCTTTTAGGAGAAAATTGCCCAAAAAATTCTAAACCTATTGTACGGCTGTCAATTCAGTCATAAACCTTTCAATTGTGTCAATTGAATTATAAACATTTTGATAATTTTCCACTTTAGTTTTAAACAAATTGACGATTTATCAACGTAGTCTTTTCGACCCATTATCCAAATAATATGTTTAGGACTAAATTGACAAAATTTCAAAAGATTTGGGAATAAATTGGCACAATGAAAAGGTTTATGACTGAATCAGCTGTCGTTCATTAGGTTAAAAACTTTTTGGACAATTATCCCGCCCCTTTAGTTAGAAGGAATGAACGGGAAAACATCTTTCGAGTTTGAAAGCCTCTCGCTCACGCGCGCATGCGGTTGGGCACGGTCTTGGGGCGGGGTGGGAGGGATCGTGCTTGAGCTCCTATAAGTTTTGAGTTCGATCTTTCATGTTTGAAAGCCTCTCGCTCACGTGCACGTGCAGTTGGGCACGGTCTTGGGGCGGGGTGGGAGGGATCGTGCTTGAGCTCCTATAAGTTTTGAGTTCGACCGAAAGCACAACTACTATTAGCAATCGAGACTGGAGTTTGAGTTTCTGATTTTTATTTTGTCTATGATCAAATCTCGATTCGATTATGATGACTCTAGATGATAAAATACCGACTTAGCTACAATTAGCAAGTGGTAACTGTGATTAACATAGTTACTCATTCACTTGGCCAAACAGCTGACCCAACTACCCATGTCCATTTCCAATTGCTACTTTCTGGGAATAAAGAGGAAAAAAGAAGGGCTCGAGGTCCACGAAACAGCAAGCAATTTGTCCCCACATTCTCTGGTGGAACATGAGAATTCGAATCTCTGTTGCTTCACCAATGGTACAAAGTACAAACGACGCTTTTAGGGGTCTAGAGGACGATTCATTCGTGCCGTCTCATCGTTTTTTCGTGTTGTCGGTTCGTTCATTTTAGTATTGTGTTATGAGGGGTGAGGCGATTACAAGGGCATGCGCGAGTTCCGACGCAAACTTTGTGAGTGATAGCGGTAATTGTCCAAAAAATTCTAAACATGCTATACGGCGGCTACACCTGTCAAATGAGTGGATTGGGTCAGGTTTGGATCGAGTCAGGTTTGGATCGAGTCAGGTTTGGTCGGACTCAAATTAATCCATTAACCCGTTTATAACCCATTTCCGCGCAATGCAATTTTCTTGATCCATACCCATACCCAACCCGACCTATACCAAACTCATACCCGATCAGATTTATATTGCTAAAACACTTCTATATTTAATTAAATATAGAAAAATTCATGCCCAAGCTGAAATGAAAGTGCGGAATGAGTGAGTGCAAGATTGAGTAAGGGCGAGAGAAATGCGTTAAGTTTAAATCAGTTCTAAACTCATTTACGACCTATTTGTGACCCATTTAACACCAATATAAGACTTACCAATTTATGACCCATTACTAAATATAACTAACCTATTTACTAATATATGGATTAAAAAACGGATTTATGACCCATTTTGACACGTCTAACGGCAGCCACTTCCGTCTTAAACTTTTTAATTATATCAATTTAGTCTGAAACCTTTTGACGATATATCAATATAATCATAAACTTTTTATTTGTGTTAATTTAATTCTAAATATTTTGAAAATTTATTGATTTAATCATAAACTTTTTGACGACTTGCCAATTTAAACCTTTCGACCAAATTAGGCCGGATGTGGATACCGACCAAGCACTAGCCATCCTCTGTGATATGACAGATGCTGGCGTAGATAATTTTTACATTTTAAACAAATTCCTTTTTTATTTTTCCTTTTTTTCCCTTTGGCTTAGGGCCTAAGCGATGGTGTCCCTCGCCAAATACAGCGAGGGTGACCCTTGCCCATACCACAAAGGTTGAGCCCTTGCTAGATCTAGCAAAGGTTGCCGTCGCCCGTGGCCGGTCACAGGCCATGGTCAAGTACTGGCCACATGGCAAAAGGAAAGAAAATGATTTTTTTTAAATGAAAAGTATGTCCACATCGGTATCGGTCACGCTATATAAAATAACTGACGTCCCCATTAGCAATTTCATGCCAAAATTAGTTGGAATAACTAAATTTGCAAGTTTTCAAAAGGTTTATGACTAAATTGGCAAATCATCAAAAGAATTATGACATAATTGGCACAATTAAAATGTTTATGGCTAAATTGATAAGTTGTCAAAAGGTTTAAGACTAAATTGGCACAATCGAAAAGTTTATGACTGAATTAGTCACCGGATAATAAACTTAAGACTTTTTGGATAATTTTCCCCATATCATACATAGGAATTCCTTTGTTTTATTTTTTTCATGACTGTACATCGAGAAAATTGGAAGATAATAGGTGAGGAGATGGCAGTATATGAAAGCAAAGGAGGTAAGGAACTCTGTTAATCCCCTCCGATAATGACCCAAAAATATGCGCACAAATTGCCATCAAGAAAGAGAAACTTTTCATTAGAGTGAAAACATTACCAAAAATTAGACGGTGCGTAGCCCGGGCGGGATGGTTCCGAGGATGGAACTGAAAACTTCCCCGGCCCTAGCCGGTTCGCCAAATTTTGGAACCAGGAGCCGCTAATTTTTTCAATATTTTCTAATTAATTTTAGAATTTTCTTTTAAAAGAAAGGACTATAACCAATTTCAAGGGCGTTTCTACCTTGCAACCAGCAGTGTTATGGGGGTGGTTCGCAGGTAGATCCGTTGGTTCTAAGGCCGCAACCGGGAACAAGCTGATCCGAGCTAATTCCAAGTATTTGAGAAAGCGGAACCAAACCTACTCTTCTTGCAACCAGCTGGAACTAGAGGGACCGAGCCTGTTCCATCCCGGTCCCAATTCAACCCCGGACCTGTCGCTCGCCCCTAGGGAGAATAAATTGTACTCTTTCCATAGGAGGCTCTTGCCTTTTTTTTGTCCGGCTTGCTCACGTTTTTACCTCAAACCAGCATGATCTGAAGACTGATAAAAGCCTAAGCACCGCTTAGAAACTTTTCAACTGCCGTGGTGGATGGAAAAGGATAGCATAAACCATGGATAACTGATAAGGTTTTGATAAGGATCTTCACTTCATACACAGCATGTGCAAATATTCGCTTGAACACAGCAAATCCAGACGATTGCCATGTTTTCTGAAGAATGTCATAGAAGGCGAAATCAACTTTTCTCTAAATTCAAAGAAACGCAAGTATATGGCATTCATTCTTGAAATTTTTGTGTACGGCCAAAAATATAAATGACTGACGACTCGTATAAACAAAATATTGCACGATCTGCATATGCAATAAAAAATTCTTTTGGATGATCGACCATATTTGTCCATTATCTATGGTATTCATGCTATTTCAAACATTCTTGGCCAGTCACTCCACATTAGCTGAGAAAGGAAAGTCAAATATGGCAAATAACAGAAAGGAAGAATATACTATGCCACTGTGATATCGAAAAAGAAAAGCTTTAGGGAGGAGTTCCATGGAAAATATGCATACTGATGCAGAAGGGACAAATAAGCATCAGCTTGAATCTGAAAGTAGTTGATACACAGGGTGCAATCAATCCTTATCCAGCCATATGATGGTTTCCCTTCATTGTCATTTCCAAATTGAAGAGAATTTTCAATGATGTTCAGAAGTATGAAAACACCCTTCACTGGTAAAGCTTAACCTATGAAGCTGGATGATAATATGCTACAAAGCTAGGCCAAACCATCATTAAGCATTTTTTCATGCCAATCACAATAGATGGTAAACAAATAAAACATCTACCAAGAGTAAAGTTGATCAAAATTCTATTATCTCACTCCTGTTTTAGGCTCTGTTCTAAACTATTTTGTTTCAACAGTTGAAATAAGGGAGAGTATGTGTGGTTGCTAATCAAAAGGACTAGGACAGAAGCGTTAGCAGCAAGGAAAACTAAGCTAGCCATCCATAACTCTACAAAGACATTCTTGCCTTTAAACTCAAGCAGGTAACCCCACATCAGCCAATGGGTCTGAGCTCCCATCCACAAGAATATGCAGCATAACCCTTTCCATTTGAAATTTATATTGCTCCATGGCAGTATTAGGGGCAGCAAGCAGAAGAACCATACAAAGTACTGCGCAGTGATTACCTGTTAATAGAGATTCAATACATATGAGTAAGATGCAGCACATATGACAGTGATTAACCGTTGGGAAAGAAGGTAACGACGGCATCCACTTAGCCACTCTTCCTTTTAACAAGTAATTTAGCCACTCCGGAATTGAGAATTTTGCAGATAGACAAACTAACCTTGTTAAATGCCACAAATGCTACCGTCTGCACAAAAAGGCAGAATGGCAAATCTGGAGCAAAGCGGAGAACAAGAACGAGCTGGACCATGAATTGTGGTAAAAAAGATATGAGCTTCTCTATCACAGAGAACTCACGCTCATAGTGAAGATATATGTGGTAGAAGTATATAGAGAAGTTATGTCTCGGATCTGTGCGGGTTAAATGGTAAAGCAATGCCTCATGTAAGAATTCCCACTTGTACAAATAGAAGCTAATTCCTGTACAAAAGAAGAAAACAGCCGCAGAAATAACGCCAAAGATAATCCTCTCTGCAGAGAATATGCATTTTATTGCAACCAGCACATTGAGCTTAGTCACTGCTGTGCTGCATTCGGGTTTCTTGCTAGGGCCAGAGCTCCAGATCCTAGGAAGAGGCTTCTGTCCCAAGCGGAAGTAGTGGTGATTAAGAACCAGGACAAGGGTTGGCGCATATATGATTGGATAAATTCTAAAATGGACTACAAGTCCATACCAAACTGCCGCTTGCAAGAGATTGCCTAATAAACAGAAAACAGAACAGCTTCATAAGTATTAGATATAACCAATCCTTACACCAAATCAACTATTATATATAAATGTAGTTAAAGATAGACAACAAAGAGAAAAAAGGAAGACCCTCGTTTATACTTGTATTAATGTAGTAAAGACCAAAAGAAGCCTGCTAGGAAAAAATTTCCTCATCAACATCTCCAAAAAAATGCGACAAGTTTCCACGCGTTGTGTGCTATACCGATTTTATGTTGAATCCTGGCATTGCATGCGTTTTCACAATCTTGTCATAAATTGAAAAGGCACTCTATATAAACAGTTATAAAGGAAGTCTAGAAACAAGTAATCCCCAGGGCCCAGACATATGACCACGTACAAAAACTCTAGCAGAATTACTAGGGAGAATGCAGTCCGAAATAGGTCATCATGAAGTTCCTTAAGGGACTTCTCAGAATTGATCATCACCAGCTAACATATTAGATCAATTTCAGCGCGAACAGGGTCAAACTTACATAGGCTACAAGGCAACATTTTTTTTTTTGGTAAGATTCTACAAGGCAACATTGGTAACTTCTCTCAAAAAAGGACAAAAGAAGAATAACTGCCAAAATATTAAATAAGTTGAATACCCATGAAATCCTCTTAACAAAGGCAAAAGCTGTTCCAAGGAGAAAACATACCATTCATCAGACAAATAATGATCCATAAGATAATGGCACAGACAACCGGCTCACAGTTCCCACGGGTCCCAATAGTGAAGGTAAAGGGATTCAGAAGCCATGCCATGACACTGTAGGTGCAAATATTCTTGGGCACACTGCATTTCTTTAAGATGGTGTAGATGAACACGCCAACAAGTAAATCTGCAGTGTTCACATAAAAACAGAGTAAGTCGCTCAAATGAGGAAGATAATAACATTCATTCACCCTGTATTGTATTTTCCAAATAATAATTCAAAAACATTCATTAACGATTTCCAGTTAAAATTTCCAACATAAGAATGCATAACCAATTGATTAAAGATAAAAGGTGAAATCACCATATTAATGAAAAAGATCAAATAAATTTGTTATTAGTTTTACATGCATGTTCAATCACCTATCACATACCAGAGGTTACAATACAAAATATATCTGAACATTCATAATACATCCGATATGCTCCCACAAAGATGATAGGCAAAAGATCTACCATAATTACAAAAAATACAGAATGGATGGTAGCTATTAGTGCGAGGACTGAAAAAAATCCTTCTAAAGCTATCTATAATCTATCAACATCGGATTTCTCTACATAACAACATGCAAGAATACTAGTCTTGAGATAGCCAGCTCATTCCCTAAGAAAAATATGCCACCCAGCTCGTCAGTAGAACTTTTATAACGAGGAGGCTTGACGAACCTCTTCGATCAAGATAGAGAAGATACAACCACATCCTACTCCTCTTCCAAATTCTCTATATTACAAGGAACATTTTCCATCTAAATGGAGACATGGAAGATCAGAAATGGATCTAGAAATCAATACCAAATAATTATCTACTTCTCCATGCATTGGATAATTGCAGACCACACGTACCAGAGGCTGAGAAAAGAAACTTGCCCCACGAACAATGGAGAAACGTATTCGGCAAGAGCAGAAAGGCGAGCAAAGGTGAATATCGGTACGTGGTTCTTTCATAAGGAGACTTCCCCGATGCCATCAAATCAGCAGCATCAGAGAATACGAAGTAGTCCACGTCTGTGTACCTAACCTCCATGTGCTTATCTTGCCATTCACCATACATGATCAAGAACACCCGCAAGAACGCCGAAAACAACAGCAAGGAGCGCATGTCTACGGTCACCATTGCCGAAACACAAGCGGGGATAAACGTCCGATTAACATATACTCCCACCACTTGGAATGGTTTCGGAGTTCACACTGAAGCAAAGAACAATCGAAAGAACAAGAAGATCAGGCTCATAGAAACTGAATATCTTGCCACACTACAAAATTACCAATTAAAAACCGAACATACAACCCAAGAAGCACCACTATGTTGAAAAAGAAACCGGATCAAATGATGCCCAAAAGAACTCTCATCCCCACACTCCAAGGAACAATTTTTCCAACGTTAACAGTGTCTCCTAGACAGCCCATCGAACATTTGAAACACGTTAGGCAATCACCGAAACCCACCACACAGACCTACACATTCAGTCCGAATGAAGCATTACTCAATTAATTCAGCACAAGAGCTTGAATCCGAACCAACTTCCATACCCGAATCTATACAACATGCAAGTGCATTTGAAGTGGCTTGATTTCTTGGGAAAATCGCCTCAGTACCGAGAATTAGATCTCTCTACCTGCAACAATCGATCGCGAGCAAATCCCAGCGGCCTCAGTCGCCGAAGATCCGCCGCGTCTCCGGCGTCAACTATCGGCGAGCTCCTCCGGCTGAAGCTCTCCGGCGACGCGGGAAATCGATGAACAGAATGCCGACGGCGAGGAGGAGGAGGAGGAGAGTTCTCTGCAGAATACGGTGATGTGGTCGGAGAGGGAACGGGAGAAGAGGAAGAAGAAGAAGACGACGCAGCGGCAGTGGCTGAACTCGCAGCAGAAGAAGACGATGGTTCCCATTTGGAAAACTGCTAAAATAATAATAATAAATATGATATATAGTAAAAATAAATATAGGATTTACCCAAAAAAATGAAGAGTATAATAGCACAGATGGTCCTAAATTTTGGCCCAAGGTTTCTCGATTTTTGATTTGTTCAATATAAACCATGATCTTTTTATAAATGTTTAATATAGTCCTTTCGTTTGCTCAAACGACAAATCGGTCATTATTTTATGACTTGAATTATTATATGTTGAGTTGAATTTTTAAAAATAATAAATCAACATGTTTATTTTTTTATCCATTTACTTTTGAAAAGGACAAAAAAATTAATAATGTAAATTATTATATTGTAGTTTGTATGAATATCTTATTTGGATAGCTTACGCGTGATTTTTTTCTTTTTGGTTGTCCATTGTTCGAATTTAACAAATTGGAAGTCATGTGATAGATTTCATTAATTTATATTAATGGAAGGACAATACTGAACATTTTTATAATATTTACTAATAATTTAGGGGTCACATTAAACAAAATATCGCACATTGAATCAAAATTCAGAATTTATTTGTGTTATTTTTACAAAGAAAATTTAAGTTTTGGAATGACCTTTAATTTGGCTTTTCATTTTTGTTTTTCCAAAATTAGGTTTTAATTGCTTTATCATAAGTCTTTTTCTTGCTTTTTGCCCGGCTGTAATATGTTCTTATGCATAAAGTTATGAATGCCATATTAGTTTGATGGATCAAGTTTTCAATAGCTTTCTTAATTCTTCATTACTTTGTTTACCTATCTGTACTATGGATCACAATGAACAAAATGTACAAGAAAATGAGTTTTCTATAAGTTTATATACACGACTTGGACATGGATAATTACCTCAATTATCTCTAAAAAGGAAAAATAATTTTGCGGGAGACTCTTTCCATTGATCAAGTCACAATAAATAAGTTGCCATTCGAGACTCTTTCAATTGACTCAGCAAATTTTTCAAATTTAACTACGAAATACTTGACATATATACATCTAAGAATTATTTATTATTGTAATATGATATCTTATAATTAGATGCCGAAGAAGTATGCTAATTTAAAATGTCTTTATACAGCTAAGCGCGAGCATATTTTCAATTAAAACCTAAGTAATTGGTATAGTGCACCAATGCATTATACGATGCAGTATACAAGATCATTTTTGCATTATAGAATCCATTCATCTGTTCACTATACTCAGTTTGCTGCTTGAAAACAACTCCTCTTTAATCCTCTTCTAAACCTCATCTGCAATAATTCCCAAAGCCCTTTTGATCTCCTAAATAGCACATTGGGTGAAAGTTTTTGTGTCTGGTAATTCGACATTTTGAAAATTTACATAATGACAATATTGTTAAAACAGAGCAGATGATAACTCCATGCAGCATTGAATAGTAATTAGAGAGTACAACGAGAAAATAAACAGATCAGCAAACAGTTTCTTTTTCTTTTAGTACATTATAACATACTGTAAGCAGTGACACCGCTTTCAAAAGGGATGGAAAGATGGAACCAGAAAATAGATATTACGCTGGGGAATATAGTCTGCGAACCATTAGTCACTGGGATGATATTTGGTGAATCATACAAAGTATCCCTGATGGTTAGACTTGTAAAAAACCAAGCCGAGAGAATGATTCGTGATATTAGAACGCAACTCGATAGGACATATAACCTTAGTGATATCCACAGCTTGGTTATAACCTCTAGCTCTTACTCGACTGGAATTCAAAGTCCTTTTCTTTAAGTAGCTTCTCAATATCATCCATGAAGCTTGACAAGTTCAGCCTTCGCTGCGGATCTAAAGAGTTGGCTGCTTCCTAAATCATTTAACATCCGGAATTAGAAGCATGTAATTGTCAAAAAGATTGGCATATCTTATATAAACAGAAGAGGAGCAAAATGATATTGTCCAACCGCTACATAAAATTGTTAAAAGCCCTCCAAAAGTTAAAACAGAAAAGCAATAACCTGTGCAATCAACCTCTGATGAAAACGCTTGCAATGGAAATACACATTTTCACATAAGTGATCTATGACGATATTCATAGGGGAAGGAAGAAATAAATTCGCCGTCTCTTTCCTTTATATAGTACCCTCTAATGATTTTTTCGAATAGGATTTCTACCTACTCATAAATCAATCCTCACTGCCAGAGTGGCAGAAGGACCAATGTGCTGATAGAAGGGCGATTTACACCTGCATCGAGACTCTGTGGAGGCAGCGGTGGAGGTAGACTGAGAGCATAACAATACTAACCTCGACCTTCCGAAGATAGCTTGAAGAGATATTTCTTGCATGACGTTCCGAACTCTGCAATAATTTCAGCTTCAGTGCAATGTTCAGCACTGGCCAACCATGAGGTACCTTTATTAATGCATCCAACCCACTGACCCTATGAGCTATAATAGTTTCATCTCGATCAACGTACTCCAAGGAGTGCCTGCATTAGTCAACAGAAAACAAGTATATATGGATAAAACTTCTCAGTTAAACTAATCATGATTCAAATGAGGACAAAAATCCATTTCTTCAGTGAACTTTAAAGGTCAGTTTAAGTCCGACCTTGATCTAGCCGCAGTCTTGACTGCAAATCGCCTCAAGGTTGACATAATAACCCTTTCCTGCACTTTCCTCACGAACCACTCCAATGGTGTCTGATGTATCGTCAATACTGAAAATGACTGCCTGGATATTACCGATCAAGAAAACAATGACATTCTCATTTGTCTGTTCACTGACTTCCCATTCCTCCGGAATGAACTTAACTGCTACCATGTATGGAGAAGTAAATAGTAATGGGAATCAAGAAACTCTATGAGTAAATTGGAAGTTCTGAATTTTTAGGCCATTGCAATAACCACTCAAAATCAAATGTCTCAAGTGAGGTTCAAAATTCAGTTATAGAGATCTGAAAATGCAAAAATTAATCTTCAAATTGCCCAACTTGGAGGTAATTAATGATCAATAAAATGAAAAGCAGATACAACCTAAATTCAGCCACCAAAAATGAAAACAAAACAAAGCAGGGACAAACCTGAAAGCTTTTGCAGCGTCAACAATATCATCGATATGCACGTCATTGGGAAAAATCTATAGAATGCAAGGCTGTTATGTTAGAAAGGCATGGAGGATCCATATGAAGTGAAAAACATGCCAAAACAGTTTCTCAGTTAAGGATGTGCAGCTATGTCAATCTTGAAATTTGGCAACATTCAGGAGAAATGTCAATTCAATTTAGCAGATCCTCAAAGAGACATGTACTGTAAAAACACAAAATTCAATCTCCACTTGTGCACAAAAACGTGGTTGGGTGATTGTACAATAAGCACTCTCTGTAAAATTAATGTTGTAATTGCTGGGTAGTCAAATGACAATGATGAGAGGTGTTTTAGTCCTTGCATCTGTCAAGAGTTATGCTCGTAATGTAAAGATTAAAATCTCATCACCAAGTAATATCTTGCACTTAAAGGATGGTCATTACTGTTTGAACCTCTTTCTCTCTCAATAGGAGGATATTGTGATTGCACACACAAAATTCACACCTCAACATTTTTTAGCTCCAAACACCCGTCCACAAGTTCAATCAGCAACTCATGGTTCAATTCCACTGTCTCAACAGCCTCGTCTATCTTCTGCTGGTAGCTTTCGTATTTTGGAAGATACGTGTTCAGTGACAAGCGAATACTACTCCCATCAATTTCAATGACCTTCAATCCTGTCAAAGCATCCTCAATCTGTTCAACTGCATCATCCCTATAAAAAGGATAGAGGACAGGTGATAAAAAACTTTAGAAGCAGAAAAATTGCTGGATGGTGAAAGAAACTGCGAAGAGCACCAAAGGATGCATTACTTTCTTAGTTGACAGTCTATATGCTCAAGAGATTTCAACAGCATCTTTTTCTCCTCAATTTGACTTTGAAGTTCTAGGGCCTGCAAGGCATGAGAGCACCATAGTCCAAGTAACCACGAGAACTAGATCAATTTATAGCAGTGAAGGACAAGTAATACGGTAAAAAGGCTCAAAGGAAAATCTCAAAAGTAAACAATAGCACAAATAATGAACTAGAAATAACAGTTTTTCAGACATAATTAGTGTTCTGATCAAAACCTAGGTTTCTTACAATTGTAGTGGAGAAGCAACCTATGTGAGACTATCTCTACAGCATGTATAATAGCAAACAGTGTATGCATGACTAAAATGAAAAGGCATCAATATCAAAGGAAAAAAATCCATTGAAATGAACCTCGAACTTGTGGCACACATCTGTATTCATCAAACTCGATTGGTAATCCATGCCCACATTTTCAGCATTTTCCTTCAGTAGACCCTACAATATGTCAAACCATAGTAAGTTACGTGGGTTCAAACTCAACATATATGAACTTAGCAGAAATTGGATGTCACGACAAAAAAGGGGAAGCAGAAACAGTCAACAAACCATGGAGTTGACCAGCCCGACGAATGTCACAAGCAAATGAAAAAAACATTTTTGTTTTTATACTAACCTGTGAACTAATAAGATCCAGAGAATATTCCAGTCCTTCAAGATCACTCTCTAAAGCACTGGAATCTGCAGTCAATATGATCTCATAAGTTAAGTTCATCTACAAACAAGTAGACTAAATAATATGATTCTTACCAGCCATTATAGATCTAGTGATAACCTCAACTTCATTAGAGATTTCATTGTTTTCAGCTTCCACTGCATCCAGCTCCTCCTTCAACTGTCCTAAGAATGCATCTACACAATCAACTTTGTTTGTTGTAAAATCAAGAGACAAATCATGAATATGCATATCAAATCGATACCTATGATGAAGCACCCAAAATTAGTTTTCCTAGCATAAACGAATATAAGTTTAGTAAACACTTTCCCAAAAAAAGATGCTTTAAATTAATTATTATCAATAATCAATGGAAAAAAAATCCAAAAACTCCCAATTTCTACTCAAAAGTTATCGCAACACATTATTTTCTGCACAAGCATCATAATTAAAGTAAAGACAAAAATTTTATGAGCCATTTCATGTAGTTTGGACTATATATCATAAAATTTCAACTGAGGCGGCTAGGTTTGAGAAGAAGGATACAATCAGATGGCATTATATTTGTGAATCTATCAGAAGATAAGATACACCGAGAAAAACAATATAAATACATTATTTGATAGGTAAGGACTATAATAATATATGAATGAATAGATTCATATCAGCCATGACTCGAGTATAAGATACGAATCAAGCTGGATGCTTTAACCACCATCCTAATCAGACACGAGATGAAAGCAGAAAAGTGATTGGCACTACACTTGAACTACAGCCCTCTGTTTTCAAGTTGTATGTCACTGCAAATGCTACAAAATTGAATTAGTCCATATAGTGAAAGATTTGCCCAAAACTATCTCATCTCAAAATATATAACCTGGGAATGGAAACAACGGAGCCATAACACGAAAAACAGTACTTCCTTTGATAGGTTCTATTCTGCAGCCCCTACTTGTCAATTTCCTATTGCTGCTCTTCAACTCTCATGTGGATGCTAAACCCGCAACCAACAGACGCCACACCATGAACTCAACCTCTATCGGAGAGAAAAAATCAAATAACGCCTAAAAGCCCGAAATTCTGCGAAATTCCTTTCGACGAGTCTACAAAAGGTACGAAAGAAATTCGATAACCAAGAGCCTCTAAGCAGTCTTCCGACTTACCCAAATCTTCACCCCCCAAGCCATTCACATCGGAATACTCTGACACAATCTGCTTCACTCCGCTCTGCACAATTTTCCGCCAAACAAAATATGGGCAAAACCCAAAATTTAGCAACAAAAAAAAGAAGAAAAAGAACACTAACCCTGGAACTGAATCTCCAAATTCATTTCGCGAGCATGACAAAATTGGCCATGAATGGCGGAATCGCAAGCGAAACGCGAGGATTACCTCGATCTCCAGAACGCACCGGTTCAGCAGATCTCCCAGGTCGGCCGGGGACAAATCCGGCGGCGCGTGCTCCGTGCAACCTCCGCTTATCCGCTTGAGCTCCCGCACTCGGCTTCAGACCGAGAGAAACGCAATGGGCAATTTCAGGTCGTACTTCGATGATAGGACATGGGGAACGAGCGCACGCACACATACATCGTACACGCGCACGTAAAGACACCTGCACTGCAGTAGTACCTTCGAATCGCGTCCACGTCGAGATCGCCGGTCGCCGGCGCCGTCTCCGTCTGGTCTCGCGTCGTCATCGAGCACGCGCAGCGCGCGCTCTCTCTCTCTCTTCCCGCGCTCGTCTGCCGAGAAACTGGAAAATGTTTGAAAATGCGAGCCGAAAAGAAGAAGCCTTAAAAACAGGGAGATGACTTGAGGATCGGCCCATCTGGGCCCAATGGGCCGAGGAGAGCAAATGGATTTTCATTTACTTTAGTTAGCCATATTTCTTAAGGGCGGTGCTTTTTCCATTCCTAGTTAGGCTAAAACACCCCCAAACAAAGTGTTGTGATCATTTTACCCGTTGTGGGTCCCACCTTTTAGCATAATTTTCTCTTAGGCTCCGTTCGTTTGGCGAAAAATATTATGTTTTTGAAAAATGTTTTGCCGGAAGTCATTTTCCTAAAAAATATTTTCCCGGAACATAATTTTCCCATGTTCGGCGATCAATATGAAAAAGTTTCGGAAAATATTTTTCGCTGGCGACTGGCGGCCGACGGCGGCGGCGATGGCGGGCGGCTGGCGGCGACGACCGGCGGCGGCCAGCGACGGGCGGTCGGCCGGCGGCGGCCGTGACCGGCGAGCGGCCGGCGGCGGGCGGCGGTCGCCGGCGGCGGCCGCGACCGGCGACGGGTGGCCGGCGGTCGACGGTGGCGGCGGTAGCAACCGAAAGGGGAAAGGAGGAGTTTTTCGCCCTCATTGAGGGGAAAATGTTTTCCGGGGGAAAATGTTTTTCGCCCCCGAACACCGAAAAACCCGAAAAATATTTTCCGCCAAACGAACGAAGCATTAATGTCTTTTTTATGTTATCTTCTTTTGTGGGTCCTACTTTCCTTATCTTCATCCTTCCATCTTTCTCTCTCCTTTTACTTTCTTTTCTTCTATGTTTGACATGGTTTTTGCATCTTTTTTCATGATAGATGTTGGATAAATTGATTAAATTTGGAGTTGTGGTTAATATTGAGTAAAGTGGTAATTTTCCTTGTGATGGATTCAGGTCAACGAAGATTGAAGATGCTTTTTCTTATTTTTCTTCTTTCGTCTCTTTTTTTTTTGTCTGGAAAAAGTGGGTATTGACGTATTCCTTATTTAGTGATGAATTTTATTAAAATTTATGCTTTTGAGGATCTTTAGTGAGGCCTTTTGGCATCTTTGAGTTTCTCTCCTTATGGGGATCTTGTTTTGCTTTCACCATGTGAAAAAATGTTTATCACCCCGTTAACTTCTAACTATTGAACTTACGGATTTCTTTGACCCAATTAAGATAGGGCATGTATTTGATTTTTTGAGTGAATTTTGAGTATTATTTCATTGAAATTTTGCCCGAATTGGTTTCCTTTGTTTCTTTTTGCGATTTGTATGGCATAATGATTTTAAGATGCGCATTTTGATATCTCCCCATAATATTAGTATAATTATGGTTCAATCTTAGAAAAGGATGAAGGGTTTTTTTTCAAGTAATTTCAGTTTTCTTCTCATTTCAATAAATTAATTGAAACCTTTTACCAATTTGTTTCCGATTCTTGAGAAATTGGAAACCAAGTGGCCATGCCGAATGCATTTTTGCATATTAGCTAGTAAAGTCTTTTGGTGGCGGTGCAAGTGTGGTTGGATCCCTTCTCCGTATTATATTGGGTTGGTTTTGAATAGAGAAGGGCTTCCATATGTTGCACAACCACCAATTAGACCGAGAGGACATCATTCGACCGAGTTATGTGCTTTTTTGGAGGTTATTATGGTGGCATTTTCTCTAAAAAAAATAAATTGCTAGGATATTTATGCAGTTTCGTTTCCGTGCCTTTTTTTATTTCTAATTATTTTATAGAAAAAGCGCGGAAGTGGGAGCTGCAAGAGAGAGAAAGATAATTCCTGAGAGAAAAAGAGAAGGATCAGGACGAAGGAATATGAGACCTGCAAAAGAAGAAAACAAAAAAAAAACCAAGGGAACAATTAAGATGCTGAAAAATGGGACCTACAATGGATGAAATGGTCATGACACTTTATTAAGGAGTGTTTTAGCCAAAATTATGAGTGGAAAAAGCGTGAGCCTTTCTTAATTATAGATAATTATTGGAATAAGTTCATTGAAAATTCTAGTGCAATTGAGCTCTAAAAACTTTCAAAAAGTACAATTAATTCTTCAAGCTTATCAAGAAAGTGCAATCGAATTCTAAAACTTTAAAAATATGCAATCAACTTGTAAAATTAGTCACGGATTTGCAATCGAGTCCTAAAACTTTCAAAAAATATAATCAACAAACAATTTTAATTGGATCAATTTGGGACTTGTTTGTACTTTTTGAAAGTTTTAGGATTCGATTGCACTTTCCTGACAAGTTTTAGGACCTGATTGTACTTTCATGACAAATTTTACTACTTAATTGCACTTTTTAAAAGTTTTAAGACTCAATTGTACTTTCATAATAAGTTTGTATGGCTGTCAATGCATTTATCCCATTAAATAAGTCAATGGGGATATAAGTGATTTGTGTAAATTATCCACCTTATAATATCATATAGAAATCCGTCAATAAACACGAAAAATACTAGCATTTAGTCCCTCGCTCTCTCTCACGCGGAGAAAACATGCCAATCCCTATTTTTTGCGACAAAATTAATCGAAGATTAAAAAAAAAAAAGAAGCGAAATGGTGGGCCTAAGAAATGAAGTATTCAAACTCTGTTTAGAAATAACCCAATCGATGGCATATTTATGATCATTGCTACTTACATTTAGATCATAAAATAATTTTCTAAATAAGAGAGTAATCTTAAACTTTCAATTAATAAATAAGACTTTGTTTATTTCACTGAAAATAAATGATTTGAAAAATATTTTTCTAAAAATAATCCCTTAAAATAATTATTCAGTGAAAAATATTTTCATTATCAATAACAATTTATATGTAAATATTTTCGAGGACGATGAAAATATTTTACGTCATTTTAATTTCTCTAGGCAAAACAAGCAATCATTTTTAGAAAAAAAAATATTTTTTCAAATAATTTATTTTCTACGAAACAAATGCATGATTTTCATTTTCAATGACATGTAGTAAAAAAATGGGGCAAAGCTTGATTGTTGATCTATTACCCTCCTAATAAAACTTGATCCAGTTTGATTTCTCGTATCTATGAAGGAAAGAAATCTGTCGGTGTTGGAATGTCATTTACATCACAAGATTGAATTTTTCCAATTTGCGAACTAATATGCACATGAGTTTCCTTTTTGGAAATACTCAAACGGTTTCCCAAATCCAAGAAGCGAGAATTTCGAAAAGAAAATTCTCTAATAAGGTAGCATTCGATTTTTATCATTATCCCTCTAATGGGTAAAAAAAAAAAGACAGGGAAATTGAATAAATAAATTGCACGGGGCAAAATGACCCGACCCGGGAAAAAGACCCGGCCGGTGACCCGTCTCTGTCGGACGCAATGATATGCTGATCGTTTTGATCGGTAGCGACGAAGGTGTTGGGAGTAAGGACGCTCTCTCTCTCTCTCTCTCTCTCTGGTTCGAAGAGCGGAACAATGGCGGAACGAAGAAGTTCTCCGCTTCCGTTCCTGCTCCTGCTCGCGATCGTCCTCTTCGCCGTGGCGGCGGCGGCGGCGAGCTCCGCCTTCTTCGAGCCGTTCAACGTGAGCTACGACCACAGGGCGCTGATCATCGACGGCAAGCGCCGCATGCTCAACTCCGCCGGAATCCACTACCCTCGCGCCACGCCGGAGGTAATAGGCGATGCGGCCTCGTCTTTCGGAGTTCTTTCTTTTTCAGTTTCGCGTTTCTGGGTGCGTGGATGATCGCTAGTGTGTGCTTCGTTCCAAGCGGTATTTGAGCTAAGAGATGATATGAGGTCTTTACCAGTAAAGAAGTATCGTTTTGCTCCGATATCGTGTGGAGAAAACTTCTGTGTGATACCTCGTGTTACGCACTTAAGTACTATTGTCGAGTTGCGACGTCTCTGCGATTTCATTTCAATTGCCTTGTCATTCCGCCAGATTAATTGGAATTTGTTCTTGAGAGCGTTGGTGAGACCGAAATGACTGGATAAGCAGACGGAGCGTGAAAATGATAATTTGACTCTTAAAATGAGCGCAAGTGGGTTATGCACGGTGAGTATTCTTGCCATATTGCTCTCGCGTAAGAGTTGAGGTAAACTATTTTGTTATATGTAGGGAATGAATGGACATAAACCGACAAAATAGGGGTGGAGTAAGAGTCCGGGACAGACCTCAAGTTGTTAGGGGGTGCAGTATAAGAGTCCGAGACAAACATTAAGTGTCTGGAGAAGTGACTTCCCCATTTAAATCTGTGGTGTTAAAAAATTTAGGGCTTGAGATGCGCAAACTAGTCCGTGTTTCTTTCTTCATGTCATGACTACCTCCCTCTGCGTTTATTTCACAATCTCTGCACACAATGTGACAACGTGTACCTCCGCTGGTTTTGCACTGATGGTGCATTTCCTTTCATTAATTTGTTTTTAATGTACCCCTTATTTGTTTGTCTAGCTAGGTGGACAGTGCCTCTCTTGTCTAGGTTGCCTTGTTAGTATCATACTCTGTTTCTTACAGTGTCTTGTGTGATGCTGATGAGAGCCTTGCTCAATTGCAACTTTATGTGAATAATAAGTTTGTGCCCTCACATTGGTTTGCATCATGCAGATGTGGCCCGATCTTATTGCAAAGAGCAAGGAAGGTGGTGCGGATGTAATTCAAACCTATGTCTTCTGGAGCGGGCATGAGCCTGTGAGAGGACAGGTACTGCAGATTTTCTTAGAAAGAGAGATTGAACTCTTTGGATAAAGTATTTACTCATTCCATTATCAACTGTCTGTACAGTACTACTTTGAAGGGAGGTATGACATTGTCAAGTTTGTGAAGCTAGTGGGATCCAGTGGAATGTACCTTCATCTCCGGATCGGCCCTTATGTCTGTGCTGAGTGGAATTTTGGGTCTCATCTTCTTTCTGATTACTGAATACGGATTTTACTTGCTTCTTTTTACTTTACAATCTATCCATTGTCGATTATTTATTTTTGCTGCTAATAGAGTTACAGTTTATAACTTCCTCTGCCTGAACCCTCTTTAGTTTCACCTTAGTGGAAAAACTGAAATTTCTAAACCAAATTAGACTAGAAATAGGGGACAAGGGACGAATGAGAAATTTATGGCCCTTATCAATGGTTGAAGCTGCTCTGCATTCCTTATTTGGTTTTTCCTCCAGTTTTGACTACAAAGGGAGGATCTAATATAGGATCGAGCGCAATGGGTAATAGGATTCATATATGCAACTCCACCTAGTGTGCTACGGCTTGGGTTGTTGTTGTTGATGCTCGTCGTTGATATTTCCCCTTCTAAGTCTACATGTACATCATGTCTCTTTGCATTGCAACGATAAACAGGCTAAAGCGAAACATCGAACTATGTTAGTTGTTAGGTGGACACCAAGACTTTATGAAAGTAACGACTGGCATAGATGTTACTCGAGAATTCTTGGTGAGATTTCAGAAAACCTTATGGAAACTTTACTACTCAAACTTGTTATCCATATCTGTATTATTAAGCCAAAAGTGGAGTTTGTCTCTGTGAGATTTTGTGGGACCACTGCCAATTGTTCTAAAAGCTTAAGCTGTTAGATGAAGGCGTAGTTTAATATTTAATTATTCTAACACTCCCCCTCACGCTTAGTCTGGTCTTTTTTTTTTTGCCTAGTACTAAGCGTGGACATATTTAATTGGGGAGGCAAATGGGTCATGGAAAGATTTGAACTTAGGACCTCTAGCTTTGATACCATGCGAGAATTTGTGGGACCATTGCCAACTGTTCTAAAAACTTAAGCTGTTAGATAAAGGCGTGATTTAATATTTAATTATTCTAATAGTCTCTCTTATCGAGCGTTCTCCAGTTACCCCTACATATATTAATAAAAAGTCAAAATAATAAGGGCATAGTCATAACTAAACATGTCCATAAAAGTTAAGACCACCCACTTCCTGCAACTCCTCCACTTCAAACGATAATTACCCACGAGAGCTAGAAGGAAAATCATCTTGTTAGGACTTAAATTGTATTAATTAGGAAAATTAAAAGTAATTGCGCATGGGTGCCTCATGTTGGGAAAATAGGAGCACCATGATTCATTCCACAATTTCCACTATATTCAAAATCTCCTAAAGAACTAGGAATCTTAGTTCCCTCCTCACAAGGCAAGAACATATAACTTCAATCGTAAATTTTCCTCATATGGTCATTATCTTTCATCTGTTTTTGGAATAAGGCTATCCATATTTCCATGGTTTAAAAGGTTATAGTTTTTGAGATTTCATATTTCTTGTGATTTGAGTTCCCCCAATTTAAACTACCCCATGTAGAAGATGCGTGTGTGGTAAATCTTGCCGAGAGAAATAAGCAGTGCTAAAATTTTCAACATTTGATCACTTGTGACTCACCATCTATCAGCTAACTCTCCATAAATATATCCATCTGAATAACCAAATAATCAAAACATCATATTTCCTTATAAAAATGGCTTTTCAAATGTTGTATGAAAGGCATTAAATTCTAGACATCAAGTAAGATCTATCTTGTAAGCGTGCAAGATGCAGGTTTTCAAGTTGAGAGAGCATTCTGTAATTTTCCTTTATTAGATCATATGCATATGGAGTTTTAGACAGTGCTTCATTGACTCTAATAGGCTGACGTCAATTTAACTGAAAATGCTTCCTCGAAATTGTGAACTAACTGTGGGCTATAATTTTTGCAGAGGCTTCCCAGTCTGGCTCCGGGATATCCCTGGCATCGAATTTCGAACAGACAATGTATTCTTCAAGGTAAATTCGGCATCTGTGCTTGCTCCGGGTACCTCTTTAGAGCACACAAGTTCTTTTTCCTCTGTCGAGTATAGAATGAGGTACCGACATTATATAGGTTATCCAAAGGTCGTGATTATATGCATCATTTACTAAGCGGGGTCTTAAATAAAGGTGCGAATGGGTCAGATGGATCAGCTCAGGAACCTGTAACTAGGGAAGGACTGCTGGTCCTACAACCGACAGGTCCAAGGCTGGTTCCCTTTCCACTTCAGAACGGGTTAATTTTTATGTGTTTTTAAACGTAAAGATTAGCTAAAGTGGGGCCTAAATTAATAAGATATCGAAATTAAATAGCAAATAGGAATCTAGATTCAAACTGACAAGAACAACTGGCCTAAGATCAGAAAAGTGGCCCTGAACAATCCAAAATTGGACTTGACTATGATGAGCTCGTAATAAGCTTTCCAACTACTCTCGTGGAACGGATTAAAACGTTTATGAGCTGTCAAACATAAAGTGCTGGGAAACCTGCAATGGGTAGGCCTAATAGATTTTGCTGATCCAACTGCTCTTTTATTTTCTTTAACAACCACCAACACATAAAAATATGCCTAGTGTCTTGGTCAAGTGGTGAGTGAGAGAATTTTTCACGGCCTAAAGTGTCTTATCTGGCTTTTTGTTGGCAGGCATAATTTCTATTAAGAAAAAGAAAGTGTAATTTTTGGAGTACTAGTTTTACTCATGTGTCACCCTCACAAGTACATTTTGATAGGTGGTTTTTTGCAGACATAGCTTTCTTTGGCATTTACTGTTGGAGTTTTATTGAGTCCTGTAAAATTTCTGAGACTAGTGTAATTTAAAAGCATAAACTGTTAGATGAATGCATAGTTTATTTTTAAGTATTCTAATATTCCCCTCATGAATAGGCTGAACTGTAAGTCTGTAACCTAAGACTAAAGCGTGGAATGTATATATGGAGTAGATTTGGACTCGGGACGTCTTGCTCTAATACCATCTAAAATTTTATGCGACTACTGCCAGCTGTTTTACCAGGTGCAAATTGTTAGATTAAGACATGTTTTGATATATAAGTATTCATAGAACTCTACATCTTCCAGGTCGAGATGGAGCAGTTTGTGAGAAGGATTGTGGATCTAATGCGTAAGGAGATGCTCTTCTCTTGGCAAGGTGGCCCCATCATCATGTTGCAGGTTTGTAGAAGATTTGAAAACGGTAGTATTCTACAAAATGCGGTAGTCAGTAATTATATGCTCTCCAAGTCATGGGACATTTTATTTGGACAAATATCACCCTCTTCACATTTCTGGCGAATCACATCTAATATCGTTTCTTATGGGGACCCAAATGCATCCTAAATCTATACTGAAAATAAATAGCCAAATCAGATGTCTAAAGTCACTTCCTGTCTGAATGTTCTATCTGACATTCAACTGTGATTTATTTTTCAAGATGCTCAATTATGTCATATGCAATTGTAATGCTTTGATTCAGTTAATCAGTTTAGTGGCAGTGGACCTTCTCATTACTGAAACATGACGTAGAAGATTAAAAATATTCTTTGCTGGGCTCTTTGCCCAGTTGCCTATTGTGTCTTACTACATGCATAATAACGAGAAGAACTATCAGGTTGAGAATGAGTACGGGAACATTGAAAGGTCCTATGGGCAAAGGGGAAAGAATTATGTCAAATGGGCTGCAGGGATGGCTATTGAGCTTGGTGCTAGGGTTCCGTGGGTCATGTGCCAGCAAGCTGATGCCCCAGAAACTATTGTAAGTTATTCCCCCCTTTTCACCACACTAACTCTGATGGAAATCTTGCATAGCAATGAGTGCATTGGGCAAAGAAACTTTTGGTAAGTGAATTATTTTTTGTTTTTACTGTAAATTTTGGTAATTGTGATGATTTTTCAAATTTTCTTTAACAGATAAATGCTTGCAATGGTTATTACTGTGATGGATTTAAGCCTAATTCCTATAACAAACCAACACTTTGGACAGAAGATTGGGATGGCTGGTAAGAAGACATGTCTTCTTTCGCATCTTTACCAGTAATATGTCATGTACAATATATTGTTTTTAGTACGAGGCACGTTTCATTCCAGAGAAAATATTCATTTTGGTGGCTAAACATTACTGTATCTGTGGTGACACTTCTTCTTTTGTGATGAGTAAGTTATAGATTTGAAGAAGGAACTCTGTAGAACAATAGAAAGGGTTGAGGACCAAAAGTCTAAGAAAATTACTAGCAAAGAATAGTAACCGAGGTGTATAAGGGAAGGAAGAGATTGGTTTTAAATTGGAAATAGCAAACCTTGTTCTATTAAATTTTCTTTTTCTTTTTCTCCTGATGAGATGTTGAAGATGTGTGGAGGTTTTACCCTCTGGAATGTGGTCCTACCCTGTTGCAACTGTGGAAATGGTTTGAGGTATGTGTTGATGGCATGACCCTGAAGATTCTGACACATCATCAAAATTTTGTTTATGACATCTAATTATTTCTGCTTCCTCATTCATAAGACCAGAATGACATGTATGTAAAACGTTTTCCTATTATTATTATTATTATTATTATTATCAAGATTTATATTTTATAAAAGACTCTTTTAAAAGAACCAAAATGACTCTTCCAATTGTTTTTGCTTTTGTTTGCTAATATTCGAGGAAACAAATGCTAGAAAATGCACAGTTTTTATTTAAACCATAACTTGTTTGTTTTCTCTTGGATATTCGTTATGGCATTATATCCTCCTAATGTACTGATTGGAAACAGTTTTGAGTTCTGTTCTGAAATCAAATTTTACTGACAAGTTCCCATGACACGAGAATTTAGTTTGGTAAGGATTCTTATAGCAAAAAGTCCATTGTGACCATTCCGTTTTATAATAAACTAAAGTTATTACTTAGTAATACTAATACTTGATTCACATGTTTCAATGGATTTCTTGTGCAACTGTCACTACACTTTACATCATTGTTTCTTGTCTCTGGAAACCAAGATACGTACCAAATACTGGAAAATGTTACCTTGTATATCACTCTTCATGAAATTTTCTGACCTAATCGTTTTCCAAATGGAAAACAGTTTCATTGATGCAACAGAGCCTTACTAACTGAATTGTGTTCTTGGAACTTTGTATGAAGGTATGCAGCATGGGGTGGAAGACTACCACATAGACCTGCTGAAGATCTTGCTTTTGCAGTTGCCCGCTTTTTTGAACGAGGTGGAAGCTTTCAAAACTATTATATGGTATGATGAGAACGTTTATAGAAGGAGGTTTTGTCTGTTGATTACAGCTATTGGCCTTTTTTCTCGTCTTTTACTTGATTAGTGTGTGGTGATATTCTTTATGTCTGAAGGCTCTCCTTTTCCTTTCCTCCCCGTTATATTTTTTCAGCAAATGCCTAGATCTCATAAATGGTTGTAGCTATATTAGGGAATTAAAGGAAAGTCACATGGCTGGAAGGCATTTGGCTGGACAGAACTATTAAGCATTTACAAAAATGAAAAGAGATAAATTCGAAAATAAGGGCTGTATATGAGTAGATTTGCTGAAAGTTGAAAAGAAAGAACCATTCTGGCTAAGATAAATGGTAATAATGAGCATTCACTGATGACTGATGACTGATGCTGCATTTATGCATGTGATTCATGGTTGCAGTATTTTGGAGGGACAAACTTTGGCCGAACTTCTGGGGGGCCGTTCTATGTTACAAGCTATGACTATGATGCTCCAATTGATGAATATGGTAAGCAGAAATGCTTTTGAGAATAAGTATGCATCTATATACATATAACGCACAAGCGTGCGCACTAAGGCATATTTACTTCGGAGCTGCAAGTATGCAGCTCCATTACCATCTTAAGGTCACGTTACTTCCCAATGCTCTAGACTAACAATTATTATACTTCCACTTAGGTCTTCTGAGCCAGCCAAAATGGGGTCATTTGAAAGATTTGCATGCTGCAATAAAGCTTTGCGAAGCAGCACTTGTTGCTTCTGATGCAGCACAGTATATAAAATTGGGGCCAATGCAAGAGGTTGTGGTCTACCCTTGGTTGACTTATGAGCATGTTCTTTTTTTCTGTCTTTTGCTGGCCGAAGACTTAGTAGCATGTGGACTATGCAAAGACTGATTAGCACGTTGACTATGCAATATTCTTGATTCAAATACTTTATAAATTCTGTAAATGGCTTGATGTCCATGTTATCTGCTTTATCTGTCAGAGTCCTTCTCTGTGCCTTCTTGATGATGCTTCATTTTAAAAGTTTTTTGAGTCCATGTTCAGTAGGTTCTCCTCAAAAGAATGAGCATATCGAAATCTTATTCTGATGTGTGGCGCGCAAAAGATGGCTACTAGGCTAGCCATATTATTGTAGTTTTCCTCATTAGGTCATACTTAGGTCATACTTCACCATCAGTCAGAAATCAATTTCTACACATTTTCTGAGGATAATAATAATTTAGCTGGGTTTACTACTTTATGTGACTGCATGGTAGAGTGTTTCAGCCATATTTTGAATTGAATTGAAAGAATCTATTTACTGTCTTTAAGTTCTAAGTGGTTTTCTGGTATGGCTTCCAGCTTTTCTTGGCCTTCAGGCCAAATATTGTGAGCCATAACTTCCAATATTGTCCATGAATGCTTCAGTTCTCAGAAACCTCATTTTCATGTATCTTTTAGCAGAAGCCTACATGAGTAGCCTATTTCATTATTTGGTTAAAAGTTTTTCTTTCCTTGTTAGAATAATTAAATATTAAACGACAACTTCACCTAATAGCTTAAGCTTTTATAACAGTTGGTAGTGGTCCCACAAAATCTTACATGGAATTAGAGTAGGAGGTCTCGAGTTAAAATCTTTCCAGGCCCCTATTTGCATCCTTAATGAAATATTTCCATGCTTAGTACTAGGTGGAAAAAAAAAGACCAGACTAAGCATGAGGGGAAATGTTAGAATAATTAAATATTCAACCACAACTTCATCTAATTGCGTAAGCTTTTAGAACAGTTGTTAGTGGTCTCACAAAATCTTACATTCCTTATTTCTCTTTTCAGGCACATGTGTACCATGGAAAAAATCACATCGAAGGCCATAACTTGACTAGGTATACAGGTCAAGGAACATGCTCTGCATTTCTTGCAAATATAGATGAACATAGATCTGCTACAGTCCACTTTCTTGGCCAGGCGTATATTTTACCTCCATGGTCTGTGAGTATATTACCAGACTGCAGGAATGTGGTTTTCAACACTGCCAAGGTATTGCTTTAACTTTGTGGATCAAGTTGTTAGAACTAGGAATGAAGTTCTAGCTCTTTTGAGATGCTTATGTAAATGAAATTGAGTATGGTTATATTTTAATATTTGACTTTGTGCAGACAAAATACTCTGGGATAAGTCTACTTTGATTTTGTTCTGAGATACAAATGATGTAGTTGAGCTACAAGTTGTTCTCCTCACCCCTCCCTCCATCCATTTTATACCACAGATTTTTCGTTTCAGCTATGCATCCCTACTGTCTTTCTGCCAGTCACATATAAATTGCATTCCTGCTACTTGTACTTTCTGCCATTTATGTTGTATGATTACGAAGGGAAAAGAAGTCTGGAGGATATCTTCCTTAGATCTGATTACATCTTCCTGTCTTCATGCCTAGACCAGGTTGCAGCACAAACTTCCATCAAATCAACAGCAAATGACTTGCCCCTTAATTTTATTGTTTCTGGGGAGAAAATAAAGAAACCGAGTAGGTCTTCTAATTTTGGCAATTCATGGATGTGGTCTCAAGAGCCAATTGGTGTTTGGAGCCCCACCAGTTTTACAGTTGAAGGCATTTTAGAGCACTTAAATGTTACAAAGGATCTTTCTGATTATCTGTGGCATTTCACTAGGTACGGTGTTGTCTTACTCCCAGTTTTAGCTGTCATGCATATTAGCATTTGTCTACCTATTTGAAATAGTATCTATATCATCTTTCTGTTGATTTGAGGTATTACTGAGCTGATAATTCTTCTGTTGTTTGTTGCATTAATTATCCTATTATACGTAGTAGTGGGTTTTCGCACCGTAGATGAACATTTACTGAAGGTTAGATGCTTTCTTTGTTTACCATTCATCGCTCATTCTTCTAGCTGTTTGTTCGCGATTGTTCTTTGCAACCCTGTATTAATGATGTATGATGCATGTACGAAGGTACATAATTTTCGACGGAGTCCTTAAGCATCTACTGGTTTCATTTATAAATAATATCTCATTTCCAGTTCCAAGTTCTGCTTCTGGTTTCGCTTCATAGGCATGTATCGAGTATGCACTAGGCAGCTTTCAGCGCACATTATTGGAGCTTTCCATATTTAATAGAAAATACAGGATTCACGATTGCTCTCTTTAGTAGGCGGTCGGAACTGTTAACTTGGCTGGTTTTGTGTAAAAACTGTTGGGCCTCTTTGTCTTAGATGGAGATTTGGGACCTCTTACAGCCAGTGTTTTCAAACCCAGACTACACTGGCTGGTTCAGCAGGTTGGACCGGGAACAGACTATGGCCCATTCCGGTTTTTCCTATTCACCCAGATTGGTCAAGATCCGGTCAACCCCGGTGTTGACGCAGTTCATCCGCTAGACCCGGTGAACTGCTCACTGGTTTGACCGGATCTTTGACCAAGTGTTTCGCTTGGTGCAAAAATATGAAGAGCTGAGGTAGGTGGGGATCGACCTTCTGACCTCATTAAGACAAGAGAGCACCACAACTGCTGGAGGTGGTGCTCATATTGGTGTACAAGTATGTGTGTGCACGTATGTGTATATATATTTCACATTTTCTAGTAAGCTATCCAACTTGATTGACCTGGCGGTTCAATAGACTGAACCGGTTGACTGTCGAACCGGGAAAGGTCCGGGTTAGAAAACATTGCTGCAACTCATGAGCCCTTTAAGCCATTTCTTAAATGCCTGTAACTTTGGGTAAAATCTTAAAGACTGATCCAATTTTGTAGTTTGTAGCAAATTTTGGACATTGATGTATTATATGAGCCATTCAACAGAAGTTATATTGGGTTCAAATAATGTAACATCAGGCTGACTCAGATCTAGTGTGATTGCACTGCCCTCAGTACTTTCCTCGTGAGACTCTTATCAGATTGGATTCAGCTTTTCGTTGATGGTATCATGGATGTTGGCAAAAAAGTTTGCATTTCTGATTTATATATTGTTTTTATTTTTTCACCGACTGTGTAATCATATTCATTGGCTTATCTGACATCTCAATATTCCTCAATCAAGAATATACGTCTCCAAAGATGATGTCGCCTTTTGGAAGGAGAAAGACATCAGGCCAACGGTTACAATTGACAGCATCCGTGATGTCCTACATGTATTTGTTAACAGGCAGTTGGCAGGTATCTGATTTCTTGTCTTTCTCTTCTTGGTATAATCTTGTCCTGTCTCTCCCTCTGCTTGCTGCTTGCTCTCATGCTATGCACAAGTATGTTCTTAAAAGAATGGAATGCACACTGGCAAAAAAAAAAAAAAAACGTTAAGAATGAAGCGCACTACAAAGAGCAGTATACTAATAATAAGATACATAAACCCACTCGACAATGAATTTTAAATTGCGGGAGAAAGCGGATTGCTACCACCGTGCACTCACGTAAGAACAGAGTAACTAAATCTGTACAACCTGAGGATATTAGGTTTGGCCCTAATACTGAAGAGTGAAATTTTAAGTGAGGAGGCAAATGAGATGCTAGAGAGCCTGCACACGACCTGTTGCTCTAATACTGTATGGAAATGGTGAGAATACTGCACTTATTAAAAACCTAACTTCTTCGATGAAGGTATAGTAAATTTATAAGTACCCTAGCAGTACTAATTTAGGTGCTTTAGATCAAGAAGTTGCAGAATGTTACCTGCATGTAGTATGTGGGACCGTTAGAGAGAAGCACTAGATATAAAAGACGGCTAATAAATTATTAAATGAAAACTATCTCTCCACTGGAGTAGCTTTCTGGAATTGTTTTCTGGGTTCTTGCAGTTGTTGGTATCTTATTGTCCTTCAGTGGTGTAAGCAGATTTGGCTCGTCTTTATCATATGTACTGCCTATTGGTTGAAAGTATATCTGCTAAGCCAAGTTTATGTTTAATTCAACTGTAGGCAGTACTTTCGGTCATTGGGTCAAGGCAGTGCAGCCTGTTGATCTTTTGCAAGGATATAATGATCTAGTTCTGCTATCACAAACGGTTGGGTTACAGGTAAACTTTTGTTACTTGGCATGTTTGTGATCACAGCAGCATCATTTTTATTGTTTGTATTGTTTTTACGAAAAGTAATGTCGACTAAGTGATAGTCTTGTGGCCAGTATTTATTAGGTTATTTCCAACTAATTAAATGAAACTTAAGCTTTCCACAGTTTGCTTTGACTGAATTCACTTGGGGAGAATCTGTGTCTACTTGTAATGGGCCAAGTGATAGTATTAGTGAAATTGGGCACTTGTATCTCCTGCTGTGCCATAGATGTTGGATGTAAGGGAAAAAGTAGTGGCTTAACACAGTTTGATGTTGACATTGGTTTCCGGAATGAAAAGATAAATAAGGGAAGAGAATGAGAGGACACAAAAAAAAAAAATAGTTAGAGTGTCATCTTCTTAGTTATCTGGGAAACTAATATTAGTCAACATGAAGGTACTTTGGATTTTGTTCTATTTGGGTCAGGTTTTGGTTTGAGCTTTAGCTTGTATTTGGTGTTTTGAAAAGTTATATATATTCTTACCTTACCAAAAAAAAAAAAAAGGTACTTTGGATTTTGAGGTCTCTTCAGGGTGGCAGTTCTTGTAGATATTTTTGTATTTTGTAATATTTCCCAGCCGCTCTACTTTTCTCACTGGAATATTTATATGTGGCAGTGATACTTTCCAGTTGCTCTTGTTTGTATGGTCTGACGACTGTTCTATTAAAGGACATGTCGATTCTTCTCATTGTCATTATATTATCTCATGGTCCAGAACTATGGTGCCTTTTTTGAGAAAGATGGGGCTGGGTTCAGAGGCAAGGTAAAGCTTACTGGATTTAAAGATGGTGATGTAGACCTTGCAAAATCTCTGTGGACCTACCAGGCAAGTTACTCCAATAGGTTACTGCTAAAGTTATGACGGTTTCCCCGTCTCTTATTTTTTCTTCTTTGCAACAACAATTCTGTCCTTCGTTGCAGCAAATTTAGTACTAGCCAACTGGCAGTGTATAATTATTCTTCCTTTGCAAGTTTGTAATTGTCATCTATGCGGTTATAACGTTATGCACAATTTGCTATCATGTTATTATAATCAAGATAGCTATAAGTTTTAAGAAAGGTAAGACGTGGAACTTTCTTGAATGAGTATGAAACTTGTTTTTACCATTGGTGAATCAATATAAAAAGATCTAAGTGCACCGTTGTCTCAGCAACATATCATACAGTTGTATCTGAGTATACGATTCGGTATTTTCTAAATGTTGTCAGACCATTTTTGTGAATCGATATAGACTATATGCGATTAATTCACCTTGATTTTCTTTTTTTCTTAGCCTTTTCCAAACATTGACGCCTGCCGTGTGAATTTTGAGGCTGGAGAACCTGGTTCTCATCTTGATCTATCTTGCTTAGTAAACCAATATCCCTTGAGAATAATGGATCAGAAATTTCTTGAATGGAACATGCGGCGATTAGCTTCTTGAATGGGCTCATTTCTCAAGACATATGCTGATGTTTAATTGTTTATGTTTACGTTAGTAGAGACAGGCTTCAGGCAGCAGAATAAAACCTAGAATGCTTGTTTTGCACTTCAAAATAATATGCCTCTTGCAATTAGGAGCAAAGTTCAAGTTCATGTGCAGGCTCATACTGTCTCATGCTTGAAGGCACATTTTAGTTTCCATCATATATTCTCATCAACTATATGTCTGCTTTAGCAACTGAGCATGAATACTGGAATATTTTTTTTCTATTATCTTACTACCTCTATCTGACAAGCCATTAAATGCACTGTCATCAGAATGTGATTGATTCTGCAAAAGTAAAAGAATCAGAGTATGGATTTTGATTTCATTTCATTTTGCATATAGGTTGGGCTTAGGGGTGAATTCCTAAAGATATACACATCTGAGGATAATGGGAAGGTAGAATGGACTTATTTGGCTCAGGATGACATGCCGTCCCCATTTTCCTGGTACAAGGTAACTGGATACACCCCCCACTGCCCCAACCCACACACCCCCCCACCCCCTCCCCGGGCGAACCCTCTCCTCCTCGTTTTCCTCCACTCGCAGAGTACAATCAATGATGAGGAATTCTGGTTCTATGAGATAGTTTTTGCATGTAATACCATACTGTTTGGCATCTTTTGCCATACAACATTCCCTTATTTTAGATTGCAACCAGGAGTTGACTCATTGTTTCTATAATTGTAATCATTATAAAACCTCACAAATGAAAACTCCTCAATACTCAAAAATCTTTTATTGGTTGAAACAGACATACTTTGATTCCCCAGATGGGACAGATCCTGTTGCTATTGATCTGGGTAGCATGGGAAAGGGCCAGGCTTGGGTAAATGGCCATAATATAGGAAGATACTGGACTCTAGTTGCCCCAAAAGGTGGATGTCAGCCGATATGTGATTATCGTGGACCCTATAATTCAGAAAAGTGCTGCACAAATTGCGGAAAGCCTACCCAAACCCGGTACGCCTCTATTTACAACATTCTTATTGCATTTTGTGTCAGTGTGTATAATCTTTACTGATGGATTATTATGTTCTTTTCATCATCCTCACTTACATATGGTTCTTGCTGGAAGCCATAAAAGGACAAACCTCATGGTATGGTAAATCTGTGTCTCTGCGATAAGCTTATTGTTTCCCATTTACAGGTATCACATACCACGGTCGTGGCTCCAGCAGTCAGATAATTTACTTGTCATCTTTGAGGAAACAGGAGGGAATCCATTTGATATATCAATCAAGTTACATTTCTCAGAGATCATCTGTGGTCAAGTGTCGGAGTCGCACTATCCTCCTATACAAAAGTGGTCCCTTCCTGATTCTGTCGGGGGAAGAATCTCAATCAATGATATGACTCCTGAGATGCATTTGCAATGTGAAGATGGTTATGTAATTTCCTCCATAGAATTCGCAAGCTTTGGAACACCTGAAGGCAGCTGCAAGAACTTTCGCAAAAGCAGCTGCCATGCCCCCAATTCCTTGCAGGTGGTAACTAAGGTAAATGTACACTAAGCTTAAACTAGGGTGTCACAAAAGGAATGATTAGTTTTTGATACTGTTAGCCAGTAAAACCCTTTAATGGTCATTTAATAAAACTCAATATCTGTCTGCCAATTTTGGGGGTCAGAGAATATGGGCAATTGGTTTTTTTAACTTCATTCTTTAGAATTCGGACTCAAAAAAGGAGGAGGCTTTTCTCCTTTGTTCCATTCGATGGGCTGGGAGTTCTAAACATTGACTAAGAAATAGTAGAATGTGAAACTGAGGATAAGCTTAACCATCTCTAATAGAAGCTTCCTGGAGCATGCATTTTTCTCATCATATTAAGTCAATTAAACAAGGTTCGACAGAAGTGAAACTTGATTGCTGCCTACAATTGAATTATGGGTGCAGATCTAAATTCTTGTTTGACCCTATTTGGTAGCATGCTTCGGTAGCATGCTTCCCTAAGGTGGAGTAAATTAGGAAAAAAATTGCATTCGGTTCAGTTATGTAGCATGGCAATTATTAGTTGAATTAGTTGTTACTGTAATTGTAATGATGTGGAGCTCTTAGTCATCGACAAAGCGAAGTGACCATTAGCTAGAATGGCCTCCATGATGGTAGTTTTTTTTATCCTGGTACATTTTGCAGCCACCTAATAGCTTATAGTTTATACCTGCAATGTCACAGGCTTGTCAAGGAAGAAATAGCTGTTCCGTCAAGATCGCAAATGCAGAATTTGATTGTGACCCATGCCGAGGCACCGTGAAGACATTGGCCGTACAGGGGAAATGCATTTCTTCATCTGAACTTCTCTCAGCTTTGTAGCGGGGGCCAGTAGCTTTCCCAATTTCATTCCCTTGCCATTCATAGCTTTGTATATCCGGACTCAAAGATCCTTTTCATTAAAACCGGCTCACTTCAATTGTGCCGTTTCAGTATACAAGAGCTACTCGATACTTCTGCGAGTAACGAAATGAAAATCAGGTGCACGTTGTGCTGCTATTGAATCTCGAGACGGCATCATGCTGCAATTCATTGCTACGAGAATGCATGGAATCAAATTTTTGCTCTTATTTATCAGTTGGTAAAGCAGTACCCAGTTACTTAGACAAATGCAAGAGACCAACGGAAGAGACTCCGTTCTGTTAAAGGTTAATTTTCAACAGGATCGATTCGATTCCTGGAGACGACGTAACTCCAGTAAGGTCAGCGATTCCTGGGCCTAAACAAGACATTGCTATTTAAATAATCTCAGCACACTATTATCTCCAGGGTCTTAAAACGCGAACGCATGAGAATATATCTCTAGCAAAAAGTGAGCCGTCGGATAGACCTTGATAACGTTGTCGGGCTAAGTAAAGATGCGAATCAAATAGTTAACATGCTGGGTTTAGCTGAGGCAGTCGTTAGTTCTGGTCGTAAAATGATGCGAAACAACATGTCTGACGACCCAGTTCAGGGCAATTGTCTTGTGGCTCATCTAGAAAATGACATTGTCAAGAGGTGTAACTTCCGAGCAGAGTACTTTGTGTGACATCCCGATTTTCGTTAAATTGATTAGTAAGCCACAGAGGATTATATTAGTGCCGATGAACGAATTTAATTAGTTAACATATTTCTAATGGCCATTTAAGAAAGGGTTAATACCACGAAAGACCTTAAACTGGTATACTTGTGATAATTTTACCCAAAACTATTTTTTTAACCATAAAAAACCCCAAACTGGTACATTTATGACAAATCTACCCCGAACTATTTTTTTTATCACAAAAAACCCCTAAACTGGTATACATGTGACAATTTTACCATGAACTAATTTTTTAATATTATTTTTTATTTTTCGAATTTTTTTTTATTTTTTCTTTACTTTTTTTTTTCTTTCTCTTCAACCTCTGGCCAGTCGCCGGACCGGCGACCGGCCAGTGGCGGAAGCCGGCAAGGTCGGCCCCGCCGGCCACTGGTGAGGCTCGACCTCGCCGGCATTGGGCGAGGTCGGCCTCGCCTTGCAACGGCGAGGTTGAGCCTTGTCGGATCTGGCGAGGGCCCGGCTGGTGAGGCACGACCTCGCCGGCGTTGGGCGAGGTTAGCCTCGCTGGCGTTGGGTGAGGTCGGCCTCGCCCTCGCCAGATCTGGCAAGGCTTGACCTCGCCCAATGCCGGTGAGGCTGACCTCGCCCTGCAACGGCGAGGTCGAGCCTCGCCAGATCTAGCGAGGGCCCGGTCCCACCGGCCGCTGGCGAGGCTCGACCTCGCCATTGCAAGGCGAGGCTGACCTCACCCAACGCCGGCGAGGTCGAGCCTCGCCAGTGGTCGACGGGGCCAACCTCGCCGGTTTCTGCCTCTGGCCGGTCACCAGTTCGGTGATCGACCAGAGGTTGAAGAGAAAGAAAAAAAAGTAAAGAAAAAATAAAAAATTAATAAAAAAATTCGAAAAATAAAAAATAATATTAAAAAATTAGTTCTTGGTAAATTTGTCACGTGTATACCAGTTTAGGGTTTTTAGTGGTTAAAAAAATAGTTTAGGATAAATTTGTTACAAGTGTACCAGTTTAGGGATTTTTTGTGGTTAAAAAAATAGTTTGGGGTAAAATTGTCACAAGTGTACCAGTTTAGGGTTTTTCGTGATATTAACCCTTTAAGAAATTTAGGGACTATAGTATTTAACCTATACTTTGTCCGAATATGACAAGAGCCTAAGTTACATGATACATGTCACAATTGGGACATATTACTCACCATGCGTGGCCGACCACCACTACCATCACTACCCCTCATTTCACTACCTTTCTTCCATTTTTGCCCCTCATGCATGCATAAAGAGTGTCACTTGGCATGAGACAAGTGTCAAGAGGATAAGGCCACTTGTCAAGACACACGCAAGACAATAGAAGGCCAACTTGTGAAGCAAGACACTCATTCTCTCCCTCTCTTCCACTCTCTCGGCCAGCCCTCCCTCTCCCTCTTCATCTTCATTTTCTGCGTTTTTCCTTCTTCAAGAACACGCCAGCAGCTCAAGCAGGAAGGATCTTGGTTCTAGAATCATCAAGGCAAGGAGAAAATCGCTCGGTTCTACTCCCATTGATTCTCTACACGCATGGTTTTTTTATTGTTGTGTGCCGTGGATGAGTTGATCTTTGTTGCATGTGTGATTCTTGGCCTTGAATGTGGTTGCGACTTTCAAAGCTTTGGACATGTGAGTTTCTAGTGCCCAGATGAAGTTGCATGTAAGGATTACGGGTCTAGGTTGCTGAATCAAGCTAGAAATGGATGTTGCATATAAGTTTGGACTTCTGGCTTTGGGTTTTCTTGGACAAGAATTCATGGGTTTCGATTTGGAGTTGTTTTCTTGAACTGTGGCTTTGGTTTCTAGAACCAAAACTGCTGGATCTTTGCTGTTTTCCATTTTTATAGAGCTGTTTGTAGTCCGAATCTTGCAAAACTTACATTATAAAATGTTGCGGGATCGGATTTCCTATTCTAGGAAAAAAGATATTGTCAATATTGTATATTTTATCTTACTACCTATTTAGGAGTGTTTTTCCTCTTTTATGTTGCTGGTTACCTTTGTTGTAGTAACCTAATTCTGTATAAAAGAAAGAATAATGGCAAAGCAAAACTCACGACAAAAAAAGGAGAGAAACACCGTGAGAGATTTGTCTGAGGACGTAGGCTTATTGCTGAACCTCGTTAATTCTTGTGTGTTATTTCCTTTGTGATTGTCCAAAATTCAACATGGTATCAGAGCAAGTTATATTCTACTGATTTTCTGGTGGCTTGCTCGTGTTATTGCTGCACACTGCTTCAACACGGATTGTTGCAATTTCCCGTTGGTTGTTGTTCTTTATTTGCTTTGAGTCATGGGTGATAAAGAGCAAGCTATTGCGGAGTCATCAAAGACCGTTGTGCAGGAGGCACACAGTCAGCGACTCACGTCCTTGTTGCTGAATGGGAGGAACTTTCTGCCGTGGTCTCGAGCCGTCATGATTGCCCTTGGTGGACGATCTCGATTGGGTCACATCACTGGTCGAACAAAAATTCCTCAAGAGTTTGATCCCTCTTTTGAGGAATGGCAAGCCAATGATCACAAAGTCATGACATGGCTTTTCAATTCTATGGAATCTCAAATATATGAGATCTTTGCCTATTCTGATACTGCTCAAGCTCTGTGGGAATCTCTCGATGAAATGTATGGCCAAGCTAATAATTCTTCTCGAATTTTTGAATTGCAGCAAGGTTTGGCTTATTCCAAGCAAGGTGCGAATCAATCCTTTACTGAACATCTGGGTCACATGAAAAAACAATGGGATGAACTCCGCCAATATCGACCTGCCACCCAAACAATTGCTGATTATATCAAAAGAGAAGAGCAAGATAAAATTTTTCAGTTATTGGCAAGTCTTAAGCCTGAGTTTGAAGATACCAGGAAACAAATTTTATCAAGTCCTATGCTTCCCTCCTTCAATTCGGTGTGCTCTACTATACAAAATGAGGAGACCCGCAAGCGGGTCATGAATTTGGCTCCACCTCCACTCACGGCCATGGGGGAAAACTTGGCCCACAATGCTACAATCACCACTAGTGCCGCACAAAAAAATCAGCAAGGTGAGTCTAGTGCTTTGGTGTCCAGTGTGCATTTTACCAAGGGAAAATCCAAGAAATCAGTTCGCTTTCATTGCGATCACTGTAATCGTGATGGGCACTCTAAAGACCGTTGTTGGGTTCTTTATCCACACCTTCGTCCCGCCAAAGACAGAGGTCCGAATGCTCAGATTGCAGTGCATAGTAATGGGGTAGAATTTCAGACCCAGTTGGAATCTCTTGCACTTCAAGTCTAGCAATTACTTCAGACCCATGGTCAGGGAGAAGCTTCTTTTACCACCTCGAACACTGCAAATCTTGCTAAGGCTTCGGGTAATGTGTATGCTAATTCTGCTCTTTCTCACACTCATTTTATAGTTGATTCTGGGGCCACAGACCACATTTGTTATTCTCCCTATGTATTATCTAATATTACTTCAAGTAGCTTACATCCTGCTATTACTATTGCTCATGGTGGACAAGTTCCTACTACGGGGAGTGGACAACTCCAATTTTTTTCAAAACAGTCTGAGGCTTTATTGGTCCCTACATTATCATCTAATTTGATGTCAGTCAGTAAGTGTAAACAGTGGAATTGCAATGTTATTTTTACTCCGCAAAAGGTGCTCTTCCAGGATCGCACTACCAAGAGGATGATTGGTGAAGGCACACTGAAGAATGGGTTGTACATGTTGGAGTCTCACCCTGCAGTTTCGATGGCAAGTAAGGCTGTTGCTGACACGTCTCGCTTATGGCATTGGCGCATGGGTCATCCCTCCGATCGCGTACTCCGTATTCTTGACTTGTCCCTCAGTCATGATTCTAGCACTTGTGATCCCTGTCACTTTGCTAAGCAGCATAGATTGCCTTTTTCTCTCAGCACAAATAAATGTACTGAATTATTTGGTTTAGTACATTCTGATGTTTGGAGTTCTCCTATTATTTCTAAGGAAGGTTTTCACTATTTTGTCACCTTTATTGATGATAAATCTCGAGCTACTTGGCTTTATATTCTTAAGTCAAAGACTGAAGTTCTTCGTGTCTTTCAAGAATTTTGCAGCATGGTAAAAAATCAATTTAATACTGCTGTGAAAGTTCTCCATACAAACAATGGCACTGAATATACTAATCAACAGTTTCAAAATTTTTTACACAATTTGGGCATCCTTCATCAGACCTCTTGTGTCGGTACTCCTCAACAGAATGGCATTGCTGAACGAAAAAATCGCCATATTCTTGAAGTAACGCGGGCTTTATTGTTCTCCGGTCACTTGCCAAAAACCTATTGGGCTGATGCTGTTCTCACGGCTTGTTACTTAATTAACCGACTTCCTAGTCGAGTTTTGGGCTACACGACCCCTATGGCAGTGTTACATGGTCGGAAATTCAACCTTTCTCATTTGAGGATATTTGGGTGCATCTGCTATGTTCATTCTCAAACCGGTGGTAAACTTGATCCTCGTGCTAGGAAATGTGTGTTTGTTGGGTATTCCTCCATCAAGAAAGGCTACCGGTGTTACGACCCGAGTACCCACCGGGTATATATCTCTCGTGATGTTTTTTTTGATGAAGCTCACATGTTCTTCTCTGACAGGAACCAAACTCAGGGGGAGTACACTGATGACTATAGAGAATTCTCTCCTGATTTTGTTCCTGTCCCAATACCGACCGAGGAGATGCCATATGTCAGGAGTCCTGCAGGTTCTACAAGCTCATGCCCAGAAGTGGTTCATGACCACTCACGTGATTCTAATATCACCGCTAATAGTAATGCCTTCCCAGCTACTAATCCAGAAGTTGTTCCTGAGGGTATAATGAATGAAAATGCAGCAGAAGAGGTGCCAACAGCTATTTCACTTCGAAGGTTATCACATGTTACTCGACCTTCAACACGTCTTCGGGATTTCTCCACTTATTACACTGTTCATCATCCTATCCAGAAATTTATTGGGTATGACAAAATTTCTCATAACCACTTCAGTTTTTTATCTGCTATTGAGGAGCAACAGGAACCTACTAGATACTTGGAAGCAAAGGATAAAGGTGTATGGATTGACGCCATGAAAGATGAACTTCAAGCCTTGGATCGTAATCACACTTGGGAGTTGGTACAATTGCCAAAGGAGAAAAATACTATTGGATGTCGATGGATTTACAGAATCAAGTATAATAGTGATGGTTCTATTGAGAGATATAAAGCTCGTCTTGTTGCCAAAGGATACACTCAGACTTATGGGATAAACTACAAAGAGACCTTCGCACCAGTGGTAAAAATGAACACAGTAAGAGTGTTGTTGTCTGTAGCTGTTAATTGTGGATGGTCTTTGTTTCAGATGGATGTAAAAAATGCCTTCCTTCATGGAGATTTAGAAGAAGAAGTGTATATGGATCTTCCTCCAGGACATCCCTTGCAAAATAAGGATGGAGTTGTGTGTAGATTAAAGAAAGCATTATATGGACTTAAACAGTCGCCTAGAGCCTGGTACGGTAAGCTTAGTTCGGCACTCATCAAGTTCGGCTTCAAAAGAAGTGCTGCAGACTCGTCGATGTTTACTAAAGCCGACAATCAAGGTATTGTTGTCATTCTGGTTTATGTCGATGATATTGTTATTACTGGTAGTAACTCATCTGGAATTGAAACACTCAAACTTCATTTGAGCAAGGAATTTGATATTAAAGATCTTGGCAAATTGAAGTATTTCTTGGGTATTGAAGTGGCAAGTTCTCAAAGAGGAATATTCTTATCGCAAAGAAAATATGTTCTTGACTTGCTAAAGGAAACTGGCAAGCTTGGAGTCAAACCGGTCAATATACCTATGGATTATAGCAGTAAATTTGTTTCTAATAATACACCATTACAGGATATTGGGCAATTTCAGCGACTAGTAGGACGGCTAATTTACTTAATCATTACTAGGCCCGATATTGCTTATTCTGTCAGTTATGTGAGCCAGTTTATGCAGAATCCAACACAGGGGCATATGGAATTGATAAACCACCTGCTTCGATACTTAAAAGCTTCACCAGGAAGAGGAATATTGATGAAGAATAATGGTCACACAGAGATTGTTGGGTATACTGATGCTGACTGGGCTGGAAATCCTGTGGATAGGAAATCTACTACAGGTTTTTGCACATTTGTGGGTGGAAATATTGTTACTTGGAAAAGCAAAAAGCAAAATGTTGTTGCTCGTTCTAGTGCAGAGGCCGAGTATAGGGCCATGGCTACCACAACATCTGAAATTGTATGGCTACGATTATTGCTTCGGGAATTGGGATGTGAGACTACGACTAAAGCTACAAAGTTGTTTTGTGACAACCAAGCAGCAACACACATTGCCTCTAATCCTGTTTTTCATGAGAGGACTAAACACATAGAGGTGGATTGTCACTTCGTGAGGGAGAAGGTTCAAGATAAGACAATTGAGACTCCTTACATTCGTAGTGAAGATCAGCTTGCGGATATTTTCACCAAAGCTCTTCCGAAAGGAGCATTCCAAGATATGGTGAACAAGTTGACCTTTGACAATGTCTTCGCTCCAACTTGAGGGGGAGTGTTGCGGGATCGGATTTCCTATTCTAGGAAAAAAGATATTGTCAATATTGTATATTTTATCTTACTACCTATTTAGGAGTGTTTTTCCTATTTTATGTTGCTGGTTACCTTTGTTGTAGTAACCTAATTCTGTATAAAAGAAAGAATAATGGCAAAGCAAAACTCACGACAAAAAAAGGAGAGAAACACCGTGAGAGATTTGTCCGAGGACGTAGGCTTATTGCTGAACCTCGTTAATTCTTGTGTGTTATTTCCTTTGTGATTGTCCAAAATTCAACATAAAAGTTGTTCAAAACATCTTATACTATAATAAACTTTAAATTAAGATTTTTTTGAGATGAAATGGGTTGTACAAAGGCCATATCTTTTATCGTATTTTACCAGTTTAGTACAGTAAAATCAATGCCCTTTGTGTCTTCTTGATTTTTTATAAAATTTTTCACTTCAAATTTAGACATACTTCCTTCACAAAAGTTTGACTTCCATTTCTATTGCATATAAAAATTTCAAAGTGTTTTGATATGTTTTGAGTAGTAAAATGGGCATTTTTTATGGTTCATTTATTCTGTTCCAGAGGACCAGTTTTGTTCTGACTTTGAGTGACTCTTTTCCGTGTATACAAAATGATCTGGATTTTATGCTCTCATGAAAAAAGTCATTCAAGGTCTTTTCTATGACATATTTAAATTTCATAATTTTTTGAAGTCATTTACTATGTTATTGGTCTTGATTCTCATTGTTGTTCAAAATTGTTCCATTTTACCCCTTTGATAAAACTCACAATTTATTACTTGAAAATGATTGAATCACAATTCTGTGTTTATTGGAGATAGAACCCACATCCATTAGGCTTTCCAATGAGGTATGATTGGCCTTGATACGATATCGAATGATGGTGCAAATTGGGTTACCTTTGTTGTAGCGTCTCAATATGCTACTTACTAGCGCGATTCTTTATTCTCTTTTATGTAATTGCGCAAGTGGAAGATAGTGTTTAACTTAAGCATTTATAACATGAATTATGCATAAGCAAACACATTCAATGTAGCTGAACGGGGATATCTTACTTCCATTTTGTTATCTTATTTACATACACGAGTGACTCCAAACAAAAACTACTACTGGGAGGATAAAAAAAATATATAGCCCCCCATCTCACACCAGATGACACTATACAACCATCACCAACATCAACACCCATCATCACAGTTTAAACTAAAAGAAGCAAATGTGAAAACTTTGAAACGACTCCCCCAACAGCCTACGTCGTCCCTAACAACTACTCCTCTCTGTCACTACCGTCGCCCAAGCTGCCACCGTTCGAGTAGGGAATAGGTCCCACCAGTCGACCATCTACTACCATAAAAATCGAAACAAAACCATATGGGACATGGCCTCCCGGGGTTCCTATGTCGACCCAGTGTCGTAGTATAACAAACGAATATAACTGAAGGGAATGCAGGGTCAGTAAACTGGTATAGCTCCCCCTCAAAGTCAACGGGAGCACCGCAACAAGCGATGGGCGATGCAAGGATCGGAGGCATGTCTAAAAATCTGTAAAAATAACAGGAGCGAGCTAATGTTCAACAAGAGATAAAGCTAGCTTATAAATTGATCGATCTTACTAACTCTCAATTCCTAGGACACATCTGACATGAAATGATTAATGTACCCTATAATGAATGCACACCATCCAAAAGTAACATCCGTAATCACATGTACCATACTAGCATGCATCATAGGTATCACATGTTTCATTTCTCATCCATTTCATATCACTCGGTTCACCCCTATCTCACGGTTCAACCGATTTGCTGGCCAGTCCGTGCGAGTCACTTCCGATTTACTGTCCGGACTTCCATGACATATTGGCCGTAGGCATCTCACTCCGAGGCATCCAAACACACAACACAGGGACATCCCAGCACACAGCACAGGGGCATCCTGACCCCTCCGGGGCATATTGGTTTTTAGCCAAGCCATTCACTTCCGGTTTGCTAGCCGAACTTCCAAGGTTTGCTAGCCTTGGACATTACATAACATTTTTCTTTCACACACATCTCAGGCATATCACACGTATGCAATGACATGACATTCATAGACCGCGTGACTCATTTCATTCAGCACACTTTTCATATGAAATGATACCCGCGAAATTTTATCCCATTAAACTCAAATCCATAGGTATAAACAGGCATCCAACAATCATTTGCACCTTCATTCAATAATCTAAACCCATCTTTCTCACATGAAAGTCAATATAAGTGCTTAAAACTTACATGCAAAGTCATCAATGGCTAAAAGACAGGCATGCATCCACTCTACAGCTCACGAAACACGCATGCACACACATTCCAGGTCTGGTCACCCACATGCACGCCCATAAAACAACAAAGATCTCACATGCAAGCCCAAAACATCAACCCACAGCACCAAACAAGAAAAATCAAGGGCCTAGGAAGATCAATTGGCTTAGAAACAAGCCTTATCTCCTTGCCTTAGTGTGCTTGTGAGTTCTACGTGCGTCCTTGGTGATCTGGCCGACGGTTTACTTGTAGCAAAGTGGAATTTATTGAGTTTGTGGTGTCTGGGGACTCATGGCTAGAGAATGAAATGGAGAGGAAAATGAGTTGTGTGTTGGTGGTGAGGTGAGAAAAATGAGAGGGTTGAGTTTGTGGTGTCTGGGGACTCATGGCTAGAGAAGGAAATGGAGAGGAAAATGAGTTGTGTGTTGGTGGTGAGGTGAGAAAAATGAAAGGGTGAGGCGAGGGGTTCTGGTAGAGAGAGAGAGAGAGAGAGAGAGAGAGACTTTCATGATGGAATTAGAAGAGTGTCTTAGAAGATTTTTCATTGTGCATGAAGCTTCATTGGTGGACATGGCGGCCATTCATGATTAATTGGCTTTAATTTCTCTAATTTTGCATGTAAAAATTAGGGCTAGATGGCCGGCTGCATGTGGGGTATTAGCGGTGCAATTTGTGTCCTATATTATGTAATTTAAGTGCACCTAATATCCACATAAGATATACGTTAATGGCCATCATCCCTAATCATCTTAAATAATCACTGTACATGTACATCATGCACATATATAGCCGAAAATAAGCTTCCTCAATTGTCCAATGAATTTCGAAAATTTTCGAATCACAATATACCAAGTGCATACTTACCGAAATTCCATAAGTGTTTCAACAATTGCATCCTCAAACCTTGGCCCTCACTAGTTTCAATTCGTATAACATCACTAATCGGTCCTACGGATTTCAGGATGTCACAACACTTCCCCCTTTATAAAAATTTCATCCTAGAAATTTAAGATTTACCTGTCCCTTCAAATAGATGTGGATAACGGCTCCTCATGTTGTCCTCGCTTTCCCAAGTTGCATCTTCCATATCGTGATATTGCCGTAATACCTAGATGAGAGGAATAACCTTATTCTTGAGAACTCGTTTACTTCAATCCAATATCCGCATTGGCAACTCAATATACTTTGCTTTGTCATCTACTTCAATTCTGTTGTTGTCCAAAACATGTATAGGGTCAGGCTGATATTTCCTTAACATCGACACATGAAAGACGTCATGGATGTTAGCCAACTTTGGCAGCAAAACCAATCAATATGCCAAATCCCCTATCATTTCGAGAATCTCAAATGGTCCAATGAATCTCGGGCTCAATTTCCTTTTCTTTCCGAATCTTGATATGACTTTCATTGGCATTACTTTCAAAAATACGTGATCTCCCTATGTTAAATTCCAAAGGTCTCCTACATTTACTAGCATAACTTTTCTATCGGCTTTGTGCAGTCCTAAATTGATCTTGTATTACCTTTACTGCATTTGACGAAACTTGTACCAACTCTAGTCCTGTTATGCTTCGTTCACCTACTTCGTTCCAACATATAGGAGTTTTACAGGCTCTTACATATAATGCTCTAAATGGAACTATACTAATACTTTGTTGGAAACTATTGTTATAGGTAAACTCTACTAGATATAACTTCTTGCCCTAATTACCTTTAAAATTGATAATGCACGCCCTTAACATATCTGTCAACACCTGAATAACTCTCTCTATTTGTCCATCTAGGGATAAGTACAGCGCAAGTGCCATACCTTTTGTACGGAGGACACTTAAGTGCCATAACTTTTTTTTAGCTCACTTGAGTGCCATAACTTTAAAAAAAATGATCACCTAAGTGCCACTTACGAGCTGATCATGAGGGCTCGAAATCGCAGCTTTTCCTGCCGAACGGTGACCTTCCCGATGAGGCAAGCACCACCAGCTTGAAGAGGGAGTGTCGGTGAATCATTCCATGGCTTCCGTTAGTCTCGAAATTTCTGTTTTAGCCTCCGTTGATGAAGGTAAAAATTCTTCGTAGTCACACATTTATCGAGCCGATTTGTGTGACTACGAAGCATTTTTACCTTCGTCAACGGAGGCTAAAACGGAAATTTCGAGACGAACGGAGGCCATGGAATGATTCACCAACACCCCCTCTTCAAGTTGGTGGTGCTCGCCTCACCGGGAAGGTCACCGTTCGATTAGAAAAGCCGCGGTTTCGGGCCCTCACGATCAGCTCATAAGTGGCACTTAGGTGATCATTTTTTTTAAAGTTATGGCACTCAAGTGAGCTAAAAAAAGTTATAGTACTTAAGTGTCTTCCGTACAAAAGTTATGGCACTTGCGCTCTACTTATCCCGTCCATCTGTTTGCGGATGAAAGGCAATACTAGAGTTTAGTTCCTAATGCAGCTTGTAAACTCTTCCAACAGTTCGAAGTGAACCTTGGATCTTGATTCGAATCTATAGTCACAGGCATTTCTTGCAATCTGACTATTTGCTTAACGTAAAAGTCTGCATACTTTTCCAGTGAATAATCTGTTCGTACAGTCAGGAAATGAGCAGATTTAGTCAACCGATCTACTTATCGCCCCGCGCTTTTCTTTTTGGGGACTTTTGGGATTTGCGCGCTAAAGAGGTATTTCCGTGTAAGGGTCTCTCTCAGATCATACCTCACGTGACAGCAGATGATAATTTCCTATTTAGTCTAAGTTTTTGATTTTGGAGTCACCACTATTCGTTATTGGTAGGTAGATTAAAAACCTAATCGGGATACGAGAGAAATACCACGATTCTACGAATCAGAAATTCTGAGTACGGGGACTTGGTTACGTTAATGATCCTAAATTGAGATCCTAACGCCCTTTCGGTACCTAAGAACGATACGATGTCTAACTTGTCATGCAAGTTTTCGAGGCTTACCTACTAATTCTATCCATTCTAATCGTGGGGAAAATCAATCAAGAATTAAATGCGCAATCAATTTCAATCAAATCAATCAATTCTAAATGGTCTTTAAATATGAAAATCAATCGCAACATTCAAACCCTAATGAAGCCCTAGAAGCTTATTCATTTCATGATTTGCATTTTTTAGGGTATTAGGATTTTTAGGAGTTATAACCCCTGAATTTGAGATTTTCTAAAAATGTCACTTGGGCACTTCCAAAAATTCAAATTTCACTTTCTAAGGTTGATCACAGTGTTTTTGAACCATTCTATGAATTTTTGAAGTTTTTAAATTTTTTTCGAAAATTGAATTTCTGAGAATTTCATTAACCGAGAATTGATTTTTATGATTTTCTAAATTTTTTTATGAATTTTCCAATTTTCCAATTTTTTTAGATTTTTTTTGAATTTTTTTTACATTTTATGAATTTTTTATTTGTATTTTCTGAATTTTTATGAATTTTCTAAAAATTTTTATTTTTCTGTGAATTTCCTATTTTTCTGAATTTTTTCGATTTTCCAAAATTTTTTTGAATTATTTTATTTTTATTTTATTTTTAATTTTTTAGATTTTTATTAATTTTTCAAAATGTTAGATTTTTTTATTGGATTTTTATTTAAATTTCCCGCTAGGAAACGAACCGGACCGGCTCTGTTCAACCTGATTTGGCTAAGCCAAACCGGGCGTCGCTGGCACCGGCGTCGATTGTCTTTTCCGACGGGCAAGACGCCAAAATGGCATCGTTTAACACTTTCTTCATTGGGTTATTTTTACAAACACCTAATATGCATGGTTCTGTATTGTACGTTCTCGAGGCCGTCGGTTTGGGCTCGTCGCCGACGATCTCCCGGTGACTATTTTGCCATTCCGATTGCACCATTGTGATGTCCATGTGTTCTATTTTCAACCTAGCTTGTCCGGAACACCGGCGGACGTTCGCCGACCGGCGAAAAAATAGGTCAAAAAACCTAACTCACAACTTGTTCTAAACTAACTAACCGAACCTTCAAATCACAATATAGAACGTCCTAACTATCTAACTCGATTCTAATCACTAACAAAACATCAAGAATGTAAAGAGTGACCGACTTGAGAGACTTAAGGCCACAGCGATGCTTGGACGATGGTCTCCAAGCTCTGATATGGTTCATCAATGGTGACCGACACAATTTCATGCATATTTAATGGTCAAAATGCAATCAACCAACATGAAAAAATGATCAGAAACATGTTTTAAACATCTAGAAAGAGTAAACTACAATTAAAATGGCATGAACAACAAGATTGAACCGAATAATGTTTTTTGGAATTTCATCTAAACCTTGAAGATAATCGAAGTTTACCTACTTTGTCGAGGAATCAAATGAAGTCTTCGAGCTGATCAGTCGCCGTAGAACTCGTCCTTGACACTTGGACTGTTGATCCGTGGTCTTAGCCTCGTCGGGGAACGTCTGGACACATTGGCCATGCTTGATTTTCAAGCGCAAGTGACCAACTTCTGCACAGGTTCATCAGATGTGGAAGTACTCGATTGGAGTAGATTTATCGACGTTTTTCTTGCTGGAAAAATGCCGATTGCTCTGTCCTTGGCGCCTTAACACACCTCTTAAGCTATTTCTCTCTCTGGTTCTCTCTATCTCTTCAGCAATTCGCCGAACACGTTCCCCTCTCAATGTTCAGTTTTTCTTTGTTTTTGTTGATCAAAATTCCCGCCCAAAGTTTGTTATTAACTAACCCTAAATCGGTTGGGATGATTCTTTGGTACGAGCCGGATATTTTCCAGCTGGCCAACTCGATTTTCATGTGCAAAATTGATGACACGAAGTTGGCAAAGTCTCGGGCACAAACTATTTTTTTCTGGGTTTATTATGCATTTTGGGTGAGTCGAGCAAAAAAGACGAGTCGTCGGGTCAGGTCGGGTTGACCCGGTCGACCCGAAAAGCTCGATTTTGATTAAAAACTCAAATTGAGCCCAATTTCAATAGATTTTTTCAAATTAAATCCCAAAATTGAATTCTCCATCACATTTTGAACCCAAATATGTGATTTTCCCCAATTTTTGTCATAATTATATCCAAGATTTTTAAATTTTTGTATTCGGGTTATCAGGGTTTTATTCAATTTGATGTCTTAATAACCTGATTAGGCAAAATTAGTGCCAAAATTGAATTACCCACATTTGATTGACTTTAGAAATAATGGTCTCATGGTTCGACAATTTCATATTAGGCATGGTTCCCAATTTGGGCTCAAAATTCTTAATTTTCAATTGAATTTTGGGATTTTCTGATTTCTTTGGCAAATTATGCAATTGAACCAACTATTATGTAATTCAAGGTCCCAGAATCATTTGTTGTGAAGACATTATGACTTAAAAAAGACTAGAAAAGATTTAATTGCATTTTTGGTTCAATTCGGGTTTGATTTTGCCCAATTTTGGGAAAAGCACATACCCGATTGAAATTTTTCAAAATTGATGTTGCATTAATGAAATTGAATTTAAAAAAAACTAATGACTATTTTTATGAAATTTTCTGATTCCATTTACTATTTTTCTTGATTTTCTCACTTATTTTGACTAAAAGAAATTAAGGAAAAATGCAGGAAAATGCTAAAAAAATTTATTTTTGGTTTAGAAGTAGGTTTCTAGGCTTGGCCAACTAGTCCTAATTTTGAGATTTTTGAAAATATAAAAAAAAAATGAGCTAAAAATCAGGTGTCAACACTACTATTATCCAAATAGAGTCGTGACCGCTTGACGTACTTGGCAACCCTTCCACAAATTCTATAGTGATATGTTCCTATTTGCATTTGGGAATCTCTAAAGGCTTTAACGTACCTGCTAGTTTATGATGCTCTGCCTTCACTTCTTGACACATCAGACACCTTGAAACGTGTTTAGTGATATCGACTTTCTTTCCATTCCACCAATATTGTTGGCAATGGTTACGATACATTTTCGTATACCTTGGATGGATACTATAATTACTCCGATGCGCTTCCAATAAAATCTCGTTCCTTAGTCCTTCATTACGAAGTACGCAAAGGTGTCCACGAAACCTTACGATTCCATCCTCCGATATTTGGAAATCTGGTTTCTTACCTTCTATTATTTCTTTGTGAACCTTCATAATTTCAGGATCTGACTGCTGCAGTGTTCTAATCCTTTGTATAATCTCAAGTTCAATCCTAAGTGTAGCCATCACATTTGTCAAATCATTCATATCTAGCTTAAACTCGGAATTTGAAATCTTTGTAAGTAAGTTCTATTCCCTAATCATCATATTCGCCACCATCATTGTAGATTTCCGACTAAAAGCATTCGCCACTTTATTCGCCTTCCCTGGATGATACAGGATCGCATAACCGTAATCTTTCAATAATTCTATCCATCGCCTTTGTCTCATGTTCAACTCCTTTTGAGAGAATAAATATTTCAAACTCTTATGATCCATATATAAATAATGTCTCCAAATTTTCAATGCAAAAATGATTACCGTAGGTTCCAAATCATACATCGGATAGTTCAACTCATATGGCTTTAATTGTCTTGATGCATATGCAATGACTTTCTTGTGTTGCATCAGAACACATCCGAGTCATTTGTGGGAAGTGTCACTATACACCACAAATCCTCCAGATCCTCCTGGTATTGTCATAATCGGTGCCGTAATTAATTTTCTTTTAAGTTCTTGAAAACTATGCTTACATTCCTTAGTCCACTCAAACTTCGTATTTTTTGTTGTCAATTTCGTTAATGGACCAGCAAGATGTGAGAATCCTTTCACAAATCTCCAATAATACCCTGCAAGACCTAAGAAATTTCGAATTTCTGTTATTGTTGTTGGCCTTGGCCAATTGATTACTGCCACAACTTTAGCTGGGTCCACCGATATTCCTTCACTATTTACTACATGACTTAAAAATATCACTTGATCCAACCAAAATTCTCACTTACTAAACTTAGCATATAATTTATGCTCTTTAAGGGTTTGAAGCACAATCCTTAAGTGTTGTTCATGCTCCTTTGGTTCTTTTTAGTATATAGGGATATCATCAATAAAAACTATTACAAACTGATCCAAAAATGGTTTGAACACCCTATTCATCAAATCTATAAATGCTGCAGGCGCGTTAGTCAAACCAAATGGCATAACTAAAAACTTATAATGTCCATAACAAGTCTGGAAAGCCATCTTGGGAATATCTTTTTTCTTAATATGTAGTTGATGATATCTAGACCTTAAATCAATTTTTGAATATACCAACACCCCCTACAATTGATCGAATAGATTGTCGATCCTAGGCAACGGATACTTATTCTTAATTGTAACTTGGTTCAACTGCCTATAGTATATACATAAATGTAATGATTCGTCCTTTTTTTTCACAAAGAACACTAGGGCATCCCAAGGTGAAGTACTTGATCTAATAAATACTCTATCAAGCAATTCCTACAATTGCACCTTTAACTCCTTTAATTCCGTTAAAGCCATCTTATATGGGGCCTTCGATACAAGTTCTGTTCTAGGAGTTAATTCAATTACAAACTCAACTTCACACTCCGGGGGTAATCCTAGTAATTCCTCGAGAAATGAGTTGGGAAATTCTTGGACTATAGGAATTTCCTCAAACTTTACTTCATTCCTATTCTGATCACTTATCATCGCTAGAAATCCTCGACAATCATCATCCAAAAGTTGACGTGTTTCGAGTGCGGAAATAAGAATTACAGATAAATTCACCTCTTTCCCAATGAATTCAAAACTAGATTTGTCATGCCTAGACTCGAAATCGTGAATCCACGGGGGTTATTTTTGCGATATCCAGTTATTTTTATCTTTTGTTACGAGCAAGCGGAAACATATACTCGGGATAATCACAACAACATCAAACAACAACGGGGTTAAGAAACACACTACAAACATGCTTATATTTACATGATAGTGATTATCATTACAAGCCCTTATCTAAGAGCCCTTAGCCGCTTGTACATCTATCAAAATATACGGTTAGATTATCTTACTCCGCTACCGTGACTTCCATAAAACGCTCCCAAAAGTTGGCCGCCTCTCCCGCTTGTCCATCCCACCTACACGTCGTTCGTGGCACCTCGGGTGTGGGACCCTTCACTCCCTCCATTGGACCATTGAACCTGTGGAGGGGACCGAACAGGCCACCCTCGATCCACATGTACCAGGCCTCGTACGTGTGAGGACCAGGATTGTCCAAGTCCTCGTCCACCGTGACCTGGGATATGACCTTGTGGTAGGCTCTATCGTCGGCCGCATCTATGACGTCCAGCATGTCCACTACTAGTTCCACTGGGATATCAAAATGAACGGGTGGGGTCGCAATCCCACACGTCTAAGGAAAAACCATGGGGAGTGAGTCAACGACTCAATAAGTAAATCCACTAATATCAAGTTATGAGGAAGCAATCGTCGACGAACATGTGCCCAAACTTTTACCACCCCGGGTGTTGATGGCAAATCATAGCAAAGACATGACTTATCTCGACTATGTGTTATTCACGATTCACGCACCAACCAAGAGAACATCAAGCATAGTACACAAATGGTGCATGCATAGAAAACACACGAGATTCATTTATTATTAACCGAAATCCATCAGTTCTTCCAAAATCTATCGGGCATCCGGAATTCATTAGGCATCCGAAATCCATCGAGCATTCGAAATCCATTAGGCAACGTCTCGAAATCCATCGTAGATAGCTTTAGTCCCTCTTGTGTCCACGCATCACAATCACCAAGCAATCTAGTTTCTTATCTTTCTTTCTTAGTCCATGCAAACAAAAGTGCTCGAAGGCATGAGTGCAAGAAAAATTTATGGACAACAAACCGTAACCTCTAGTATGTCGGCCACGTTCTAGGGCCCGTGAGTTGATCCAATGCGCCAAATGTTGAACAAAACCGTATTTAGCTCAGATTCAATACGCCTTAATATCAAACCTTTGCCAAGCAAAGTCCTGCCCATATGCCATAGCATTTGTACAAAACATATGTTCCCTCTTTCCCGGCCAAGTCGTGCTTTGACTCTTGATTGTGCTTTGCAATCAACAAAACATGCAACCAAACAACAAGCAAGTCTCTAGCATGGATCGGGTAAAGAAACAAGTCATCAACGCATCACAAGATCCTATCTCGAGATTAGGGAATCTACTTACAACAACTTAAACAAAAGACAAGACTTAGTAGGATCAAAGAGAAAGTGGCGTGAGGAAGGGTTAGCTCTGAGAGAGAGAGAGAGAGAGAGAGAGAGAGAGAGAGAGAGAGAGAGAGAGAGAGAGAGAGAGAGAGAGGCTTGAGAAAAAGGGTTGGCCGAATGAGGTGGGGTAGGCGTGAGAAAGAATGTGCCAAGTAAGGACACTTTCCTGTTTATAGCATTGCCTACAAAGTTGATTATGAAAAATGGGCCAAAAGTCTAACTAATGATGAAGGTAGTTTTGAAAGTCTTTGCCATAATTAAGCTTCTTCCTCAAGCTTTTAACTTGGGCCATTCATTACTTAACTTGGCTTTTAAGTTGCTAAGTAGAGTCATCATGCCCTATTAGGCCATTTAAAACCAAGGCTTCAATTATGGTATTTTTAGCTTGTCTTCGGCCTTTCTTCTTCTTTGTTTTGGGCGTGAGACACTAGTTTTCTCCAATTATTGATGGCTTCCTCAAGATACTCCATTATTGGTTCATAGTCTCTATTATTGGTGTTGGTCCCTATCATAAGTGTCTTGTAAGACAAGCTCTTTTATTGACCAACTTGCAAGAGAAGTTGCCAATAATATCGTTGACTTGGCTAAGTTAATTTTTGTCTTCTTGTTCATAAAGTCTTTCGGTGTGTATCATGTGCTCATTTTCAAGAACACTCAATAATTGATGCGTATAATTTAATCTAATGGCTCATCTTCTTCTTAGACACTAATGTTCACTAATGCCTAGTTTAAGAGGCAACCAATGTCACGCCCCGACCCTTGAGCGCTATAACATCCCACCAATGGTCATGTAATAGCAACACCCCGGGACGCGTCGTCGACCCAAATAAATAACATCGATCAAATGAATGCATGCGGAAGCAAACTTGAATCACCCAATCAACAATCAATAAAACAGGATAGTAAGGAAAACACTTTGAGAAGAAAACCAATGAAACCATTTTGTAAACACAATGTTAACCCTAGGAAGATACATACATACAAGCTTATCACGAGGCTACTTCATCAAGACCAAACATACAAAAAAGGATGTGGATGGTCGGGTTGACCTAGCTTCACTATCAAAAAGGGGCGACCAAAAAGATGAGATATCCAAGCCCATCATCAAACCCAGTGATACCCAAGCGGCATCTCTAGATCCGACTCCATGCCATCCGGATACCAAGTAATCCGAGTCTGACTCCGGATCCATTACAGTCCCGTCCGGAGGGTCGAGATCCATGGGATCCCACATCTCGTCTCCTGTTCCACCTTTAGGTGGTCCATCAAAACCCCTAATGGGTCCGAACAACCCATCTCTATCCGTAAGAAACCAAGCTATAAACTCATGAGGCTTTCACATTGCCAAGCCCTCATCCACCCAGACGATGGTCGCGTGCTTCTCGTAAGCCCTATCCGATCCAACCGGATACTTAGATATGACTGTGCCCATATCCATGGGCACTCCAAAACGTGTGGGCGAACGGTTCATAATTAGGGGTCTAAAAATATTTAACAAATAATAATGAGATAACTCAGCACGTAGATTTCCTAAACCTCGCTTAGGAGAATACGTTACCTCCGAAACATCCTAAACATGCAATCGCTTCCATGAGCACGTTACGAAATCACACAACCCACATGTTCAAGTGTCACATACAATGTATATCATGTCACAAACATGCACATCAACAACCTAACAATCCAGACATGTTCGATTGTCAACCTCAGGCACATAATACTCATCGATGCAAATCACACTCGTAATAGTAAATATTATTAATGACCTCGGGCCACGACACATCCCACGGATGGCGGTCTTCGAGCATGCTAGGCATTGTCTCGCACCACTCCGGCGATGGCATTATCTCACCAACCTCAATGACGGAATCCCATAAATGGGTTTGTCCCGAATCCGATTCGCGAACGACTTCGTCTCATCATACCCCTACGACGGCATCCAATCACCAAGATTGAGCACGACCTTTACGGCCATGGCACAACCTCTAGGGTTGACGGTCTTCCGGTAAAACCAGGCACAAACAGAACTTTAGGCAATCATGCACATAGAACATTCACTCAAGTCTCAATTCTTATCTTTCTCAATTAGCCAATGCAAACATGATTCGTGCTCTTTTGTCAAAATGTTACGACTTTCACATGTAAAAATGAAATGGAATATTCACATGTGATCGCGCACATATATTAACCTGCCAAACTTTGCACACTATCATTTTAGAACATCCCTACCCCATAGGGCACATAAAACGTGGCATCCAAACACGTCTCTTCGTGAACTACCAATTCATGCCATAAGACCTTTCTTTTTAAAAATTATTCACCAAGGTTTGCAAATTGGGCAATCAATTAACATGGCATAACAAGCTTCAAATCCTCATAAAACATGCACAAAATTAAGCCTTAACCCACGGCAACTTATCACCATATAAGACAAAAGTGCAGATAAGCTATCACGCGAATCACGATAAACTATCACACATTTCACGATAAGCTATTACACATTCTTGATAAGCTATCACTCCAAGCTAGATAAGTTATTATCCTAAACATGTGATAAGCTATCGACCATACAAGATAAGCTATCAATTCAAGCTAGATAAGTTATTCACAAAACCATGATCGGCCCTTAACTAAATCACCAAATCTCACCCTAATCAGCCCCTAAACCATATCCATTAACAACCTATCTACCTAATCAAGGTTTAGGAAGTAACTTACACTTAAAATCCAAAAAAAACTAAGCAAGACAGCAGTATACAGCCACGACGGTGCAGCAACTCCGATGGCTCAACGGTATGCAACGGCGGATGGCGTATGACGACGTGCCACGGTAGTGGATGGCCACGGTGGGGACAGCCCACGGTGTGGTGGCTCACGATGATGGTGACAGTGGATGATAGTGGTGACCGAACAAAGAGAGATAGAGAAATGTGATGGTGAGGGGGCTAGTGGTGACGATGATCACGGCGGTGGACGGCGGCTTAGGAATGGTGAAGACGGCGGTGTAATGGCGACGGCGTCAGTAGTGGTATGCTTGGTTAAACAAGAGGGGGAGTGAGAGAGAGAAAGTGTTATCTAAGAGAGAGAGAGAGAGAGAGAGAGAGAGAGAGAGAGAGAGAGAGAGAGAGAGAGAGAGAGAGAGAGAGAGAGTGATCAAGAGAGAGAGAGTTCTTACAAGACATTCAAGAATGAAGGTTCAAGATTGAATCTTGATCAACAAGCCAAGATTCAAAGGCCAAGATTGAATTTTCCAAGACAAGCCAAGGTAAATATCTAAGGGCAAAATTATAAATAAGAAAAGACAATAGAGGCATTCTGGTCATTTATGGTTGGCCAAATAATGGAGGGGCATAATGACCATTTTGCCCTTCAAAAAATCAAAGGAATCCAAAAATACTTGGAGGTAAAAAGGTCTTTTCCAATTCCGGTCTGAATTTTACTTTTCCAAGAATTCCGAGCCAACTGATAAATAGGTGGGTTTAATGAGGCGACGTCCAATAGTTTAGTCATGGAACTTTTGAAAGTTCGACACCCAAATTCGAGTTCTAATTCATGGCCAAAATCGATCAATTGCGACTTTAGTATATCTTAAACTAACATGTGGCTTTTAGGGGTTACACGTATTCAACCCGTGGCTGATTCAATATCAATCCACATTTAAGCTTTCTCGAGTCATGAGTGACATCGGTTATCATGTAATTACAAGGGTCAATCGTTAGTTCCAAAGTACACGATCGTTCGGAATTGGTTCAAGGTCGCTAGCAATCCATACGGCGATCAAACAGAATCATCCGTGATCCAATCGTATACCACTGGCGAAACATTCTATAACCATTCCTTGATTGGTCTATAATGACTCAAAATTGTCCCTCGTCAATCCTTATGGTCAATCCATGGTCGAGTTCTCAGGTTGTGCGCACTTAATTCCTCAATAGCCTTTCCCCAATGGTTAGTCCTATCATGAGTGATCAATTTAAAGCGAGATTTAACTAACGGTGTATCGATGAAAGAATTATTTCATATATCCTGGAAAGAGTTGAATTTCATAATGTCACAATCAAGATAAGTGAGAGTTTACATGTCCATTCACGATCGATCATCCCATTTGGATCGAGGTTTGGGGTTGGAATATGCCCGAGTATGATCGGGCACAACCGAGCCAAAGGCCGGGTTGGATGTCACAAGGCCGAACCAGTCGGGCGGACTAGGCATAAGGCTTGTTCGACCGAGTTTGACCAGGCACAGGGCCAGGCACATGGTAGGGCACAAAGCCTAGCACGTGGCCGAGTCTGACCAAGCAACGGACCGAGTACTAGTCAGAACATATGGGCACAAAAGCTGGCACAAGTGTCAAGCACACAGTCAGGCACGAGGCCGGACTCATGGCTAGACTGACGGGCACATGACTAGTCCATGGCCGAGCATATGGCCTAATTTGCACAACTGGCACAAAGCCTGGTCCGTAGCCAAGCAGCAAGGCTCCTGGCCTAGTCTATGGCCTACCCGTCTCAACGTAATAATCTATGGTCGATTCGCAATCGGTTCACGTTCAAGCATCAATGATGTATTGTCGACCCTCGGTTGTCATGTAGTCGCGTGGAATCAATCGCATCAGAGTCGGTCCATGGTTGCCCATGATCGATGCATGGCCGTACAGAATCACCTGCGACCAATGCATGCTCGCACAACATCGTTCCACGACTGTCCGTGATCATTCCACTGTCGACCCTTATGGTCGAGCGATCGATCCATGGTCGTGTCACTTTAATCGACTTGTGTGATTGGGGAGTCATTTCACTGCCGATCCATGAACGATCTTTCGATCGAACCATGACCAATCCCTTAGTTACCTATTCCGACCAGATCGATTGATCCATGGCCAACCCTCAGATCAGTCAACATATCGTTTTCCCTGGGCGCTTCCCTTGGTCGATTCGAGGTTCGAACCGCGGATGTCACAAAATTGGTCCAGTGGTTAAACTGGATTATTTTCTTATAACAATCCACATTGGCTTGTTGCTTACGAAGCTAATCCATCTTTATAATAACCTAAGTAGAACCAACATGTGACATGACACAACACGATACGCGATACGTCGTTTCTCAAAAAATAGAGAATTTCGACACGTTAAGAGACGTATATTAAATGTATATTTTTATATATACATGATATATTAATTTGATTCAAATCCACAAATAATTAACTAATAAGAAAAAAAAGCCTAGAATTATTTATACTAAAAACATTAATCCATCATTTGTTAATATCATTCATTATTTCAATTTAACAAATTCAACTACATTCTATTCCAATAATCCATAAAACTTGGAGAAAATCAAACAAGCACTCTACAAACCGCCATTAAATTTAACATTTAACAAAAAGTAAAAAAAAAAAAACAATCCACACTTCATCATCAAATATAACAAGGAGTCATGCATTTACATTATCTGCTTCTTTTAAAAATACATCGGACTCCATCTCCGGCTCATCAAGTGAAAGACTCGCAACTTCAAGCACTTCAACATCTTCAAACATGTCAAATGCATTTCCCCTAATTAGGCGTGAGCGGTTCCAAGTTCCTTATAGGCTCACCTTGAACTTCGAACCTACCTTCGGATACAGGTTTCTCATATTTTGGAACCTGAAATCTTCTCATCGGAACTAGAAACCTGAAACTTACCCTGTCATAGGTTCTAGGATAAGTTCTAGGGTCTAACAAGTTCTATTTATTTTTTTACTTCGTGTTTAGTTAAACGAAACAAAAATGAATATAACAATACCGAACAATCTTGTTATTCACAAAAGAAAATACAAAAGACTAGTTTTTCTAATATTACGGTTCAAATAAATACAATTAAAATGAGAAGTCATTGCGTGAATCGATACTAGGGGAGAGTGGTTCCATGTTCCCTACAAGTTCCACCCGGAACCTACTCATAAGAATAGGTTCTTCATTTTCTGGAATCTTAAACCTACCTTATTACAAGTTCTAGGTTAGTTCCAAGGTCTACCCAAGATTTCACTCGTATTATTAATTGAACAATTGAAGTGAATCATCACATTTTATGACCACTACTTGCTGCTATGATCTATTGACCACAACTTAGATTTAGACATAAAAAAAATAATATTGACAAGTCATAAAATGAAAACTCAGACTAGTGGTTCCAGATTATACACTTATCATCTGACGCCATAAAATACCACAAGATCAAGCGAAGATATAAAACAAGAAAAAACACAAAAAAAAACTTATTTAGGTTTCAAGTTCTACCTACCTAGAACCTGAAACTTACCCGTCAAAAGAGGTTCTCCAAATTCTTAAACCTAGAACCTACCCTACACGCTTTAAAACCTAAAACTCACAGGTTTCCACCGGTCAAGTTTTCAGGTTCCAAGTTCTACCTTAGAACCATACTCACCCCAACCACTAATATCCCACATCTTGGTCTCTCCTTGTACATATTGTGGGCTTTTTCTCGATAAAAGATGAAGATTACTATAAATGAAAATCAAATCTTCTGCACATTTAGAGGTCATCTTATTTCTCCTTATCGAGTGCATAAAGGAGTAAGTACTCTAATTCCTTTGGGCACATGACGAAAAAGAAGGTTGTGTAAGAAGCTTTAAGGCTATACTTTAAAGCATCGGTGCACTTTCACCATAAACAACCCACAATGTCTTATGACCCATAGAATACCGACTTTGAATGGAATCAAATTTTCTAAACTCCCCATTTTTGCCTGCAAAATCTACATACTCTAAATTCACCTTGGTGCACTCATCTAAGTTAGGAAAGAATTTCCTAAAGCATTTTTTTTCTCTTAGATGATCTCGTTATCCTTGTATGGAGAAACTCGAGAAGGATCTTCATTGAGCCATTGATCAATATAATACCTTATTTAATAAAATAAAATAAAAATAGAGAACCATGATAAGTAAGAGGAGTGTTATATTATCATGTCAAAGAAAGAATAACTAATAAAGTAATAATTGCATACAATTGTAGAACTTACCTAAGATTCCAGGCATGAGCTAAGCAACGAAGTGGAGTGTTGTTTCTAGTCCAACAATCCATAAGAATTGTATGAATCATCTCATAAAATGTTGACTCCTCATCTCGTCTTTTACACTTCATGCTCATATATAGCTTTCTTCACATTTTCAATTATTGAATCCCACGTCATAAACTAAGTGAAAACAAGGCTTGTTGATGTTACAAATTCTAAGCATGTCATAAATAGAAGTCGTAAAAGAAAGTATGTAATCAATTGAATCCCACAAAAAAATCATCCAACACCTTCTCTTTGACAAACTTAGCCCTCTTTTGATTATCATCTCAATAGATATTCCATTTGTCACAAATAACCGTATTTTGAAGACCACTTTTAATCAACTTAAACCTCCTAAGCATCACAATCATCGAAGCAAAATGTGTATCCACCACAGAAAGTAACTTCCAGTTAACAAACTCATTATATATTGCTAATATCATGGAATGGTTCATGATAAAATATTCGATTTGCATAACTTCATCAACATTCTCTAAAATCCAACTTCATTCCTCATAAACTACTTGATTGGTCTTCACATTTTTCACGGCACAAATGTTCTTCAAAGCTAGATTAAGGGTGTGCACCACACAAGGCGTCCAAATAATGGATGGAAATTCTTGCTCAGTGAGTTGTCCCGCACCCTTACAATTTGACGCATTATCCGTAATTACTTGTACCCCATTCTCATGCCCAATCTCATTAATTACTTTTTTCAACAAGTTAAAAATGAAATGCATATCCTTTGTTTCTCTATAACAATCAACCGATTTTATAAACATAGATTCTCCATCCGATATAGCCATAAAATTAATAAGTGGTCTCCTTTACGAGTCACTCTATCCATCAATCACAACACTTACACCATTCTCTTTTTGCAACAAAATGGTCCTCAACAAATTATATTTCGATGGAACATAAGCAGTAGTATCATGATTAGCGGCATAAGTAAAAGCAGATTGAAAGTAAGGGTTTCTCGATAGGTTAAATGGCAATCCCGCTAAATAAAATATCCTAGCAATATGATAATCTAAATATTCCTGTTGAGTCATATTGAATGCCTTCTCAAGTGATCCTCCACTTTCACTTCCAATCTTTCTTTTTTTAGAGTCAAATGATGAATCCATCCCACCACCACTACCTCCACTAATTGATATACTTAAAGGAGGCAAAAGTACATTTTTAGGCGCAAGATTCGCTATTCTAGTATTGACCTCTTGATTAAATCTTTCCATCTCCAAAAGATCTTTCTTTTCTACTTTTCCACATTTTTCAATTCATTTTCCACTTATCATCAATAAATGGGCCCTAACTCTCGTGTATGAACTCCTAAAATCTTTTTTGAAAAAATTGCATTTTCAAGGCAAATTTCCCCCCGCATCACTATGATTAGCTAACTTAGTAATATACCTCCATAGTAGTTTATTAGAATCTTCATTGGTAGATATAGTTGTAGGCCCTTATGTACTAGAAATACTAGTATCTATGCTTGAAATTACTCTACAAAAAATATAATTACAAGAACCATAAATTTAATATAAACTACAAATAAACACATATTGATATAATAATAACTAATAAGCACATCAATTTTTGCTCTCAATTACAGATTCTATTCTGTTCAAAGAATCTACAAAGTTTAGAGAGCAGCAAAACATTAAGAAGCCAGTAAATGTGATGCAATTCTCTTCATCGATTTTGCTATTTTGCAAGATTTTATTCCCGGAGAGACAATATAACAATAACATGAAGGCAATGCCATGGATGTCGATGAAAATTGGGTTTTTTTGGAAAGAAGGGTTTGGAGGCATTGAAGGAGCACCTCCAGAACTTAAAGTTCTCGAGCGGAGGTGGAGCACTACCTATCGGTGATGTTCTCGCCGTCGCGGAATGGGAGGCGACTGACGGAGCCGCTCCCTGTGGCAAGGCAGTAAAGATTGTTTATCAAACTTCAACTCCTCAAGCCACGGGTTCGCATTCTCGCAAGAAATCACAACCATCAATGTCATGTATTTTTGCAATCTCGTCATCAATGGCCAAGAGATATATCGGCACTGTCATCTCTCTCTCTTTGCAATCTCTCTAAATGTCCTCTCCTCACCAAGAAATCCCATTAAAACCCAGAGAGAAAAAGCAAGAGACAGCGAGTTGACTCACCGACTTTGAGCGTCCAGGTAGCTTAGCGAACTCAGGAGTGATTCTTGAAGGACTTGGATGACTTCGAGCGTCTAGCTGGCTCACGATTCTTGAAGGACCCGCTGCATCGAACGATGGCCGGAACGACCTTGCCGCAAGATCGTGCTGCGTAGACCACGTTCTCCGTGCTAATCAAGTTCTCTATCCTATCGATCACCGGATCTCCAACATCATTCTCGCGCTCCTACACCAGTCGTGGGAAATTTGAGAGAGATGGAGATGCAGAGTTGAGAAGCTTAGGGCACGACAGAATTGAGTAATTGAGAAGCTTTCTCCCTTTTCTTTCTTTTTTTTTTAATTTTTTTTATAAATTTACATTTTGACCTCTAAATTTTTGGAAATTTATAAAATTGACCTCGTGCATGTTGAAATTGCGTGTCGGGATTCCCAACTCACGCGTCGCCAATGTGTCTGACCCGTTGACTTCATGTCGAACACGCAATACGCGTCCGACACCGAGATGGCCGCCTCTCCAACGTGTCAGCGCTTCATAGATAATAATATCAAAATCATACATAGCTAACACCACAAAGTCTACCATCTAACTTCGTCCCGCTATAGTAATTTTACAATCCAAACAAACCAGAGTAGACAAAATAATATCCTTTAAAGGTGTAGAGACACTCAAGGGTACTTCAAGCAACTTTAGCTTCAATTCACATAATTGCACAAATTGTGCAGACACAAAAGAATGTGTAGCACCCGTATCAAACAATGCATAAGCCTTATAGTCACACAGGGTGAGAATACCTGAGATGACGGTCTTAAAAACTTTAGCTTCCTCCTGAGCAACTGCATAAATTCGTCCTTGAGCCAGTGGTCTATGTTGGTTTCCTTGTTGGGGTGTTCCGTTTGGTGAGAGTTGTTGTGGTTGTCGAACTAACCTAACACGAGACTGCTATTGTCTCTCCCTAGGACAATCCCTACGTATATGACCTAGTTGTCCACAACTGTAGCATTTCCCTTGAAACAAACATGGCATGTTTCCATGGGTTCACCCCACCTAAGACAGGGATTGTTTGAGTATTGCATCCGTCCTTCTATCCGTCTATTCCTGGCTCCTCCATGATTTCCAAAGTTATTCTTCTTATTGGGATTAAAAGGTTGTCTCCCAAATTGGTTGAGCCTCTTATCATGTCGGATATTGCCTTGAGCAGCTTGGTGACCCATCCTCAATTGAGTCATTGCTCCAATTCCTTCTTTCAACAGCTTTGCTCTCTGAGTTGAGCTCGCTCATAGAGTTCATTGTAATCCTTTATATTGAAAGGCACCAATTGCTTTCTAATATCTCTCCATAGGCCATTCAAAAATCTCTTAGCCTTATCTTCTTGATTCTCAACTAACTTAGGGGCAAACCTCGAGAGTTTAGAGAATCTCGCTTCATATTGATCCATAGACAGATTATTCTGGTTCAGTTGGATGAACTCAGTTATTTTCTTATCCTGTGCATAATCAGAATAATACTTTCCATTAAATACCCTAACAAAACTTGCCTAGGTCTTTCCTTCGATGCCCTTCACCAATGCTTAGCATTTCCTTCAGTTGATACTTAGCTAAAATTATCTCATCAGCATCATTACAAGTTAGTAGATTGAATATTCTTTCCATTTTTTCAATATATCGCTCCGCCTCCTTCGGGTCTCCTATTCCAACAAATGTGGGTGGTTTCAACTTCAAAAATTGTTCGACCAATCCTTGCACACGGTGTTCATCGCCTGCTTGCTGTTGAGCTTGTCTCTCCAATAAATCTCCCATGTTAGCCAATGCTTGAAGAATCCCCTCCATTTGAGGATCCGTTCCAGAAGAAGAGGATGATCTATTCAACCTCCTCATTTTGCCTTATGGTGTTCCTGCACATTGATCACCAGTTATCATAGATGACCAATGTTACTAATCAACTAATTAGTAACAACCGTTAGTGATATCATATAAAAAACAATAGTTACTTGTTCCACACAGACACAGTAATAACAAACACATGCGTTTTGTGTTTTAGACACATGCACACACATCCTATCTACTTCCACTACTAGTGCAGCTTATCACTCCAAGTCATAACGTAGGCTCTGAAACCAAAACAGAGCTATAGAGTCCCAATGTGCTACTTACTACTGTGGTTCTTTATTCTCTTTTATGTTATTGCGCAAGCGGAAGATAGTGTTTAACTTAAGCATTTATAACATGAATTATGCATAAGCAAACAAATTCATTGTAGCGGAACAAGGATACCTTACTTCCATTTTATTATCACAGTTACATACATGGGTGGCACCAACCAAAAACTACCACTGGGAGGATCAAAAAGATATATAACTCCCCATCTCACACCAGATGACACTATACAACCGTCAACAACATCAACACCCATTATCACGGTTTAAACCAAAAAGAAGTAACTGTGAAAACTCTGAAATGGCTCCCCCAACAGCCTACATCGTCTATAACAACTACTCCTCTTCGTCACCACCGTTATTCGACTGCCACCGTTAAGGTAGGGAATAGGTCCCACCAGTCGATCATCTACCAGTACAAAAATCGAAACAAGGCAATATAGGACATGGCCTCTCGGGGCTCCTATGTAAACTCACAGTGTCGCAGTATAACGAATGAATATAACTGAAAGGAACGCAAGGTTCGTAAACTGGCACAGCTCCCCTTAAAGTCAACGGGAGCACCGTAACGGGCGATGGGCAATGCAGGGATCGAAGGCATGTCTAAAAATCTGTAAAAATAACAGGAGTGAGCTAATGCTTAACAAGATATAAGACTAGCTTATAAACTGACCGATCCTACTAACTCTCGATTCCTACGACATATCTAATATGAAATGATTAATTAATGTACCCTACAATGAATGCACACCATCCGAAAGTAACATCCGTAATCACATGTATCATACTAGCATGCATCAAAAGTATCACACGTTTCATTTCTCATCTATGTCATATCATTGGGTCCACCCCCGTCTCACGGTTCAATTAGTTTGCTGGACGATTTATGCGGGTCACTTCCGATTTACTGTTCGGACTTCCATGGCTTATTGGCCACAGGTATCTCACTCCGAGGCATCCCCAGCACACAACAGAGGGGCATCCCGACTCCTCCGGGGCATCTTGGTTTTTAGCCAAACCATTCTCTTCCAATTTGCTGGCCTTGGGCATTACATAACATCTTTCTTTCACACACATCTCTGGCATAACACACATATGCAATGACATGACATTCATAGACCACGTAACCATTTCATTCAGCACACTTTTCATATGAAATGATACCCGCGAAATTTTATCCCACTAAACTCAAATCCAGAGGTATAACAGACATGTAAGAGCCATTCCCACCTTCAATCAACAAGCCAAACCCATCTTTCTCACATGAAAGTCAATATTGCTTGAAAATTACATGCAAAGCCATCAATGGCTAAAAGACACACATGCATCCACTCTACAACTCACGAAACACACATGTACACACATTTCAGGTCTGGTCACCCACATGCACGCCCATATAACATCAAAGATCTCACATGCAAGCCCAAAAAATCAACCCATGGCACCATACAAGAAAAATCAAGGTCTAGAAAGAAAGATCAATTGGCTTAGAAACGAGCCTTATCTCCTTGCCTTAGTGTGTTCATGAGTTCCACCTACGTCCTTGGTGAGTTGGCCGATGGTTTCCTTGCAGTAAAGTGGAAGATATTGAGTTTGTGGTGGATGGAAACTCACGTCCAGAGAAGGAAATGGAGAGGAAAATGAGTTATGTGTTGATGGTGAGGCGAGAAAAATGAGACGGTGAGGCAAGGGGTTATGGTAGAGAGAGAGAGAGAAAGATTTTCATGATGGCTTCTCATGATGGAATTAGAAGAGTGTCTTAGAAACTGTCATTGTGCATGAAGCTTCATTAGTGGACATGTGCAGCCATTCATGCTTAATTGCTTTAATTTCTCTAATTTTGCATGTAAAAATTAGGACTAGATAAATAGTGCAAAAAGGATGGAAAGCAATGAATTTATTGAAATGAACTCTGCATTATTTTTACTTCCTAGAAGATGAATAGCAACAAAAGAAAATAAAACTTAGTTCTTATGCCTTTGCCATTAAACAAACTTCAGTGCCTTTTCAACTACAATGCATATGACTGACACAAGCAAAGTTAAGCCATTAATAAGCGTGTGATCGTACACGTGAGTTGCACATCCGTTGCACGTATGATGTACATGCGTTGCATGTCTATCGCACATATATTGCACATGCATTGCATGGGATTAAAGATATTAAACAAAATGAATTCATGCAAGAGGAAGATTTTAGCGGGGTCACATGTCCACCCTCCAAATAAATCAATGAATTCATGCAAACAGTTGGAATTCAATGTCCGCATTGGATGAGATATTCTCGATCCTCGCGAGATACATCGTGTTGTTCTTTGGAAGTCCTTTCTAGGTGATATTGCTCACATATTGATTAGTGAGGCCCATGAGGTAGAGAAAGCCGTCACCATCCATATGTAGGTAGTTTAAATTCACCTCAGGTTAGTGTGGATTAACATACCTAATTAGGGATTATTAGATCGAAGTCAGCTTGTAATCTAAGTTAGGGAAATTTCAGCAACACAATTGAGAATTAATTTGTTGCATGACAAGTTAAGAGAATTGATTATGAGTGGTTAAGTGAAGTTGGATGCTCTAACACTTCGTGATCTTGATTAAATCTTGATAATTTGCCTTGCTAATTTTCGGTTTGCTTTAGATTAGGTCTACTTTGCAATTTTAATTGGCTTTTGAATCCTTTAAGTTTCGACCCTTTTATATTTCAATCCTTTAATTGGTTTAGATCACTTTTTACTTGCCTTTCCGACTTGGTTAGCTAGTTCCTTAGATTGATCACCTTCGGTAAGTAATTGGATAATTAGAGACAATCATTGTGGGAAGGATACTCACTCATCTCTTTATTATTTATAGATATTGTGCACTTGTAATTCACCTAACATCAATGAATGGGAAGCTAAAGTAAGTTTTCTACATAATTATAGGAGAGCTCTCGGTAGGGTCAAGAGGCAAATAATGGGTACTTTCTTTTTCTAGCGGTGTCTACTCATTAACTCAATGAATGTGAAACTTAGGTAAGTTATTAACATAATTAGAGGAGAGCTCTAGGCAGGGTGAAGAGGCAAACAGTGGGTATTTTCTTTTTATAGTGGTGTCTCATTAGGCACATTAACTCAATGAGTGCAAAGCTTTGGTAAGTTTTTTACATAATTAGAGGAGAGCTCTTAGGAGGGTCAAGAGGTAAACAGTGAGTATTTTCTTTTTTCAGCAGTGTCTCCTCATTAACTCAATGAATGCGGAACTTAGGTAAGTTATCAACATAATTAGAGGAAAGCTCTAGAGAGGGTGACGGGGCAAATAGTGGGTATTTTCTTTTTCTAGCGGTGTCTCATTAGACAATGCGAAGCTTAGGTAAGTTACATACATAATTAGAGGAGAGCTCTTGAGAGGGTGAAGAGGCAAATAGTTGATATTTTCTTTTTCTAGTGATGTCTCCTTGTTAACTCAATGAATGCAAAGCTTAGTAAGTTGTCTACATAACTAGAGGAGAGTTCTAGGGAGGTCAAGAGGCAAACATTGGGTTTTGTTTATTTCCTATAAAGTTTTAAGACGGTGTAATGTGAATTATTAGGCTTTACACTTAAAATGACGAGGTTCGACCCTATAAATCCAGCCAAAAACTCAGTTTCAAATGACCATGATCTACTCATCTCTCTACCAATACACTGAAGTAACATTGGAGCAAAACGATGGCGGCAACGGAAACAAGTATGGCATTAAAGGAGGAGCAGGTGATCATGTGCTGCACCGTCGTGTCTTGAACCGAGCAAATCCAGAAGGGCAATGCGCCTGACAAGCTAGTACTTTTTTTTTCCTCAACTCGTGCCTTGTTTTTTGCCGATAGTGTCTGCTTCTTTGTTTCTTACGGTCCTTTCTTTAATTTGCTGCATTAAAGTTATGGGTTTATTTCTAATGATTGGGTCTCTAATTGATGCAGGTGATTGTGGAGTTCACTTCTATATGGTGCGAAGTGCGTAAGGAAATTGCACCTAACGTGAAACAGTTGCCCAGAATTTCCCCAACGACCCTTTCCTGGAGGTTGATGTGAACGAGCCGAAGGTAATATAAAATTTATTTTCCCTTTGAGATAAATTATGAGGTAAATTACTGAGTGATAATGTGTCTTTGCAAGAAGTTACTCGTGTTGGACTTGATGAGGTCCAACCCATTTATGTGGTTTATCAGGTCTATTATTTAACATTTGATACAAGCCCAATTTAATTAAATATATTATGGGACATATATTTGTGACATCCAATTATGCATATCTTCAACCTTGATGGACGTTTGAGATTTGGCAGCACTAGGGTTGATCCCATCACTCCCTCTATATAAGGTCTCTTTTTGGTGGAGAATGAATGCATCTAATTATCACGCTTCCTCTATTCTCTACAAAATTGTTAAGAGAAAAATACACATTCACCACATTCGTTATAGAGGAGAGTATTGAAGATTCATACCTACAGAGAGAGCTTCCTTGCTTCTTTCTCATTGGATCAATAATGGCTTATTTTGATTCGGGTATGCTATATTTATCAATTTGATCTCATGTTCATGTGATTGAAAAATCCTATTATTCTAACAGCTCGAACTTGGGGGGTTTCGGTGATGTTGCCCTCCTTTATATTTTTTGAAAAGGGGGCCCGTTGTGGACAAGGTTGTTAGGGCAAACATAGACGCCCTTCTGTGGACCATTACGAAGCATTTGGGTGCTGCTTCGTCTTAATCACGCGGATTGTAGTTTGCTAGTTTGGGAACAAGTGTTTTAAAATATATGTGGGGTCAAAACTAGTAAAACAGTGTGTTTGGCCACGATAAATGAAGGTTGATTTGTCACGCCCCGTACCCCACGAAGCGCAACATCCCGCCAATGGTCGGTTTTGACTGCGACGTCCCAGGAAGCGTCGCCGACCCACACCCATACAGAGATCAAGCACAAGCAGAAGTATAAAATAAATAAACCCAGGCAATTACAATATGAGCCACGGATAGCCACCAATTAAACACCTCACGGGAAATAATTACACATTTATATTACTATTTAAAAATCATTTGTACAATATTTACATGTACAACAAAAACTGCACACGATCAGTAGCCACTTGGTTCAAAAAGGGATAAGTGGCCAAGGAGGTTAGGCTAAACTAAGGAAGAGGGCTACAGTCAAAAAGTTTCGGCCCTCATCACTAGCTAAGGATACTAGACGATCCTATGGTTCCCAGTCGGGATCGGAAGACTGGGTGGGATCGTCTGACAACTCCTCGGAGGCATCCTCACTAGACTTTGACTCCTCGGAATCCATCGCCTGGGCTCGCTCATCCTCGGAGTCTGGCTCCAACTCTAGGTCAAGGTAAAGCTCGAACCTCTCCTCATCTGATCCCAGCTCCGCCACCTCTCCGTCCTCCTCTACATCCTGCTCCATGGCCTCGGGTTCGTCATCCTCCTCCTCATCCATAGGCTCGGGGTCCTCCGCTAGCACATTGGGCTCTTCATCCATTTCTTCCTCCTGCCTCATCCACTCGGGCATGACCTCGGGGTCTATCACCTCACCAGCAGCTATAATTGGTTGCATCAACCCAGTATCATCGACAAGGATATCAAAAGTCATGAGGGGCTCTCCCACATGTCTATCGGCATCTCGAAGGCACCACGCCACATACTCCTGCTTCTGGTAGAAATACTCGCCTATCTCCACATATACTACTGACCGATACCTCACATAAGCCTTCCCATTACCTATAGGGTAGGTACTGGTATACTTTCGAATCTGTACAGGGATCCCAAAAAGAGGCGGTGGTCTTTCTATCCTCACGACCGGGGGTCTGAAAAGTTTTGGTTTACACAACCGTGAGACGAATCTCAGTGAGTTCAACCCCTAAACCTAGACTAGGCTAGCATGCAATCTCCTGACCGGAAAAATAAATATTTAAATCACAAATCAACAATAACCAAATCATTCTTAAACCCTGCAAGTTAGACAGATTAACATATAATAATCACAGCACATACGTGGCACTCATAATCACACGTATATCAATCACATGCTTATGCACCGATTCTCACACTCTTGCATGCCAGTCCATGCATGTTCATGCATGCAATTGTCGTCGACATGACACGTGCAATTCCCGGCCCACTGGCCCACACTGGCACACTGGCAAACTGCCCAATTTATTATTATTATGACTCGAGTCCTTAATTTTTCACGGCCCGGTGCGTCTAGCCTACTTCAAAGTACATGAGGCACAGCAACCGATCTGGCCCAGTGTCTCTAGCCTGCTTCAAAGTGCATGAGGCGCAACACTGTTCTCCATAGCCTGTTTCAAAGTGCATGAGGATGGTCGCCTTCCGGACGTACCGGGCATCGTCCTGCTTCAAAGTGCACGAGGACGATATCAACCCGAAGGTCACGACCCGAAGGTCCTTAGGTGATCACACAATTCATTATTATCTGAACCCAGCGTATGACGCTTTGGGGTATTTTACGTGATCACACAACTCATGGCAGGCACGCATTCTCGCATAATTTCACCATATGCCACACTCTAAGCATACACAATGCGTGTCTATGTTATGCGATGTAATGCACCATGAGCACTAATGAAATTCAATCACAATTAAGCACAAATTACTAACAACCAGTCATCCCGATCACACCCGATAATTTTTCAAGGGACATCTAAATTGGCCCTCTAATCCAATTAATCTCCCAAAATTATTCTCATTAGCCTACAAAATTTTTCCGATAATAATTCCTATCAATTAGTCATCAATCCAGTCCTAGATACATCGATAAAATCTAAACCAGTCTAGAAAAAATGCACTATTAGTCCTAATCCGGGTTTAGGAATTTTACTCACCTAATCAAGGGTCACGACGACGGGGAATGGCGGCCGATCACTGGTGAACAGTGAAACCGGCGGCGAATTCCCGGCGACGGTATACGGACCGGATGAACAGTGACCCGTACGGACGCGTGAAATAGTGCCACCCGTACGGACACTGTACGGATAGGGCCGGGACGGTGGCCGGCGAGGTGCCGGTGACGGCCGCGACGGTCCGTACGGTCTACCTGAACAGTGTCCGTACGGACGGTGAACAGTAACCGTACGGGGACACTGTACGGCCGACGTTGGACGGAGACGTATGGATGAGCTGGACGCCTGGGTGTCGACGGAACGGCGATCGGAGCTCCGGCGAAGCTCCGGCGTTACTGTTTGCAGAACAGGGAAAGAGAAAAAGAGAGAGAAAAGGCTGTTCTGGACTGAAATCGGGGCTGTGGTGGCTGAACAGAGGTGGAAATGGTTGCTGGTGATGTTGGCTCGGCGGGGGCAGCTCCGGCTGGTACTGTTCCGGCGTGAACAGTACTAGAAATTGCAGAATCGGGACTGCAGAACAGAAAACGGAAAAGAAGGAAAATTCTGGAAAATTTTTGGCTGAATGGTTCTGTACGTGAGAGAGAGATATATATGTCTGGTCAAAGGGGTCAAAGGTAGATTAGTGGAGTCCAAGTGTCCAAATCTTGGGCCAATTGACACTTTTGCCCTTGATTCAAGGGCTATCCTTCATTCTCATCCAATAATTTAGGGTTAAAATGGTCATTTGTCCCTAACCAAGGGCTGACCAGACCTGAATTAAGTTAACTCACCTTGGTTAGAACCCAAAAAAAAAAAATTAATTCGGAATTATCTAAAAATGGCCTAGGGGCATTTTCGTAATTTTCCGATCCCGAACCGAAATTTCAATTTTTGTCCATACCGATCCTATATATTCATGGTAACCATAATCCGGTGTCGGATCCTTAAAATTCATCATTTAAGCCCTCGAAAACCGATCCAAAAGTCTCGAGGGGTAAAACCGTAATTTTTCGTTCCGGGATCGAAATTCCAATTTTTGACCATATGCACTCCAGACATGCATGGTTGCCCCAAAATGGCATCGGTTCCGAAAAATAACTTCATTTGACCTCGAAAACGGGCGTCGAGGTCCCCAGGGGCAAAATTGTAATTTTCCCCAATTTTCATCAAAATTTTAAATCTTTGGCTAGTTTAACCCCAAATGTGCGTGGCCAGCATAATATGACGTCAGATTTCCAAAAATAGTCTCTTAAGCCTTCGAAAATCGACATCGAAATCCGGGCCCAATTTCGCGAATAAGACTCGCTAAACTTTCAATTTCAGGGTCTCTCACTAACAGGCGGCTGTTTAGAGGTTACGCGTATCGACCTAGGGCTATCCATATCGTAATGGTCTCGATTATTGAGAGAATGAGAAATTATAACTAGTTCCAAAGGTCACGATCGTTCGGTTCAGGTTCAGGACTGGTTGGCCACGTGTACTTTTGGTCTTGCAGAATCACCTGCGTCCCTATTATACATCGTTGGCCTTGGCCAAACCCAATCCATTACCCTTTCCTACAATCGGCCCACGTTGACCTAAAATATTCCCTCAGCGTCTCTCGTGATCGGTGTCCGTTTCACGATAGGGTCCCTGGTCCACGTATCGTTTTCTAGTTAGCCATACCCCATTGGTTAGTATCCCGAGAGTGATCAGCTCTGGGTGAGACTTACTAAAATGAAATGCGAATTAATATCAGTTTCATTGATCCCAGAATTATATCGAAATTCTGGCTGTTACATGATTGATGCGTATAAGAAGTTCTTTTACCCGCAACTTTTTTATGCTTACTAACTTTTTTTTCCAAGAGGACATTACTCACATATTGACTGGTGGGGCCCATGAGGTAGAGAAAGTCGTCATCGTCCATAAGTAGGTAGTTTAAATTTACCACAAGTTAGTGTGGGTTAACATACCTAATTATGAATTATTAGACCGAGGTTAGCTTGTAATCTAAGTTAGGGAAATTTCACCAACATAATTGGGAATTAATTTATTGCATGACAAGTTAAGAGAATTGATTATGAGTGGTTAAGTGAAGTTGGATGCTCTACCGCTTAGTGATCTTGGTTAAATCTTGATAATTTGCCTTACTAATTTTTGGTTTGCATTAGATTAGGTTTACTTTGCAATTTTAATTAGCTTTTGAATCCTTTTAAGTTTCTATCCTTTTATATTTAAGTCCTTTAATTGGTTTAGTTCACTTTTTACTTGCCTTTCCGACTTGGTTAGCTAGTTCCTTGGATTGATCACCTTCGGTAAGTAATTGAATAATTAGAGACAATCATTGTGTGGACGATACTCACTCATCTCTTTATTACTTGTAGATATTTTGATATACATTAATGGCCGTTATCCCTATACATGTATGTTGTGCACATATATGGTCGAAAATAAGCCTCCTCAATTGTCAATTGAATTTTCAAAATTTTCGAATCATAAATATACCAAGTGTGTGTTTATCGAAATTCCATAAGTGTTTCGACAATTGCATACTCAAACCTTGACCCTCACTAATTTCAATTCATGTAACATCACTAATTGGTCCTACGAATTTTAGGATGTCACATTTGTGGTAATTAATTCTAGAAATTCTAGTGTGAATAGCTTGGGTGTGTTAATGAGACATCTAATTGTTTGGTGAGACATGGTGTTATTTCATATGAAAAGCATGCTGAATGAAGTGTGTTACGTCATGTCATTACAAACGTGCGATATGTCAAAGATGTGTGGGAAAGAAAGATGTTATGTGATGCCCAAGGCTAGCAAACCTTGAAAGTCTGGTCAATAAATTGGATGATGCCATGGAGGAGTCAGGATGCCCCAGTGCCATGTATTGGGATGCTTCTGTGCTTGTGCATGGGATGCCTCGGAGTGAGATGCCTATGGTCAGCGAACCACAGAAGTTTGAAAAGTAATTTGGAAGATGCCCAGAGAAGTCGGGATGCCCTTGTGTTGTGTGCTAGAGTGCCCCTGTGCTTGTGCTTGTGCTTGGGATGTCTCAGAGTGAGATGGATGTGGCCAACAAGCCATGAAAGTCTGGACAGTAAACCAAAAGTGACCTGCCCGGATCGGCCAGTAAATCGGTTGAACCATGAGATGGGAGTGGATCCGATGACATGACATGAATGAAAAATGAAACGTGTGATACATACAATGCATGTTGACATTATACATGTGACTATGAATGTTGCATTCGAATCGTGTGTTCATTATAGTGTGCATCGATTGTTTCATGCTAGATGTGTCCTAGGAACCGAGAGTTATTTTGATTGATTGGTTTATAAGCTAGTCGTTTCTCTTGTGGAACATTAGCTTACTCCTGTTGATATTTACTTTTAAGATCTTTAGGCATCCCTCCTATTCCCACATCTCCTATCGCTCGATATGGTGCGCTCGTAAACTTTGATGGCGAACCACATGAGTTTACATATTCGTCTTTCAGTTCCGTGATATTAGTGAGATACAACGCTACACTTTGGGTGGACATAGGTTCACCGGATGGCAATGTACTATACCGTTTTGTTTCAATACACGTTCTGGCAGGGGCACAACTTGTGGGGCCGATTCCGTATCCTGATAACAGCAACAGTGCTGAGGGAGGTGACGATGAAGAGTAGTTGCTAGAGGATGGTGTAGTACATACGGGGAAACGACTTTTACTTGTCACAGTTGTACCTTGTTGACTTGGACTGTGAGCTTGGGTGATTGGAGTATTGGAAACCGTGAGTTTCACTTGGATGGCCTTAGGGGAGGAGGACACCTGTTGACCTCCCAGATGTATTCTTTTGCTATAGTATTTGATGATGATGTCATCCAAATCACTCTTATATATAAAATAAAAATATGGAATGAAGATGTGGTATTTATGTTGCATATGTGTCTACTGAATGAGAAATGTTTACTTTGATTGTATATTTTTTTTCGCTTGTGCTATAAGTGAAAAGACTGAAGAACACCTTAGTATATGACGCTTTGGGATGTCACACTTTGAGCAGATCCTTGGTCTACATTTAGTTTTTCTCTATTGAAGATTGTGGCCAAACTCACAAATGATGTTATTATAGACATCCTCACAAGGCTGCCAGTCAAATGCTTGATGTGATTCGCGTGCGTGAGTAAGCGATATCATTTAATACTTTCCCATCCTTGGTGTGCCCGCACGTACTTGAAACGAGCACTCCAGGACAATTCGAGCACTCCCCTAAGGATACTTAGAACCAATCCCCTTTTTTAGTCCATAGATTACGAAGCATTTCCCGAGACACGTGATGAACGGACTTTAAAGCTATTGAAAACCCTGTGAAGGTTTTGCCAGATGAACTATCTGAATCGCGGGGTCATGTAATGTATGGGTATGCTTGGCCGTCGGTGACCGCACTAGCGTATAATCCATCTGCTAAGGTCCTCTGTGAGTTGCCAAAGGTGAGTTCAATTCGGGGAGGCAAAATTTTCGATGGTTTTGGGAATCATTCATTAATCGATGATTGTGAGGTACCGAGGGGTGCTTACTTGTTTTGCCGCTTTGAGAAGATACGAGCTTTTATGAGATAAGACTGATCGCGACCATGGAAAAAGGGAGGGCACTTAGGACCTTCTCTTTCCAATTTTCAGATTACGTGTTGCTTTTAGTCCGACCACGCCATCCCATCAACACCATGTAATGATTTTTAACCACGTCGTTCTGTCGGCAAAACTAGTGGCATGCAGCTAAATAACTCGGCGACCCAAAAAACGAAAAGAGTCAGAAGATTTCATTGTGCAAAAAACATAATAATAATTTTGAACATAGAAATCTAATCGCACAAGTTAAAATAACTTAAAGGGGAAAAATGAAACTCTCAACACTAAATCTTTTAACACTTCAAACATGATAATGGGCTTGCCAAATTGTCTATCAAGCCTCAAACCATGAAATGGGTGGGCAAGCCCAGCATTCGGGACGGTCCGACCCGACCCGGCCCATTTTCTACCCCATCGTTCGCGCGCTGGATCCCGCGCTTTCCTTTCGCGCGCTCTCCATCACTCTCTCTCCCCCTCTCCCTCGCCATCTTCTCTAGGGTTCTAGAGTTCAATTGCCCGATTTTCTCCAGCAAAACTTAAACTTTTGCAGATCTTTCCGTAGTTCCGTCGCGTGATTCAGGCGCATTGCGCCGGAAGTTCTAGGAGCTCCTCCTGAGGCCGTCGCGATCCCCAGTCGGCCTCTCGGCGACGCTCCGAAGGGCGGGTTCGCGTACCGACGCTCGGTGTTCCGCGTGCTCGGTTGTTACGAGCTGTTGCCGGTGAGCGTGGGACAAAGGTGATGTTTTTTTTTTTTCAAGGAATCAGCTGATGCCGTTCTATTTGGTGTGTACGCAAGAATTTTGTAGAGTCTTGTTAGCCAATGGCTTCAGTCTCTGTTGGTTGTTTCTTCAATCCCACTGTTTCCCTTTTTCCTCAATCATGTCTGGACCGGAACTGCGGAGACGAAGCGAAGGTTTCGTGTAGTAATTTGAGTCTACACTTGCATTTGCTAGTTGTTTCACTCAATTCTTCTGCTTTGTATCTGTTTAGCGCGCATAAGGGCCGGATGATTTTAACTGGTCCATTACTAGAACGTCTTGTATTCTGCTGATACTACAGAAGTTGCTGCAGCAAGCCGTGACCGTCGTTTTCTCGCCGTTGCTCTGTGACACCGTTGCAGAATGGTAAGCAAAAATGCGGCAGAAAAGGCCCTGAATCTCATAAGAAGCAGGCTCTGCAATCCTAATTTCATCTTCAGACCTCTCTGTGATTCTCCCGACAGCAATTACAGGTCTGATTTTCTTTCTTTCCTTATTTGCCATGTTAAATATGCGTTCTTTCTCGATTTATCATTGCTCAATCTCATCGATTCGCTTCTGTGGATTGAAGAGACGGCAAAGTTGGTTTTAGACCATCAGAATTTGAACTAAAGTACTTTTGGTGTTACGAAATTACGATGTCGTTCTTTTCCTATGCAGCAAGTTGAAGTTTATAGTGTCCAGTTCAGTTACAGAGGCATGCAACAATTCTGTCTTGCTTCTAGGTCCCCGCGGGTCCGGGAAAGTTGCCGTATGCTCTTTTACTTGTGTTTTTGTTGTGTAATATTTGTTAACAGCTGCAACTTTTATATGTAATATGAGAATGGAAACTGTACCTTTTAGGTGCTGGAACTCGTTCTTGAAGATCTGCTTCTGGAATATCCTGATATGATTACTTTGGTACGCTCATTGATATTTCTATCTGCTAACTTCTCCTTGAAAATATTACTTAATGCTGTACCCCCATATTTTTATGCATCGGACCATGCATATGTCAAAGAGCCATATTTGATGTGCTACACTGATATGAAAAGTCTGGTGGAGTTGTGTTTCAGATCAGATTGAATGGGCTGTTGCACAGTGATGATAATAGCGCTCTCAAGGTATAACAATATCTGATGCTCTTTTGGCACCATTTGTTGTGTTTTTTGTTATATAGCTCTCTATGGTGGGAAGTCTTCTTTTAAGTTGTTCAGTGTGGCTAGTAGCAATTGAAACAAGATATGTAGCCATTGATGTAGGAAGCATTCAACACTTCCATTTCACGATGATAAAGTCCTCAGTTTGAATTTTAGTAATATCTTGCATTTGTTCATGACTTTGTAAATAAATCACGTAAAGGAAAAAAACTGATGATAAAAGTTGTGCCAAAATGGATGCTCAGAATTTTGATGGGGTACTTAGTGATTACAAGAGTATGTTTTTTGTAAAGGTATCTGGGGTATCAATATCACCCATGGAAGTTAGAAAATTCATGTATGCCAAAAGGGTATTATAAGTAAAAAAATAAGATGGTCCAGCTTCTAATCTCTCATCCATTAACTAGAAGTCCTTACTCTTTAGAATGCATGATCTTTCCCCTTTTGTTAGTTGTCTATAGTGACCATCATATAATCCTTGGGGGCTAACCGGGAGAAAGTTTTTCCAGAGGCACCTTCACCGGTGATATTGCCATCATCTTCATGCACTACAGACAAATTTTGTGTCCTGTTCTTGCACAGACATGATATACTTTTTATTTAACATTAGAATTCATCCATAGTTTGGTGTCCCTTAAATTTAGACAATATATCAAGTTATATGATATTTGTTTGTAGTAATGTTCTTCGTTAATAATTGATCTGTGCATGCTCTCTTCTCATACAATTATATTCCTAAGCATGCCTTTGTTAAATAGCTTCTATCTATGGTTATTTCATTTTCTTAGGCAGTTTATCAGTTAATCATTTCTAATTGCTCCACATTTCTCATCCTTACTGTTTTATAATGATTACTGATCATGCAGGAAATTGCTAGGCAATTATGTGTAGAGCATCAGCTATTATTCTCAAAGATGGTAACTTGCATTCTCTAATGGGAATTTAGCGAATGATCATCTTAAAGTTTTGTGTTATTGTTTTGCAAAAGAAGAATCTAATACTTCTTGATTACCTTCTCAGGCTTCATCTGATGACAATACCGAGTTCATGATAGCCATGCTGAGGTAATTGTAGAGTTATATTCCAACAAGCTAATCATTAATTATCATGCTGAAATATTAAATAGTTTGATATGCTCATCAGGGAGTGTGGCCTAGCCCATAAAACAATCGTGTTCGTACTAGATGAGTTTGACCTCTTCACTCAGGTAATATGTGGCCAATTTTTGTCCATTTGCATCCTCATAGTTGATCTGGGCATTATTTAATTTCTATGTTACAGTTGGCCCATGCGAGTTGGTACGTTTTATTTTTTCTTGAAGTGAAATCTTTGAATAGAGCATGACACACTTTGGCTAGTTTTTTGCAGGGGAAACAACGGCTCCTGTATGCGTTACTTGATGCGATGCAGTCAGTGACATCTCAAGCTGTAGTTATTGGTGTGAGTTGCCGACTGGTATGTCGTCTATTGACCATCCATTCTTATTTTATCTCAATGCATTTCCAATGTCCAAGAGTCAAGAAACACGGAGAGGGAGAGCTTGGAAGGGGATATGTGGGAAGAAAAAAAAGTAGTCAATCACATAGGTTGCGTTGATATCGGTTGTAATTCCAGTGTCCTCTCTGTTTGCTTGAGATGGATTCATGCTCAACCTAACCATTCTTTTGTCATATAATGCTTTAAACTTGCAGGATGCTGACCAGCTGTTGGAAAAGAGAGTAAAGTCTCGTTTTTCTCATAGAAAGCTGCTATTTCTACCTCCATCCGAAGAAGATATATATAGGTAAATAGGCTATCTTTGAAACTAAATACCCTGTTGATCTTGACAGTTGGTATGCCAAGTGAATTTCGACTTATGGTGTTTGTGTTTAGAAATTCATGTGAAAGGGGTGAAGCTCTTCTATTGTTGGATAAATTTGAAATCGGAATGGCTGAAGAGTTAGCTTTTGGCTTGACATGAGATGTGGTGAAGCCCCTCTCAAATCTCTTTTTCCTACTTTATTGTCTGGGATGGCTAATAAGAATGCGATGGCGTCAGACCATATGTCTTTGAAGGGTGAATCTGTTCTTTGGAATCCAATTTTCTTAAGGAGTTTTAGTGATTGAGAGCTATCTTTGATTGACTCCTGTATTGATCTTCATTAGTTTGCTAAGGTTCGTGGATCTGCCCATTGCACTTCCTCGCTGACTTGTCCTATTATAGGGGAAAGAGGAAGATAAGACACTAGTATGTCTAATGGCAAGACCGTCAGCATTAAATTTTTTCGTTGTCTCTTGGCGAACTTCTCTTGTCCTTTCCCCTCTAAAGTGATTTGGTTTCCTCATATTCCCTATAGAATTATCTCGTGTTCCGGTGTAGCTTTGAATAAGATTCATACTGAAAGTCGTAAACTTCATTCTCATGTTTGATTTCGTATCTTTGTCCAAGCATTTGGGTAAATCTGTTATCATCTTCTATTACTTGTGACTTGCTCTCACCCTGCAGAATCATATTATCTACTCTTTGAAGATTTTTTATTAACCAAATGCTATCCAGCTATTCAGTGTTGAAAAGGATTTTGGGACAATTTAATGTCAAAGAAATCTTATATAGCTCTAAAAAGAAAACCTCAAAGAAATCTTGATGCGCTGCACAGCTTTATCTATGTGGTGCATATTGGAAGAACATGAGAAAAGATTTTTGAGGGACTTGAAGCTTCTGTTGATACTTTCTTCTTTTTATTTGTCTCTGGTCATCCTCTGATCCTGTCTACTCTAATTGTTGTTTCATTTCTGTTTGTTTTTCTTTTTCTCTCTTTGCTCCTGTGCTTTCTGATTTAGTAGAGATTTCCTTTTCTGATGAAATTCATTATTGTATATAAAAAAAGAGATGTAGATAAGTTATTTTCTGTCCTTGATATATTGAAATTTGGAGCTACTTTCTATCCTGTGAGACCAGCACTTACAGTATGCTAAATTCTCTCATCTTCTAGCTATGCAGGTTATTAGATCATGTCTTGTCTTTGCCAGTGGACCCAAGCCTTCCACATGACTATGCTATTGAATTTAACGCAAAACTACACGTATCCTTTTGCTAATTTATTTTTCTTTTTCGGCAATGTGCATACTCACGTAGCGATGATAGAAAGATTGAAAATGAGGAACCGTAAGAGAAAATTGTCTGGTATTGAATCCATTAATTGAATTTAGCTTGCAAAATTTAGGATCCTCAATTAGAATTGAGTTAGAGCCTGTACATATATATAGTTCAGAAAATGTCAAGTACGAGAGACAATTTATTTTGTGAGGGATGAGAGCATTGTTTTATCCATGCGTCTACTATAGCACATTGGCATGTCATATCTGTGTCTAAGGGCGAGTGGGTAGCTACATGATGGTGCTCATGTATGCTCACTTCGAACTAGGTAACATCAATTTCACACTTACCATTTGGTGCTGAAAAAAACAGCTTATTTGTTTTGAATGATTGATTTCTCTTGGACAGTGGATCCATTTATCATATGAAACTATGAGCTCATCTCGGTAGACTCGGTTTGATCAGTGAGGTATGGTTTTATTTGGTCTTAATTGTGGCTTGGATGGTTACTTCGCAGAATAGGATGAAAACGGAGTAAGCTTGAGTACAGCGAATTAAAGAAAGGCAGTTCGATTCATCATTTTGGAGTAAACTTGTGGACATCATAGAATTTAGGTGTTGGCTGGATCATGTGTAGGAGCATTTCCTTGACATCACTTGTTAACAGAAAATAGGTGGAACTAAACCTCTATTTGTCGTGGGAGTTATAAGGTTTTGATTACATTTGCAGCGGTGACTGTTTTTTTAATCTTTTGGGGTACTCCTGCATAGGCATAGTGAACTTAAATCTATGCGTTAACATCACATGGTAACACTTGGCTATCTGTATCTGTGAAATTTCATTGTGCAGGAACATGTGTTACATGGTCATGCTCTAGCACTGTTATGCTCATCCTAACATTTCGAGGATGTCTAGCCATTTATAGATATATAATTAGCCACCCCTCGATAACCTGGCAGTCAGCTCAGTAGTGTGAAGAAGCATCATTTAATGTAAATGAAAGCTTTCTGCATGCAACATCTACCTTTAGAGGTTCTAAGTTCTGGTATACATTCTAAAAGTGTATATACCATTGACTCGTGAGTCAACTTATCTTCTGAAAGGAATATTTTGTCTCTAACGCGTTTTGAGGGTCTGAGGCCTTCTCATGCTTTGCCTTGTGGATTGCTTGGAAGTTCCTCACTTGAAAGGGAAGGATTCAGTGCATACTTTCTCATGAAGCTTAGAGGAAATAGGATCATTTTTAAAGTAATCCCTTAAATTATACTCCAGAGTATGTTCTCAGATGAAAGGTTCCGGCAAGTTATCGATTCTTATATGAATTTCAGTCCCACTGTTCGGCACTTGGTGAAGTTCCTGTAAGTTACCTGCGGCAACTGTGTGCTCCAAACACTTGCACTTTATCTATCTGTTAATTTTCGTTTGAGGGCCTTATTGAAGCCACTGAAATCAGATTCCGGGCTGTCTCTGATATGGATTTGAAGTTGGGTTATTTATCATTCGAGAACTTCAAATCTGCAATTTCGTGTTTGCAGAGGCAACCGAAAATGGAATGCTTAAGAGGTACAGATGTGTTAGCAATCTGTTTTATCAAACCAATATTGATTCATGTGTCATTTTATCCTCAAAGCATGCAATTTGATGTTGTACAGTACTGGCATTTCTCCAATAATAGGATGATGGTGTTGCTATTAATTCCATCAATCTCAAGCCAAGCATATAATATTCTCTATATAATGCTTTATACATAAAATTATGTACAGAGATGTAGGTAAATTATCAAAGAAATGAGTGCTTCCTAATAAATTATTTGCATTGGCTCAATTTATCCATGTAGTTGGTCCTTCAATGCCCATAAGTATGGCAGCTTTTGGCATCCTTGGTGTTGGCAACTTTTTTTTCTGTTGCTAGTTTCGTGGCTTGTGTATCGAGACGTCTCTAGTGCTAGTGAAAATGCTTATTGACAAACATCATTTGACACTCTGGTAACATGCTTGCCACTTAATGGAACAAAAGACTGTCTTTGCGCACCCCTTTTAACCCCTCCTCTAGAGCCCTCTCACTGTGCTGGAAATGATGTTATATCTGTCTTTTCTCTTCCATATATGTGCATCCACCATCTTGTCTGTCTTTCTGAATTTAAGCATGTATAACTTTCTTTGCAGATTGCTCCATACTGGAACTCTATGTTCTTGTTTGCATGAAGAGGTTGGAAGTGAAAGAACAGAATTCTTACAGCTTCAATGCTGTCATGAAAGGTCATTATTGATGTTTCTTGCGGGTTATGTGATTTTTATCCATAAATATTCTTTTTGTGAATGATTTACATGCTTGCTGAACACTGCAGAGTACAGAAGCATTCATGATTCATTCCAGACGTCTGACTATTACAGTCAAGATGTGTGTCTGCGGGTAATGTCTCCATTTGCAAAGGTTTTCTTTTTTTGTATTAACAAAATTATAGTGTATAGAAAGGTAAAACATATTCAGACCCCTCAAATTCTGTTGGCAAAAGTCGAAAAGACAGAATCTATGCCTTAACATTATGTTGGTTGTTATTTGAATTCAAATGATGGTATGTTAATCCCTCAGTGCCTAGACTATGGTATAGTTTTTTTATCCTGACCAGTAACTATCTTCTGTCCTGGCGGAACTGCCACTTTAGAGTGTATTTCTTATCCACAAGCTCCGGCAATTGTCCTCTTTTCTTTGTTCTTCCATAGTGCCACTCTTTTGATCCCCTTTCTCTTCATCATATGTTAACCGAGTTTGCATGCTTCCGATCCCCTTTCTCTTCTGCCATTAGGTATGTTAATACAATTGTTAGAATGATTCAGTCACTATCATCAACATCTCCATTCATATTCCATTCAGCTGATGGACCCTAGAGTTTTATGGTTTGCAAAGGTTAATTATTGATCCAATATCACAGATCTCCATTTTAACATTTCATCAAGTGATGATTGCGTTGCAGCTGCCACTAAAATTTTGAAGGAAAAAAGAGGAGCAAAAAAGTAATTGCCATTGATGAGTGGCTGTTTATTTCCCATATCTGCTGTGCTTGGAAGTAGTTTGAGTGGACATTGAAGTTATGAGAGCTAAATCTGAATTCTGTAGGACCAAGAAGGTTGTATTTGGTCTTCCCTGTATCCACGTTCAAAATTGAGGGAAGTACTGAAGGAGCATTCAATGTTTTTGAAGCAAAATGATTGGTTCAATTGGAGAAATTTTGAGTGCTAAATGGACTAGAGTCTAGAATGCTAACCCAATATATAACTGTCTTAAGTTATGTGCTCATGACAGTTCACTCGATTATTGGCTTGAAAAACCTGGTGAGTGATGACTAAGGCAGTTTCTGCAGAATCCTTGGGAAAGAATAAGAAGCCACTCCACAGGCTGTACACATTCATTGCCTGATCCTATTTTCCGTGCTCCACTTGCTTCGGCATGCACCATTAGAGATTCTAGACTTCCACCATTTAACCTTTTCTCTTTCAGACATTTTCTCCCGCTGATAAAGAGAAGCAATTATTGCAGAGCTGAGCTTACATTTTCTGAAGAATATTTTTTAATGCTCCAGTACATATTACTTGATTGCTGTTTGCTCTATGTTTGATGCTGGATCTACCAGTACCAAACAACTGATGTCAAGAATTTTCAGCATCTTAAAAACATCGGAATTCACTGGCAGGTTTGGCTAGTAAATAGTAGAGCCCTGTAGAAAAGGTCGTGTACAAGATTGGAGAATGTAACTGACCCCTTCTGTGTGTGATCAACCTGACTTGGTCTATGCACTAATAGGCAGCGGCTGAGAGTAAAGGAGGATTCCGTCCCGAAAAAAAAAGAGTAAAGGAGGATGGAAAGTTTCTATGAGAAGAGAGGATGAGAACCTGTTACATCACTGTCTTGAGCAATCAATTGCATAATGCCCCGTAGCTTGCATAGGCCCAAGGATTCTGTTGTGTATCCACGAGTTCTTCCCTGACATTAGGGGGTCCGCTGTGTTTTTTTATTTGCAAGTTAAATGACAGTTGTCTTGTGGTGCGATAATTATTGTAAACATTTAAAGGCAGAAATATGATTTCTCTAACATATATGTCCGAATTTCTGCAGGCATTTGAGCACGTTCTACAACGCGGATTAGTTTGTTTTGCGGATGGCAGAGGACGTATTCAGTCTACTGAGTTTCGCCCCGTGAAACTTCTTATCTCATTTGCGGAGCTCAGCCAAGGCCTTAAAGCGCATCATTCATGTCCTGTAAGTTTTTCCGTTGGGACAGTGCCTGCTTTATCATGTGGCAGAGGCTATCTTGTGCTTCCAGAGAAGCAATTTCTTGGACCCTTATATAGTTTGTACACATTTTTTCTTTTGAAGTGCTATTTCATTCCATCTTTAAGATCTATTCACTAATCATTAATCTCGTATTGGCAGGCCATTCTTCAGAAATTAGCATCATAACGAGCAGTGGATCAAAACTGTTTAAAATGCATGAGCACAACCAGTCGAGATGTCAATCTGCATATTCCATCTTGATTCGGCTTGGTGATTCACTTTCGTTGGCCAAAACTGAAGTGCAATACACAGAGATAAAGGCACTTTTTGTTTTGATTAGCTAGTTTCCCGCTCTAATGCTTGATGCCATCTTAATCTGGCGGTCAGCAGGTTCACTATCACATCTCTTCTTTAGATAATGTCTATTTAAGTGCCTTTACAAATTGTGGAGAAACATTTCATACCAAATAGAGAGATCGATTGTGACTTATGCGATGTCTCGATCGGGATAAAATTGGAGCTTTGCGTTTTTTTACCCCTCCTGTTTCAGAATTTAGTAAAGGTTTATATTTATAAGTAACTACTTTTAACCACCTCGTTAGTAACTTTTATGAGGACTTTGCGAGTTTTAATCCGCCGAAGGAAAACTGATAGTATGCGTAGATTTATTAGCAATCACACTGCAGCTATTGCTTTGTTTATCAACAACTCTAAATTTTAGGCTTCGACATTCGTGTTTGCGAGGGTAGCTGAAAATTTTTGAGGAGGCTAGTTGATTACGATTGTTGAAGATAACGAGATTAGTAAGTGAATTCCTCTGGCAAATGCAGGATAGTCAAAACATTCTTCGAAGACAAACAAAGGTCATGTCCACTTGAGCGAAGAGATTTCTAGGGAATCTGGAGAGAAACCATCTACCAAACATGACTTGACACAGAACAAGAGCAGGAGCATGCTGATCGCTCGCCTCTATTATTTGTCAACAATCAACACCAAATTACCAACTTGTCATAAAAATAATTGAGTCTTAAAATTTTCAATAAGGGCAAAAAAATCTTAAAACTTATTACAAAGATGCAATTAAATCTTAAAACTTTCAAAAAGTATAATTAAACTTTAAAACTTGTCAAATTAATATAATGAAAGCTAACCGTTAATTATATTTTTTGAAAATTTTAAGACTTGATTATATTTTCGTATTTGAAATTATATATTTGAAAAGTTATAAATCTTCAAAATCAATGTACTACTTGTTGCAGGTCTTTAAATTGAACAAAGGAAGCTCGACCGTGACAAATCCATATCTATCAGGAACCGAACTTGTCCATGTCCCAGGTTGTTTGGCCGATGGCTTGTGCTGTGCATTCCGGTTGTAATAGTAATCTTTTCGTAGGTAGGTCGATTCCACGTGGCGGAGAACCATTCGCTGCTTTCACGTGGAGGCTTTAATTAAATAAATAATTATTTAATAAAACTGGAAAAGGCTGCGAATTTTATAGTACTCCTCCTAGTCCCGATCAGAATTCGACAAACTCAACTCTCCTTCGATTCAATTTCGTCATCGTTCGTTCAAAGATTGTATTTTTCAGCAACCCTTTTGAGAATTTCAATCCGTTCGTCGTCGGGGGGTTCTAATCCTCGTATTCTTGATTGACGAGGTAATTTCTTGGTGTTTTCTTTTGTTTGTTTATCTTGTCTTTCGTTTTTTTCTTGCGCTAGCAAATCTCTTCGATTCCTCTCTCCGGTGATTTGATGGCTTCCCGCACGTCGAATTTGGCAGATTCTTGGGGTTTTTCTTTTCCCCCTGGCGTGTTGTAGATCTGTGTTTTTACTGTTTCGATGCTCTGTGCATTCAGATTCTTGTTTCCTTGTGCATGTGATCTGGGTTTGAGTAACAAGAACGTTTGGCGTTAATGGTGAATCTGGGTTGTGAGGTTTTGGGGTCTGGACAATGTTAGCAGAGAGTGGCTGTTTCTGTTCTGAGCATGTTATATGGCGAATTTGTTGTCGTAGAAAGATTTGTGTTTTGTGTTTATAAGTAGGTTTTTTTTTTTTTTTGCTAAAACGTGTTTATAAGTAGTTAATGGATGGACTTGCTGCCTCGCCGATTTAAGCTACAATTTCTAGTTTTGTTCTCTTTTTTAGCTGAGCAATTTCCTTTTTGCATCGATTGACAAGTGGTCTATCATGCGGCGGTGATCTTTGGAACGATGATGGAGAGTTTAATTTGGAGATGGCCTTGGGCTAGAATTCGTCCCGTGTTGATTATTTGCGGGTTTACCATAACTTTTAGAAGTAATTGCAAAGTCTCTCTATTAAAAGTGGGTGAAAATTTGCTGATTGGCAATCATGCATTGTAAGGTTCCAGTTTCTTTTCCAGTGGATCCATGCATGAGTTTTCAGACAGGGTGTGTTCTCAATCTGATAGGGCCTCCCTCCTTCCCTCTTCCTTCTAGGGCTAATCTGCTATTTCCATTGTTCTAGAGTCAGTAGGCAGGGTTCCCTTTTTTGTTTCTTTCAGTGGTGAGGTTGACCATTGACTTCTTATTTGTGTCAAGAATTGTCACCCTTATGATGGCTTTTGATTGAGAATTAGGGAAAGTTACAAAAGCTATTGTCTTAGGTAGCTCTTGTCCTCAATACCGTGGGGTGCTCTCGATAGTAGTTGTGCCATGCTGCTTTTTGTGAGGAGAGAGATAGGGCAGGGAAGAGAGTGGGAGTCTGGGTGTAGATTTTGGATATGCATGAGGATCAATGCTTTTTAGGTTGGAGAGATGCTGAATGTAGGTTTTAAAATGCGAGGAAGGGATTTAATATGGAGAGCAATGTTGAGCATGATTTTTGCAATTATCCCTAAGAATAATGAGCTATAGAAATCTCATAGAGGAATGGGCCTGTTTCCCTTTGAAAGCAAACTTCCAATCCATGTTAAAAAGGACCAGCCATTAGTGTACCATTCCGCGGGCATATAGATTGGAAGGATGTAAAAACAAAATTGGAGTTCAAAAGATTGGTTTCAAGTTATGTAGATTAAAGTGGTCAACTTGTCAAGTAGAAAACACGGTAAGGTCATCGCCATAGGAGAGGTACTGGTTTTTTTTTTTTTTTATGTTATCAACTCTTGGTTGCGCTTTACCAAAAAAAAAAAAACTCTTGGTTGCGGGCACAAAGCCTCTAACTAGTCCAAATTCCATCTCTGTCCATTTCGACTTAAAAGGCGTTTTTAATCTTAATTTCTTGGAGACTCTGAGATTTGAGTTTGAAATTAAGATTAAAGGAAATACCGGGCTGGCCCTGCCTTGTGAGGACTCGTTTCTTGCTAATATTCTTTTGTTCAATTGATCTAATAATATTTAGATATCATATGTTTCTATGATTTTCTGATGCAACTGATTCTTTCTTTTGTTTTCAATATTATTTGGGATTCGGTTTTTTATTGTCGAATAAATGGTAGATATTAATTGTTGTCCCAACTATCCAGCAACTTAAACTTTAGAAATAACTAGCTGTCTAGGTTTGAATCCCATTACCTTATTTCCTGGTATGCTTCGAACCTACTCATGGTTTTCTTGTCCTCCACTGCTATTTCAACCCCATCTTGGATTTCACGTGTAAAGCTGATTTACAGGAATTGGAAGGGTTAAAAAAGAGGTTTGTAACTTTGAGCTTGTGGAATCTATGTAGATGTCTGCTAGTTTCAACTTATCTTAATGGGTTAGTCTGTGGTCTAGTCCAACAATTACTGATATGGTCCCGTATGTAATCTGGATTGTTGGATCAGAAAAGAAAAAAATTTCAACCGTCAGATGGTTTCCAAAAGATTGGACTCACTGATATTTAAGGAAAGTTACTGACTATAAAATTGCCAATGCTACTATTGATCAAGGAAGATTATGACATGAGGACAATTACTCACCTATAGAACCTTCAAGTTTACAAAGTGTGAGCGATCGAAAAAACAAGAGTTACGATATACTCAAATTGATTACGATTGATGAAAAGTTACGAATATTAGGATATTCAATCGTATGAGACTTTAAGGTAATTTACTACATGTGAAGGGATGGTTGCTGACTACTTATATACAAGGACTTATAGGACAATTTTGAGGTATGCTATTGGTGAGTTACTAAGTATTAGCATATTCATGTTATGAAAATAGTGTCCATCATGATAAATTACTAGTTACAAGGTAAACAAGCTAAGACCATTACAAGTAAGTTATGATCCATAAAGTTAAACTACTACCTATGAATGCAATCGATTTAATGATAGGTTCAGGATTTATGGCTAAAATACAGGACTTGTCCGGTTTTTGTGCTTATGGGACCCTAGAAGCACCCATGTGTTAATATGTTCTTGTATGCAATAGCCCCGGCATTGTATTGATAATAAGGCATGTCATGATGAATGCTGAACTGAGACTTGGTTGTCAAGTGTTCCAGAGGTCTTGCTTCTTGAATGAATGGATTTTGGAGAAACAGTTTTTTATATTTTCTGTGACTTTTCCAGAAATGGCTTTAACCGGACCAACTCCACCCAGAGGAAGTGCAGCTGCCGCCGCAAGCATGCGGAGGCGTAGGACCGCGAGCGGTGGGCCCTCCGGAGGTGCAACTGGGACCATGCTCCAGTTCTACACGGATGATGCTCCAGGACTTAAGATTTCTCCAAATGTCGTCCTTGTGATGAGTATTGGCTTCATTGCATTTGTCGCAATTCTTCATGTCATGGGTAAGCTCTACTTTGTCCGTAGATAGGCCCAGAAGGCTGAAGCAGCTGTTTAAAGGGGTCCAAGTGCTACGTTATTAGTTCTAGTTCGTCTTCGGAATTAGCTAGTGGCAGTAGCTGTGAGTTGGATTGTAAGAACCCAGAAAAGTTCCCCTAGTTACTGTCAGGGTTTTGAGATACATAGTTTTAGTTTCAATTTGTCATGGGGCAAGATTCAGCCCCAACTGTGTAACTCCTGAGAAGTGTCTCTCAATAGCATGACATTGAGGTTTTCTGTTTCTCTTTGTCCTGAATTTTGTCTGTGAATTAAAAAATCTTTTGTGATCAGGTTTTGGATGTTACTCATACACTGGTGTTCTCATGTTGCTTTGACGTGCATCTTTGATGTGGACAGTGAAGCGGAAGGCATTGATTATGATTGGCAATTGTTTGCACACCGACCCTGCTTATATGATATTCTTAAGTACAGGGTTAAATGAGACAATTTATAGAAACCCTTCGATATCTACTGGACCTTACGACAGAAAACTGAAAGCTAATCAGCAGATATTCAGCCTCGCCTCTTTAAACTTTTGTACATGTTAAGCAGTTTGGCAACTTCGTTCGCATATGCCTCGCCTCTTGGTTTATTTATTTAACAGATTCATGTATTTACTTCTCCCGTTCCGTTCCTGGACCCAGGCGATATGCAATCTAGGATGTCTGAGTTTACCGCTCGCATTAACGTAATTACCGTGCTGCGAATACAGGAGACGAAAAAACTTTTTGTAGGAGCTGGCTGAACACAGAAGAGGACTAAGATTACAGGAGGATCAGTGTATTCTAGACTACCAAGACATATTTCTTAGGACCAACCTCGTTTTTTTCAGAAAATACTGCCAGAAAGTGTTTTAACCAACTCCAAAGTAACATCTGCAGAAAAATGGGGTGCTTCAATGTCATTTTCAGGGAAAAATAAAGAATTCAAGTGCTCTAATTCTTGTGCCAATCACATTCTCAAGCTGAATGTGTATTTCTGTTTGTGCTGCTTTTGGAAGGTGCTTCGTGATTCTGAGTCGCCCAGATTAGAGCAGTTGCTCCTAGACGGAAAAAAAAACTGAGTGCTGAAATGAGAACGTTTCCCACTTACGTAAGATAGAAATATGTGTACAATCTCTTCTATTCTGCCTTCATTTTATGCTATAGAAGATAAATCGAGGTTAGACATCCTAAGCTTCTACAATTTTGATCCTGAATAACAAAGATGCAAGACTAACACGCACAAGCTAATGACCAGAAAAAAAAGATTGGTATGGTGCGGAATGTTTTCTTGCGACTTCTTTTCAAATAATTCATAACTACTGAGGAGGTTCCCGCGCAAGACAAATAAAGCTTTGCTTGACATATTCACAGTGCACTAAGATTCTGTTCTTTGAAGAAGTATGGAATACCAATAGAAATGGCAAAGGAGAAAAGTGAAAGCGAACTGTCTGTAAATTAACCAAAGATTGATCCTCCATGGGTATCATCATTTTGTCAATCCCCCCAAAATTATTCAGATGATGCTCCTGAATCTTCGCATTGACAAAACTAAAACCTGTTTTCCCTCCCGCGACATTCACCTTAGGTGAGAAAAGTCTGTTGTTTCCGTTCTCCCTCGTGCTCATTCCCATGTACATTCGGAAACTGCCAGGGCGGGCTTTTAACTAGAAAGGTTAGATGCATCACTGACTCGTACTATCCGTCGTTTGAGTTTGGATTTGGTCCTGGACTTGAAAAGGCCTGGGCGTTGACGTTTTTCTCATTTCCCATGTCTTTGGTTTTGTGAAGAAGAAATGTCCCGGAGAGTATAGTGACGAAACCGCACAACTCAGTCACAATTTGTGATGCATTTTGAGAATCCCAGTCCTGCATTCCCAGGCGTACCAAGGGAAAAGAATAAGGCAAATCATCACTGCTTAAAATGCTGAAAAAGCACAATGGCAGGTATGCATTATCGCACAATAAGTCAAGGACAAATGGAAATAACAAAGAATATGCGTCTCTCTAAATTGTATAGACCAAAGTTTCTCTGTGTCAAGATCTGCATGCTGGATCGCAAATCCATTCAATCCTTGTGCAAATAATAAAAATTTACAGACCTGGCTGTTGAAGCTTGTGCTCAAAAGGTTAAGATCGAACAATTTCAGAGATACTAGACTATAAAATACCCGATTGAATTTTAAAAAGATACTGCTTCTGTATTTTTTTGAAGCAACACTAGAGCTTCTTTTGGGATTATTTTAGGCTGAATACATGTATCAATATCCACATGAATAACAATGTATTATTTTCATATTTCCACGAAGGTCAAATTCGCCATGTGGACAGGGATTAAGTCAACATGCATTTT